>CM046031.1:61756048-62143544 GCA_025215565.1 Flaveria ramosissima | reverse complement strand
GTCCATACAACTTCGACAAAATGAAAATTTGGTGTTCAATGGCTAACAAATGGAAGATTTTTTGTCTAGAGTCACGTATAGCTTGAATTGATTTGAACAATTGGGCTGAAAATAAGGAAAGTAGGTAACATAAATTATATTTAAATATATATTCTAATGATTTCCTAAAATACCCTTGCTAATCTAAAATATTAGTCTTTATTTATGAATATTACTATAGTTCCACTTTATGTTTTAGCCATTGATAAATAATCTAAAGTTGCAGATGAGGTTCTCATAGTTTTCACATATTTATAAATTCTGAAAAGAGCTGACCCGAGACCTAGATATATATGAATAGATATAGTAGATAGAGATATATATAGATAGAGAGATATAGATGATAGATATAGAGGGAGATAGAGATGTAGAGAGAGATAATATAGACTAGGTATAAGATATAGGTAGAGAGATAGGGATAGTTATATGATAGATATGTATATATATATGTATGTATTATCTGTATAGATATAGTATATATGTAGAGATATAGATGTAGATAGAGGATAGATGTAAGATATAGAGAGGAGATAGAGAGGGATAGATATAGGTAGAGGTAGATATATGGTAGAGAGAGAGAGAGGTAGATATATATATATAGAGATAGATATATAGGGCTAGTATATAGAGATAGATACATATATATATATGGGCTGGGTAACTGAAAAGAAGCCAATAAGGCGCAGTTACAGCTAGGGTGAAGGAACGGGGTGAAGGTGCGAAATCAGGCGGGTGCGAAATCAGGCATAGATAGAATATAGAGAGAGATAGATAGATAGAGAGATAGAGAATAGTATATAGATAGATAGAGAGATAGATATCTATATATATATCTATATATAGAGATAGATATATATACATATATATATATATATATATATATGTATATATATATATACATATATATATATATGTATATATATATATATATATATATATATATATATATAGGAGAGTTCAAGAGAAAACTATGTTTTAGGAGAAAACCATAAAAATCACTTTATAGCCCTTGATTAATTTGATCTATGATTGATATTGATTGATGTCATTTTTGTTATTATGTTTATAATTTTGAGCAATTAATAAAGCTTAAAGAGTAATATGAGAAAGGTAAAATATATTAATTTGGAAATTGTTATGTATAATTAATTAAAATTTCTAATTTATTCTTTCTCTCTCCTCCATCCTTAATTACGGTCAAACATACGTATATGTAACGATCACAAAATATTTAACCATAACTAGAATTTTGATTGAAATAACTATATGTAACACTTCGTTCGTATATGGAACATTGTGTTACATATATGGAATATTGTTTTACGTATATGTAAGCATATGTATAAACAAGCTTATGTATATGTAAACCAATGTACGTATATGTATGTATCTAGTCAAGTTACATGTATGTAACCTAAATACTACTATACTTGCTTAATTGATACATATATGTAAGTATCCAATATACGTATGTGTTAAGCGAGGTCTAATGTATATTTGTGATAGTAGCACTAAATACACACTTATGTGTGTAGATGAGAAAGTTGGAGAACTTATTTGTAACGATAGATACATAAGAGAAATCATGTAAATTAATTTAAAAAGATTTAAAAAATAATGGTGCAATCAATTACTAAATACCATAAAATTAAAAATAAATAAAAAAATCAAAAAATTATATTATTGTTCTTGATACATATATGTAAGAGATGTGTTACGTATACGTACTATTCCTATTCAGCTATATTTACATATATGTAAAACAAAAAAGATATTGTCATAAAAATTTTAAAACGTCATTCTTGTTGCAGTGAATACACACACTTATGTGTGTAAAAAGAGAAAACTTAAAATCTTATTTAAACAATAGAGATAGAAAATAAATCATATAGATTCATTTAAAAAGCTTCCATAAATAATGATGCAATAAATTACAAATAAGCCCTTTAATTAAAATAAATAAAAAAGAATAAAAAATTTATTTGATTGGTTCAATATAGTTTTCTTAGTTTTTAATTATAAAAATAGTTTTCATTTATATATATATATATATATATATATATATATATATATATATATATATATATATATATGGGAGAGTTTAAATGAGAACTCATTTTTTTTGTGAAAACTCTAGGAATCAATCTCAACCACTAGTTTTCAATGAAAAATGGTAATTAACAAAAAATACATAATAAAAAAAATTATAAAATAAAAAATAACATAAAAATAGAAAAAATAAAAGCATAAAAATATTCCCCTAGTTTCCCTTTTTAATAAATAAATTAAAAAAAATTATAAAAGATAAAAAAAATTCTTGTTTTTTTTACGAAATTCTATTTACACATGTGTAAATCCAGTATTACACATGTATATAACCAGATTTATACATGTGCAAAAATGGATGGATGATTTTTTTAAAAAAGTATGTCGATATGGTAGGCGTTGGAAAATAAAAAATACTAAATTTTATGGTGAATTTTTTTGGAAAAATAATGTCGGAAAAAAAGTTATGAACGTTTTAAAAAAAGGGGGAAAATGGCATGTGATTTGCATGTGATCAAGAATGAGTGGCTCATATTTGTTCTTAGAGTTCTCACAAAAAAGTAAGGGCTCATTTGAAGATATATAGATATAAGATAGATATATATATATAGATATATATATATATATAGAGATAGAGAGAGATATATATATAGAGATAGATATAGATAGATATATATAAATATAGATATATATATATATACATATATATATATAATATATATATAGATACATATATATATATATATATATATATATATATATATATATATATATATATATATATATATATATCACTACAAGAAAAATGAGTTATTGCGACTAGATTTTTAGAGACGAAATTATTTCGTCTCCACAGATACAACTATAGCGACTAAATATAGTCGCAACAATTTTTCCATATTTTTTGTTTTTTAGGACCTTTTCGAGACTAAATTTAGTCGCTATAAGTTTTGGCAAAGTGGAGGGAACGGTTGGCGGTAGTGAAAATATTATAGCGACGATGTTTAGTCTCGATAGGTTAAAATTAATTTCTTTTCTCTTTTTATATAACAAATGTTTAAATAAATAAAAATAAAAAAAATAAAACAATTTTAATAAAAATGAATAGGGACTATATTTAGTCTCTATAAATTAGGAATGAATTTTAATACTACAAATGTCTTGACCAGATTCCCCAAATCATCACACCCAAACCATTGACCCCCAAACCCCATCACAACCGACCGTCGGGCGCCCCATCACCGCGGCCGCGTCATCACCGCCGGAGCTCCATCTCCGTCGGCGCCCCATCACCGTCGGCGCCCCATCACCGTCGGCTTCCCATCACCGGCCACCTCTTCAATCGACCCCCAAACCATTCAATCGACCGCCGGCGCCCCATCATCGCCAGCGCCCCATCACCGTCGGCCTCCCATCACCGTCGGCGCCCCATCACCGCCGGAGCTCCATCACCATCGGCGCCCCATCACCGGCCACCTCTTCAATCGACCCCCAAACCCCCTAACCCTTCAATCGACCGCCGGCAGCTCCTTCACCGCTGCAGCTCCTTCAACGCCGGCAGCTCCTTCAACGCCGGCAGCTCCTTCACCATCGGCCACCCCTTCACCACTGCAGCTCCGTTCACAGCCGACCACCGCCAAAGGTATCTGCCAAAAATAATATTTGTAGTTTTTTATTTTTTTTATTGTTCATGATCTGC
Organism: Flaveria ramosissima; assembly: GCA_025215565.1. Classification (NCBI taxonomy): domain Eukaryota; kingdom Viridiplantae; phylum Streptophyta; class Magnoliopsida; order Asterales; family Asteraceae; genus Flaveria; species Flaveria ramosissima. The sequence goes on along the minus strand of CM046031.1, from coordinate 62,139,760 downwards.
CAAAATATACTTATTATTGAGGTGTTTGTTTTATCTTGATTTATTGTTTTAAGTTTATTAATGTAACAACATATACTTTACTAACAAGAATCATATTTGTAGGTTTGTAATGACAATAAAGTGTTGAATTTTGTTCATATAGCAACTGATTCGAGCTCTTTACTTCATCAATACTTGATTTGTGAGGTAGACATAACAAGGTACATTTTACTAATAAGAATCACATTTGTAGGTTTGTAATGTATGCATAACACCTTATGAACCATTGATTAATTGATGTAGTATATGAAAATTTTATCTTTTATTTGATTATTATGGTGGTTAATGTACCATAGAAGCTAATGATTAATTGATGTAGTATATGAAAATTTTATCTCCTATTTGTGTATAATTTACAAATAAAAAATGTTTTAGAGCTTTCCAGATTGGATTATTAGTCTAAATCTTATTAGTGCAACAGTTATGACAACTGATAAAAGTTGGATTACGTTACGAAATCGAAGATGTCCAGAGTTCTTAAATGGTCTTCATAACTTTATGGAGATTGCCAAAATCATGTGAATAGTGAAGGCAAAACATATTGCCCGTGTAAAAGTTGTGCCAATTCGAATCGGTTGCTTCAGGAATTGCCTACTATTTATGCCCACATACATGATCGTGGATTTCTACAATCATATACTGCATGGATCTATCATGGTGAGAAATATCCTAATGCTTCTGAGATAGAAGCCCTTTGGGATCCAGAGACACGTACTCCAGCAACAAATAATGAGATGTTTGATATGCTTGATGATGTTATGGCAGAACAAAATACAATTGAAGAAGATATAAATGGAGATAACGATAAACAAAACATGTTAGATTCGGAATTTGATGCTTTGTTTAAAGAGCTCAGTATGGAGTTATATCCTGGTTGTACTTGGATGTCTTCTCTAAACTTCTTAGCAAAATTGATGCATATTAAAGTCATTAACAAGTGGACGGATAGTTCGTTTAACCAACTTTTAGATTTTCTAAAAGTTGCATTACCTAAAGAAAATCATATTCCAGCCTCGTACTATGAAGCTAAAAAGAAGTTAAGAAAGATTGGGTTAGGATATAAATCTATTCATGCTTGTATTAATGACTGTGCTTTATTTTGGAAAGAGAATGCGTTGATGCAAAACTGCCCTGTTTGTAAGGAGAGTAGATGGGTTGATAAAACGACTAAAGGAAAGAAAGTACCACAAAAAGTGTTACGTTACTTTCCTTTAAGTTTCCGGCTTCGATGAAAGTATAGTTCTAGATTCACAGCAAAAGATATGATCTGGCATAATACTGGTCGCTCAACGGATGGTAAGATGCGTCATCCGGTTGACGGAAAGGCATGGCAGGAATCAACAAAAGGTATCCTGATTTTGCCAAAGAACCTAGGAATGTCCGCTTGGGTTTGGCTGCTGATGGTTTTAATCCGTTTGGTAACATGAGTCAGACTTATAGTATGTGGCCAGTGGTGTTAACAACATACAATACACCACCATGGTTATGTATGAAAGAGTCGTCTTTTATGTTAACTTTGCTAATTCCTGGCCCTAAATCACCTGGAAAGGATATAGATGTTTTCTTAAGGCCTTTGGTGGAAGAATTGAAGATGTTATGGGCTGAGGGCATCCAAGTGAGAGATGCATCAACTGAAACTGTGTTTAAGATGCGTGCGGCACTTTTATGGACTATAAATGATTATCATGCTCGCAGCAGCTTGTCTGGATGGAGTGGTCAAGGTTATAAAGCATGCCCTACTTGTAACACAGACACACCTTCATGCCCTATAACTAATAAGATAGCTTATGTTGGTCACAGGCGATTTTTGGCTAAAAATCATAAGTGGAGGGATGATTTGTTATTTAATGGCAAAAAAGAGACCAGAGCACCTCCTAAACCATTGACTAATGCACAAATAGCAAAACAACTACAAAGTCTTCCTATTCGTGTTCCAGGTAAACATCCAAGTCATGGAGGTGTGAAAAGAAAGCGTGCTGAGTCAGAGTTGAATTGGACCAAATGCAGTATCTTTTTTGAGCTAGATTATTGGTCTTCTCTTCTTTTAAAACATAATCTTGATGTTATGCATGTGGAGAAAAATGTATGTGAGACCTTGTTAAGTACTTTGCTTATGAATGAAAAATCAAAAGACACACCCAAAGCAAGACAAGACCTGGAAAAGATGGGTATTCGACAAAATTGATGGCTAACAAAGAACAACAACAAGGTCTATCAACCACACGCTCCTTACTGTTTCACACCTAGTGATCGAGAACGTTTTTGTAATTTCATTAGAGGAGTGAGACTACCTGATGGTTTTGGATCAAACTTTAAAAATAAGGTGTGTGACACCCGGTCAAATCAGGTCAACTCTCGAAACCATCCGCAACAATTAAATTATGATTATTTAACGTTTAAGTCTAATTAAACAAAACCCTGCGTTAACGGTTATCAAACCTAGCAATTGTTTAACAAATTCTTGAATAATTATAACAATAATAATAATAACAATAAACATAATAATAATAATAATAACAATAATAATAATAATAATTATAATAATAATATGAATCATCTCTTGCATATCCAAGATTGATTTTTTTGTCTTGCATGCAAGACAACACACCATTTGAGTGTGTTTAAAAACCATACACACACACTCACCCAACTCTTCATCTCCTCTCTTCCACTTCACTCTCACACACACACCACTCCCATCGGCCGCCCCTCCCCCTCCCCCTCTCGCCGGACACCGCACCACCACTTGCCACCGTCACCATCACCACCGCGACTACCACCACTATCACCTGAAACCGCCACCACCACTGTCACCCGAAACCGCCATCACCACCGTTGCCTTCATCCGACACCTCCACCATCGCCGCCGCCTTCATCCAAACACCTTCACCACCACCGTCGCCCTCACCCGAACCCGCCACCACTACCGTCACCCTCACCCGACATCACTACCCTCACCCTCACCCGACACCATCACCCCGTCACCCTCACCCGACACCATCACCCCGTCACTTTCACCCGATACCATCGTGAACCCCCCCCCCCTCTTCCTTCACCTTCAGCTAACACCAACCAAGTAACCACCTTCACTTGCATTCACCTTAAGGCACCTTAGTTGGAACTTAGTTTAGAACCCGAAGTTTCATCGAGGAATCAAGAATCAAGCTTGCATTGTGATAAGGATTCCATCTAGTGTCACCAAAGGTATATTAGATTAGACAATGTATATATGTTCATGCATGGATGATCAAGATAAGGATCTTGATAAACCCTAGTTCACCCATTTAGGTATTGTATGAAATGGTTGTTTTAATGATTTTTGTATGCAAAATGTCTTATGTATGGGTTTGATGAATCTGAAAATAGGTTGTTTATGGATGTTTAGTGGATAAGAACATGTTACATTAAGGATCTAGATGGTAAAAATATGTATGTATGTATATATTATGTATGTAAGTAGGTAAGATCATGTGGATGGAAAGAATGATGAAGTATGGTCTTGATAAGAACATTAGGAAAGTCCATTGGATAACAAGATTATTACTAATATGATAATAATAAGTAGGTTAAAGACTTTGGGTGACTATTATAAGAAAAATAGTTACAAATGACTAGTTTAAAGTAAATGGAATTTTGAACACAATTAAAGGACTCTCTTAGGTAAAAGCCGACAAAAGGACTTTGAGACTAAGATTTATGGTTAAGATCAAACAAATGACCAAGGAGACACCACGACTAACAAACCCGATTAAGACGACGGTTGAAACATCGAAATTATACCAGACTAAGAATGAAACGTGCCTCGGACAAGCTACGACAAATAAAAGAAAATATACGTATATACTTTAAACGACTAATTAATAAGCTATGTAAGAAGAAGATAATAGATGTATTAATAATCAAATAATATTAAAAAGAATTATTTTACAAAAAGGTATAATGAGGAAACTACTTCTTGAATTCTACATGAACTCAGGTAAAAGAAAGCCCGATCAGATAATCATTTTCAGAAATAATGACCCAAAGTAGACATGATTGACTCTCTGTTTAAGAAGGTTTTAGACACCCAAGATGATGGTATAAATAGGACTTTTGACTCAAAGTTATTAGTGACAAGTTATTAATCAAGATTTTAATAAAGATTAATATATATAAGATAAGAATAGAAAATTGGTGGTTATAGTTCAAGACTTCATAATAAGGACATAAGACATGTAACTTTAATAAGAAAAGAATTATTTCCATTTACAAAAATATACATTTTCCTTTTAAATAAAAACATGCCATTTTAAAAACAATCAATGGGTGAAGTGCATTCTTAAGCATGAATTATCGCATATTAATCGTAATGCTTATGATTAGGGTTTACTATTGAAAAGCATTGCACATTGGTTCATTCCGAAAATCACACTCAAGGTGAGTCCTTCGGCCCCATTTTAAACGTATTTTAAATTGTTTTGGGGGAAAAGCATGAAACGATTCTTTAAAGTATGTGATGAGTTAAACGGGATAATATATATTATGAGGGTATAAGTTTGAATCAGTAGTATGGATCTATATACTACTGAGTTCTAAATCCCCCTATAATCATTAACCTCAGGGGTGAGGCCACAGAATATATTGGTAGATCTATCGGGTTAGAATGGCCCGCTCTCGCGACCAGTCGCACTGGTCAGGTTGTGGCGAGAGAATTTATATGTCTGGATAGTTGTGGGGGTAACGAACGACGTGTTTCTTGGTTTGATTATGGGCTTATGACCTAAATAACATAGTACCTAGCTAGTCTATGTGGATTATATTATGCCTTGTTTCATCATATGATTTTTAAAAGAGATGAATGGTTGCAAGTTTACAAAACCCCGAAAGCTCACCAACTTTATGTTGACTTTATTACCCTTCGTGCTTTTCAGGGTTATAGGTGAGCTCAATATGGATTCCCGGAACTTTGTCTTTGGAAGGTCAAACGTTAACTCTTTAAATGTTTTCTTTTTAAAAATAAAACCAAGTTTGTGTAATAAAAGTAGTATTCGTTACTACTGGAAATGTTTAATGTAGATTAACCAAGTACTCGTATGATGTTGACTTATGGTTTCAATAACTAATAACATTTTAGTATACGTTTGACTATGAAAGTTGGGTCAACTCCAACTTCCGTTACCACCACGTCACATGATATTCCGCTGTGATTTTCGGGGTGTGACAGAAGTTGGTATCAGAGCCAACGGTTATAGTGAACTAGAAAGTATTTTTCAAAAATCTAGACTATAACCTTTAAAAAATTATTTGACTCCAAAGACAATTCCGTGTCATGAGCATAATAATAGTCACTATGAGATTAAGACTATTAATTTTGTGTGCTAGAACTTTGTAAAAATTAATATGTACGCATGCATGCATTTCTCTATTTGTAGATGTCTGACCGAGTTAGCCGAGAGAGAGCACCTGACCTTAGCAGTAGCACCGACGGTTCATCAGAGCCTCTTTCCTCGACACCATGGTATCACCCTACTCAGCCATACTTCGCAGCTACCATATACCCGGGTATGGAAAACTCGGGGAATGGTTGGATATCTGAGTCCGATGATGAGAGCCCTACCCCACCAGCAGTCGCACTCGAGCCCATTGCTGAGGAGCCAGTTGGCTTGGCCTCAGAGAGTGAGACTCATACTGCTGTGACTCCTGCTGCTTCTATTCCCCTCATGCGGCACCCACCAAAGATTAGGATGGTGTATGAGCGAAGGGAGCGCAGGGAGAAAGAGAGGTGGTTGAGGATGATGCACCGCCAAGGATTAAGTTGGTGTATGAACGGAGGAAACGCAGAGAGAGAGATAAGTGATGGATGATGATGTCATGGAGAGTACGCCCATGCCCAAACGGGCCAGACTTTTAGATGATCAGTGGAGATGGATTATGGATGCCATGAGAGGTTGGGCTTCGAGGGATGGGATTCCTTCCACCTTTGAGGAGGGAGAGTCGTCTTCTGCGCCACACAGGACCACTATGGGCGGTGAGCCCATCGAGCGTGTGATGATTACCTTGGTAGCCCAGTGTGTGCGACTCGAGAAGGAGCTACTGTCTACCAGAAAGAAGATGAGGATCAAGAGGAGGTGAGTCAAGCTTTGGATGGAAGATTGATGACGATTGAGGAGGAGAGGTTATTAGATGACAGCGCTATGAGCCAGATGCACTTTCGTATAGCAGACCTGGAGACTAGCCTCGCAGAGACTAGGGATCGACTGACCCAGGCAGAGCAGAGAGCAGACGTGGCCGAGACAGTGTGGTGACAGCACAGCAGTACGCGATAGTGATGGGAGAGAGAGCGGAGACTTCGATGGCCATGGCTACATTATGTTTGATGATGATTTCATATCTCACGCATGTTGGTAGTGGAACCTTGTTTTAGGATGATTTTGATATTAGCCAGGGTACTTTGAACACTTTCTTTTTACCGAGTTATAAACTCGATGATGCATGTAGACTGATTTACTTATGATCTTTTGATAACTAACTCGTATGTGTTTGATAACCATGAATGAACTTGACGCTTATGGAAATTTAAAAAGTTTTATCCTAATGATAAATGTTTAATCGCGTAAATACTTGATTATTGTATGATTATTCAAGGAACCAATTATATAGAATAAACCATCATAATACTATAATAACAAGCGTACGTAATCTAAACATCTTCTTCCCTACCTTCGGAACAGAATTGAATCATGCCACCTGTAACACGAAACACGTCCTCGAGTGGAAACGTCAATTTACCAACCACCCCAGAGGAACTAGCCCAATTGATAGCTCGACACGTCAAATCAGCTCTAGAACAACATGATGCAAATCTGGTGGCTGGTCAAGTAAGGAGGCAAGAAAATACAGGTAATGGCCTTGGAAACGGAGCAGGAAATGGTTCAAACGTAGGTTCCGGTATTGGTGCAAACAACGGATCCGGTACGAACGGAAACCCAGGAAGTTCATCAGGTGGACAACCACAAGGGTGTTCATATAAGACATTTCAGGGATGCAATCCAAGAACTTTTACAGGCGCTGAAGGACCATTAGACATAATCCGGTGGATCGAAAGGATGGAGACGGTTATAACGATAAGCAATTGTTCTAACGATCAAAAGGTCAAGTATGCAACCTGTTCCTTTCAAGATGCAGCATTGTCATGGTGGAATTCCCAGCGCCAAATTTTGGGCGATACCAACGCATATGAACTTACTTGGGAACAACTAAAGGAGATGTGCTTAAAGAATACTGCCCACGCAATGAGCTCCAGAAGATTGAGACCGAATTCTGGAATCATACCATGAAAGGAGCTGAGATTCGGACATACACCTCAAGATTCAATGACCTTGCAAGATTGGTACCTCGAATGGTCACGCCGGAATATGTCCGAATTGAAAGATACATATGGGGATTGGCACCTCAAATAAGGAGCAATGTTACAGCTTCCAAACCTACCACCATCCAAAGTGCAATCGCTATTGCACACTCCTTAACTGATGACGCAATACGAAATGGAACCCTGATCAAGAAGGACGATCAAGGAAAGAGTGCGATGGAAATTGAGAGGAAGACGGTTAGAGTGAACCGAAGATTATTTGATGGAAAGAGAAAGTGGTTTGAAAATCCCAAGGGACAAGTAAACAACAGGAAAAATTTTAATCAGAGATCTGAACGGGTTTATGTGGCAACATCAAACAATGGAAGATCAACCAAAGAATCTCAAGGAAAATGCAGTAAATGTGGATATCCCCATACTGGTGATTGTAAAATTTGTACTCATTGTCATAAGTTTGGACATCTAAGCCAAAATTGCCGAGCAAAACCTGATGGAAGAATGATCAGAAATGATCAAGCTTGCTATGAATGTGGTGTGGTTGGACACTTCAAGAAGAATTGTCCAAGACTGAATGGATCTAGGGCCAGAGGGAGAGCCTTTGAAATGAATGCCAAGGAAGCACAGCAAGAACCGTCAGTAGTCAACGGTACATTTCTTATCAATAATCATTATGCCTCTATTTTGTTTGACACTGGTGCTGATTTGAGTTTTGTATCCAAAGAGTTTGAACCATCATTGGGAATTAAACCATGTAAGCTAAGAAAGAAGTATATTATAGAGCTAGCTAATGGAAAGAAAATAGAATCCAATGAAGTAATTAGAAATTGCACGATACAACTTAACAACCATTCCTTTAGTATTGACTTATTACCTGTCGATCTGGGGAGTTTTGACGTGGTTATTGGAATGGATTGGCTCTCTCGAAATCATGCTGAAATAGTATGTTTCGAGAAAATCATCCGATTGCCAACTCCTAGTGGAGAACTCTTAATCGTACAAGGAGAAAAGGGAAAACCCTCATTCAAAATTATAAGTGTCATGAAAACATATGGATACCTGAATGAAGGATATCCCGCCTTTCTGGTAAAAGCCATTGACACTAAGAATGAGGAGCGAAGAATCGAAGATATTCCCATTGTACGAGAATACCCAGAGGTAATTCCCGAAGATTTGCCAGGGTTACCTCCACAAAGACAGATCAAATTCCAAATTGATTTGATACCCGGAGCTGCACCAGTAGCACGATCACCATATCGACTAGCACCTTCTGAAATGCAGGAGTTGTCAAAACAACTGCAAGATTATTAGAAAAAGGGTTCATTCGACCAAGCTTTTCTCCATGGGGAGCACCAGTGCTATTCGTCAAAAAGAAAGACGGATCATTCAGAATGTGTATCGATTATAGAGAATTAAACAAACTCACCATTAAAAACCGATACCCACTACCAAGAATTGATGATTTGTTCGATCAATTGCAAGGATCCAGCTACTACTCAAAGATAGATTTACGGTCTGGATATCACCAACTGTTGATAGCAGAAGAGGATGTTCCAAAAACGGCTTTTAGAACACGTTACGGTCATTACGAATTTCTAGTAATGCCGTTTGGATTAACCAACGCACCTGCCATATTCATGGATCTTATGAATAGGATTTGTAAACCCTACTTGGACAAGTTTGTGATAGTATTCATTGATGATATTTTGATATACTCACAATCCAAGGAAGAACATGAGCAACATCTCAGGCTAATCCTAAACGTGTTAAAGAAAGAAAAGCTGTACGCAAAATTCTCAAAATGTGAATTTTGGCTTCGAGAAGTTCGATTTCTCGGACACATTATTAACGAAGAGGGTATCCACGTAGATCCAACCAAGATTGAAGCAATTAAGAACTGGGAAGCCCCCAAATCTCCAACGGAAGTGCGACAATTTTTAGGGTTAGCTGGTTACTACCGCAGGTTTATAGAAAATTTTTCAAAGATAGCCCAACCCTTGACCCTATTGACCCGTAAGGACAAGAATTATGTGTGGGGCGAAGATCAAGAGAGAGCTTTTCAATTACTAAAGCAGAAGTTGTGCAGTGCACCCATACTGTCTCTACCAAATGGAACAGAAGGGATTTGTAGTGTATTGTGATGCCTCGCGATTAGGTCTTGGATGTGTATTGATGCAAAAAGATAAAGTCATTGCTTATGCATCAAGACAATTAAAAGTACATGAAAAGAATTACACCACCCATGACCTAGAACTAGGAGCTGTTGTTTTTGCTCTTAAAATATGGAGACATTATTTGTATGGGACCAAATGTGTCATTTATACGGATCATAAGAGTCTGCAACATATTTTAATCAAAAGGATTTAAATATGAGGCAGCGCCGTTGGGTGGAGCTGTTAAATGATTATGACTGCGATATCCGATATCACCCAGGCAAGGCAAATGTTGTGGCAGACGCACTTAGTAGGAAAGAAAGGGAAAAGCCGCTACGAGTGCGAGCGTTGAAGCTTACCATATACTCGAACCTTACTAACCAGATCGCAATGCTCAACTCGAAGCATTGAAAGGTGAAAACCTAGGAAGTGAAGGTCTGCGAGGAATGGTCAAGGAATTAACAACAGATTCTGATAAAATGATACATTTTGCCAACAGAATATGGGTTCCTAAGCATGGAGAGTTACGCAAAGTAATTCTTGATGAGGCACACAAAACAAGGTACTCGATTCACCCAGGAATCGACAAAATGTATCATGATGTGAAGGAATTTTTCTGGTGGCCTAACATGAAGGGAGACATAGCTGCCTATGTTAACCAATGCATGACTTGCTCCAAAGTGAAGGCAGAATACCAGAAACCATCGGGACTTCTACAACAGCCGGAAATTCCGAAATGGAAATAGGAATGCATTGCTATGGATTTTGTGACAAAATTACCTAGGACAACAAGTGGTTATGATACCATTTGGGTAATTGTTGATCGACTAACAAAATCTGCACATTTCTTACCAATGAAGGAGACCTACAGTATGAGCAAATTGGCGAGCTTATACATCAAAGAAATAGTTTCACGCCACGGTGTACCAATTTCAATCCTATCAGATAGAGATAGTCGATTCACCTCTAGATTTTGGCAAACCCTACAGGAAGCCATGGGTACCCGACTAGATATGAGCACGGCCTATCACCCACAAACAGACGGACAGAGCGAAAGAACTATTCAGACTTTGGAAGATTTATTGAGAGCTTGTGTGATCGATTTTGGTGGAAATTGGGATACTCATCTACCACTAGCTGAGTTTTCCTATAATAATAGTTATCACACCAGCATCAAGGTCGCTCCATTTGAAGCACTGTATGGAAGGAAGTGTCGATCGCCGTTATGTTGGGCCGACATTGGAGAAAGACAACTAACAGGACCAGAAATTATTCAAGAAACAACGGATAAGATTGTTCAGATCTGAAAAAGGCTAGAAATTGCTAATAGTCGGCAAAAGAGTTATGCAGATAACCGGAGAAAGCCATTAGAATTCATGGTCGGTGATAGAGTGTTCTTAAAGGTATCCCCATGGAAGGGAATTATGAGATTCGGTAAAAGAGGGAAGCTGAGTCCACGATTCATAGGACCCTTTGAAATCCTGGAACGGATTGGAAGGTTGCATACCGACTCAGATTACCAGAGGAACTTGGTAATGTGTACAATGTATTTCACGTATCTAATTTGAGGAAATGCATGACAGATGAATCTCTAGTTATCCCTCCAGATGAAGTTAGTATCAATGACAAACTCCAATTCATCGAAGAGCCAATAGAGGTCTTAGATTGGAAAACTCAGAAACTCAGGCGGAAGCAAATCAAGCTAGTTAAAGTCCGATGGAACTCTAGAAGAGGACCTGAATTTACTTGGGAACGCCAAGATGAAATGCAACAAAAGTACCCATACCTGTTCAAAACCGGATTTGACTCAGGACCAACAGCGTAAATTTCGGGACGAAATTTCATAAACAAGGGGAGACTGTGACACCCGGTCAAATCATGTCAACTCTCGAAACCATCCGCAACAATTAAATTATGATTATTAACGTTTAAGTCTAATTAAACAAAACCCTGCGTTAACGGTTATCAAACCTAGCAATTGTTTAACAAATTCTTGAATAATTATAACAATAATAATAATAACAATAAACATAATAATAATAATAATAATAATAATAACAATAATAATAATTATTATTATAATAATAATATGAATCATCTCTTGCATATCCAAGATTGATTTTTTTGTCTTGCATGCAAGACAACACACCATTTGAGTGTGTTTAAAAACCATACACACACACTCACCCAACTCTTCATCTCCTCTCTTCCACTTCACTCTCACACACACACCACTCCCATCGGCCGCCCCTCCCCCTCCCCCTCTCGCCGGACACCGCACCACCACTTGCCACCGTCACCATCACCACCGCGACTACCACCACTATCACCTGAAACCGCCACCACCACTGTCACCCGAAACCGCCATCACCACCGTCGCCTTCATCCGACACCTCCACCATCACCGCCGCCTTCATCCAACACCTTCACCACCACCGTCGCCCTCACCCGAACCCGCCACCACTACCGTCACCCTCACCCGACATCACTACCGTCACCCTCACCCGACACCATCACCCCGTCACCCTCACCCGACACCATCACCCCGTCACCCTCACCCGACACCATCACCCCGTCACTTTCACCCCATACCATCGTGAACCCCCCCCCCCCCCTCTTCCTTCACCTTCGGCTAACACCAACCAAGTAACCACCTTCACTTGCATTCACCTTAAGGCACCTTAGTTGGAACTTAGCTTAGAACCCGAAGTCTTATCGAGGAATCAAGAATCAAGCTTGCATTGTGATAAGGATTCCATCTAGTGTCACCAAAGGTATATTAGATTAGACAATGTATATATGTTCATGCATGGATGATCAAGATAAGGATCTTGATAAACCCTAGTTCACCCATTTAGGTATTGTATGAAATGGTTGTTTTAATGATTTTGTATGCAAAATGTCTTATGTATGGGTTTGATGAATCTGAAAATAGGTTGTTTATGGATGTTTAGTGGATAAGAACATGTTACATTAAGGATCTAGATGGTAAAAATATGTATGTATGTATATATTATGTATGTAAGTAGGTAAGATCATGTGGATGGAAAGAATGATGAAGTATGGTCTTATCCAACATTAGGAAAGTCCATCGGATAACAAGATTATTACTAATATGATAATAATAAGTAGGTTAAAGACTTTGGGTGACTATTATAAGAAAAATAGTTACAAATGACTAGTTTAAAGTAAATGGAATTTTGAACACAATTAAAGGACTCTCTTAGGTAAAAGCCGACAAAAGGACTTTGAGACTAAGATTTATGGTTAAGATCAAACAAATGACCAAGGAGACACCACGACTAACAAACCCGATTAAGACGACGGTTGAAACATCGAAATTATACCAGACTAAGAATGAAACGTACCTCGGACAAGCTACGACAAATAAAAGAAAATATACGTATATACTTTAAACGACTAATTAATAAGTTATGTAAGAAGAAGATAATAGATGTATTAATAATCAAATAATATTAAAAAGAATTATTTTACAAAAAGGTATAATGAGGAAACTACTTCTTGAATTCTACATGAACTCAGGTAAAAGAAAGCCCGATCAGATAATCATTTTCAGGAATAATGACCCAAAGTAGAGATGATTGACTCTCTGTTTAAGAAGGTTTTAGACACCCAAGATGATGGTATAATAGGACTTTCGACTCAAAGTTATTAGTGACAAGTTATTAATCAAGATTTTAATAAATATTAATATATATAAGATAAGAATAGAAAATTGGTGGTTTATAGTTCAAGACTCATAATAAGGACATAAGACATGTAACTTTAATAAGAAAAGAATTATTTCCATTTACAAAAATATATATTTTCCTTTTAAATAAAAACATGCCATTTTAAAAACAATCAATGGGTGAAGTGCATTCTTAAGCATGAATTATCGCATATTAATCATAATGCTTATGATTAGGGTTTACTATTGAAAAGCATTGCACATTGGTTCATTCCGAAAATCACACTCAAGGTTAGTCCTTCGGCCCCATTTTAAACGTATTTTAAATTGTTTTGGGGGAAAAGCATGAAACGATTCTTTAAAGTATGTGATGAGTTAAACAGGGATAATATATATTATGAGGGTATAAGTTTGAATCAGTAGTATGGATCTATATACTACTGAGTTCTAAATCCCCCTATAATCATTAACCTCAGGGGTGAGGCCACAGAATATGTTGGTAGATCTATCGGGTTAGAATGGCCCGCTCTCGCGACCAGTCGCACTGGTCAAGTTGTGGCGAGAGAATTTATATGTCTGGATAGTTGTGGGGTAACGACGTGTTTCTTGGTTTGATTATGGGCTTATGACCTAAATAACATAGTACCTAGCTAGTCTATGTGGATTATATTATGCCTTGTTTCATCATATGATTTTTAAAAGAGATGAATGGTTGCAAGTTTACAAAACCCCGAAAGCTCACAAACTTTATGTTGACTTTATTACCCTTCGTGCTTTTCAGGGTTATAGGTGAGCTCAATATGGATTCCCGGAACTTTGTCTTTGGAAGGGTCAAACGTTAACTCTTTAAAAGTTTTCTTTTTAAAAATAAAACTAAGTTTGTGTAATAAAAGTAGTATTCGTTACTACTGGAAATGTTTAATGTAGATTAACCAAGTACTCGTATGATGTTGACTTATGGTTTCAACAACTAATAACATTTTAGTATACGTTTGACTATGAAAGTTGGGTCAACTCCAACTTCCGTTACCACCACGTCACATGATCTTCCGCTGTGATTTTCGGGGTGTGACAAGGTGCTTTCTAATGATGCAAATATAGTCGGCCTAAAGTCTCATGATTATCATGTTCTCATGCAACGATTGCTACCGGTAGGGGTCCAAGCATGCCTTCCCGCGAATGTTTCAACATCAATCATTGATCTTTGCACGCTTTTTCAAAAAATTTGTGCACGCTTTTTAGATTTGAAAGACATGGAAAAGGCAAGTAAGGAAGTGGTCAAAATATTATGCAAATTGGAATTGATATATCCTCCAGCATTTTTCGACATAATGGTTCATCTAGTTGTTCATTTACCAGAAGAAGCTATTCTTGGTGGACCTGCATATATGAGATGGATGTATCCTTTTGAAAGATACATGAAAAAGCTAAAAGCGTATGTCAGAAATAAAGCTAGACCTGAAGGATTGATAGCAGAAGGCTATATTGCAGATGAGGCATTAACATTTTGCTCAATGTATCTTGAGGATATACAAACAAAATTCAACCGTCCAGATAGAAATGCAGATGATGATATTCCTCAAAGGCAGTTGAACATATTTTCATCACAATGTCGACCAATTTCAAAGAACAGAATTATATCACTTTCTGAAGAGGCTAGAAAATCATTGGAATGGTTTGTTCTCAACAATTGCGATGAAATTATAGACTACAAATCGTAAGTTTTAGAAATTTTTATTTTTATTTTAGCTATTATGATAAACTAATTTAAACTTTTATACTTTTATATAGTGAATTTGAATCTGAATTTCCTGGACGTGATATGAAAACCGAATTTTCGTCATGGTTTAGATATAAAGCAAATACATCATCATCATCATATTTGTCTTCAGAATGCAATACTGAATTAAAGGCATTGGCACATGGGCCTTTGAATGTATCTTCTTACACTGCATGCATAGTCAACGGTGTTAGATTTGTGGTACATAGTCGTGATGTCCAACGCACCACTCAAAACAGTGGTGTTGTTTCAATTGGAGAAGATGGTACTCCATATTATGGTTGATTAGAAGAGATTATAGAGTTAAACTATATAGATGGTTACTCGGTTGTACTATTTCGCTGTAAATGGTTCAAAACATCTGGCAAAGGACGATTAATTAAGAAAAGCAATATCCTTTATATCGACACCAGCCGGGAAATGTATCCCGCAAGTGAGTGGTATGACAGTCAACATTACATTTTAGCCACACAAGCTAAACAAGTTTTCTATCTTCAAGATCCTTCTCGAACCACCAGCTATTGGAGGGTTGTGCAAGATGTTTGCCATCGGAAACTTTAGGATCATCCGAGTATGGGTGTTGTTAATGAGATAGATGTATTACACGACACTCAATCATCCAATTATAACCTTCTTGTTGAATCACGTCATGATGTTGGTGAATCAAGTGCACAATTTATTGATGATGAGACCGACGACTTACGAGATCCTCAATCATATCATTGTAACCTGGTTGTTGACTTAGGCTTCTTGCCTATGAGAACAAATTTAGGTGATGGTGGTGACCTTGTTGCCTCGGTTGTTGATGATGAAACTTTCATTAATGATGATGAAGATGATGATGAAGATACATACAGTTCAGATGAGGAAGAAACAATAAATGATGATTCCGATGATCTCTTAGACACAAGTTATTGTAGTGATGATTCTGATTAATTGTATGTTTATTATTTATGCTTATTATATCTTTATAAGATATCATTCTTTGACTTAGTAATTGTTAAGATTATGTTTGCTATTTGTTTTGTTTGTAGACATGACAGATGTTGCTAGTTCACATGGTGGAGATGGAGGGAATGACCCACCTCATGCTCCTCATAGGATCCCTACACATTGCCAGTCGTGTAAGTTTATTACTTGTTCTAGTTAAATATATATGTTAATCTTAAACACCTTTTAAAGTTTCTAACTCTTTAGTTTCATGTGTTAATATAGCTAAACCCAAGAAAACCCGCTCATATGGAAGAAATCTTAATTTATTTGAAGAATTCCAAAAAAATGGTAATAAACCACTTAGCCTAGAATATGATACAACAAAGGGGCAGTTTAGGGCCGTGGGAGAAAATTATCAGATGTATGTGAGGCTCATATCCAATGAGGTTGATAGGCATGTTCCTTTCTACTATTCTAGTTGGAAGAATGTTCCTATTGAGTACAAAAGATCCATACTTACCACGGTTTCTGTAAGTATACGATTTAGTGTTATCTTTTAATATCATAACTTGTAGTTATTTTATAACTTATAAATTGTGTTATCTTTTGTAGCACTATTTTGATTTTAAAAGTTTCCAAAACTCCGATCAGTGGGAAGGAATCAAGATAGGGATCCAAACAGACTGTGCAAACCGTTATAAAGACAGAAAGTCAAAATTTAAAAATTATTTTGATAAACATGGAGGGTTGAAAGATGTTGAAGAGGCAAAGAGAAACCCACCAAGATCGATGCATCCGGATGCATGGGTTCGGCTCATTGAGGAGTTATTCACAAATCCCGAATACATCAACCGATCCGAAAAAAATAAGACGAATAGAGCAAAACTACCTTATGGAAGCTATCATGGGAGTCAATCTCTTGCCAATAGACGATACAAGGAGGTCAAAGCCAATTTTTGTTTAATGATTTATTAATAGATATTTGAAATCTAAATGTTTACCAATTTACAGATTAAAGAAACCGGAACGACGCACCCTGTTGAAGGTTGGAGAAAAACGCATTGCAAGGAAGGCAAGTGGTATAACGACAATGCAGCTAAAGATTGGGTAAATATATAAACTTTTAGTAGGATGTTTTGACCCATTCAAACTAAATGTTTAACTTTTAGTTGGATGGTTTGAATATATTAAAATTGGTTTGGGTCATTTTGACCCGTTTATGCTACAAGTTTGATGTATAAAGTATATTCAAGTAGGTTTCCATCGTATTGACCTGTTTAAACTTCTAGTTAGATGTTTTAAGTATATTATAGAGGGTTTTGGTCGTTTTGACCCGTTCAAACTAAAAATTTAACTTATTAAGTTTATTAAAGTGGATTTGGATCATTTTGACCTGTTTATACTACAAGTTTGATGTATTAACTTTATTAATACGGGTTTGGATCATTTTGACTCGTGTAAACTAAAAAATTGATGTACTAAGTTTATTAAGTGGGTTTGGGTTGTTTTGATCCATTTAAACTTTTAGTTGGATGGTTTGAATATATTAAAATGGGTTTGGGTTATTTTGACCCGTTTATGCTACAAGTTTGATGTATAAAGTATATTCAAGTAGGTTTCCATCGTATTGACCCGTTTAAACTTCTAGTTAGATGTTTTAAGTATATTATAGAGGGTTTTGGTCGTTTTGACCCGTTCAAACTAAAAGTTTAACTTATTAAGTTTATTAAAGTGGATTTGGATCGTTTTGACCTGTTTATACTACAAGTTTGATGTATTAACTTTATTAAAGTGGGTTTGGATCATTTTGACTCGTGTAAACTAAAAAATTGATGTATTAAGTTTATTATGTGGGTTTGGGTTGTTTTGATCCATTTAAACTTTTAGTTGGATGGTTTGAATATATTAAAATGGGTTTGGGTCATTTGACCCGTTTATGCTACAAGTTTGATGTATAAAGTATATTCAAGTAGGTTTCCATCGTATTGATCCGTTAATACTTCTAGTTAGATGTTTTAAGTATATTATAGAGGGTTTTGGTCGTTTTGACCCGTTCAAACTAAAAGTTTAACTTATTAAGTTTATTAAAGTGGATTTGGATCGTTTTGACCCGTTTATACTACAAGTTTGATGTATTAACTTTATTAAAGTTGGTTTGGGTCATTTTGACCCGTTTATGCTACAAGTTTTGATCCATTTAAACATTTAATATGTTTATATTTTATTGTTTAATGCAGGAGAAAATTAGTGAGCAATATAAGAAATCAGTCTCAAGCTCGGGTGGAGATGAGACATCGGTGGATGAGTTTTTATGTCTTACAGAAGCTTTAGGTTCTCGACGTTCACACATACGAGGCGTTGGTCGAATAGTGAGAAGTGTAACTCCGGACATGTTCCCTAATGTAAATAGGGATGAAGAGAATCAACAAGCGAGAGAACGTTTTGAAAGACAAGATCAGGCTATAGCGGAATTGCGACAACAAAATGCGCTTTTACAAGAACAAATAAATCAAATACTACTATTAACCAAAATGCAACTTCCAGACTCGTCCTCTCAACCTAATGAAGATGATGATGAAGATGTTTGACAATTATGGAATTTCTGTATTTAATTATATTAGTTTTGAATGCAGTTTGTTTGACAATTTATGGACTTTTGTGTTTCTGAATTTTGTATATTTATTTATTATTATAATATGGAAATTAAATAATTAAAAAAGCTATTGAGACGAAATTTCATCGCCATAAGTCTCCCCTATAGACACTATATTTAGTCGCAACAGTTAATATTTCTCATAATTAAAGTTTAATTTTATTTTACGAAATATATTTAACGACAACACTGTTGCGACTAAAGTTCGTCGTTAAAAGTTCCTTTATTGCGACGAAACTTATTGCGACGAAAATATTGACCTGATACGACGGAGAAATGGCGACGAAATTCTGGAGACTACATTTCGTCACAATAGGGTATGGAGACGACATTTAGTCGCTACAAGTGAAAATCAATTAGTCGCAAAAAGTCATATTTCTTGTAGTGTATATATATATATATATATATATATATATATATATATATATATATATATATATATATATATAGATATATATATATATATATATATATATATATATATATATATATATATATATATATATATATATATATATATATATATATATATATATATATATATATATATATATATATGGACACATATAGCATAAAATATAATGTTGCTTCCTTGTATCCACATAGGTTTTTGCACGAAAAACAAAAAAAAATTTTTTTTTATACTTACGGAACCATCTTGTGTGTGTTTGTGAAAAGATCCGCTAAATGACTCCAAAAGTGTGAGAAATTCACGACCATTGACCAAGGTAATTAATATGGGAGGATGGTCACATGGACGTCGCTTTGATGCAAGTTATGATAAAGAGAGACAAAGGGGTAACAATGACCCATTGTTGACTTTTTCCTTGTTATATCATCTTCAAGGCATACATATTTTCTATACATTATTAAATATTAATTGTTAAAAACAATTACGTGATAGTATCATTATATTATGTTTTTAAACTTTATTTTATACCAATATAACTTGATAGTTATAACTTGTTAACATGTTAAATTGCTCAAACCCTATTGTTTTAAATGATGATAATGACTTTTGTCAAATAACTTGTTGGATATAAATTTAAACAACGTTAAAAATACTTTATGTCTATAACAATTAAAATATATTTTTGAAAGACCAAGAGTTTTACTAAAACAAAACATGAGGAGTGTAAATGTAACTTGTTAGACTAATTAAGATACCAAAAGAACAACAGCCCTTGGCAATGTTATTAGGCTAGGATCGGTCCGACCGGTAAGACCGGGATTCGGTTGCGCCACCGGTCCGATCCATCCCAACTTGTTTTCTTTTTAAGAACCAGCCGGTTCGAATCGGTTCGCGGTTGGACCGGGAAGCAGAAATCGGGTCGGACTGGATTTTTAATTTTTTTATTTATATGTATTTTAATGGGTTTAATAAGTAGGTCGGATGATGAAATACATTGTTAGATATATATTTATTGTTGAGATTTATATATAATTATAATATATACACATAAAATATTTATATTGAATTTATTATATATATAACTATATATATATAATACACACACACACACACACATATATATATATGTGTATATATATATATATATATATATATATATATATATATATATATATATATATATATATATATATATATATAATTATGACGTCATCCAGTTCTTATATCCGGTCCGAGCGGTCCGATCAGTCGACCAATAAGATGATCGGTTCGCAGTACGATTTGGTTAAAGAACATTGGTCGTTAGTATACATCCATAATTGTTCAAAGCTTTTTCGAAATAAAATGTGCGAGGGATCATGTTATACAATATACAATATTGGATGCATGAGAAACCTTTTAAGCCTTCATGTTTTTATATCCATTTTAGTTCGAAATGTTAATGCATGGTTGTTGGTTACATAGTTAAATTTTTGTAAGTGCGATGATATAATTGCATATACTCTCATTTGTAAGTGTCGGCTTGCTTCCATCACCCCGGACACATGTCAACATGTAATTCACCCATCAAACAGTTTATCTTCTTTATTTTCGTTTTCTACAAACTATGTGAGTGTATATATATTTACTTTGGCTAGTAACTAGGTGTTTGGTTAGACGAGATGGTTGAACCGTTGTGTTTGTGGTGAAGATCGTGGCTTTGATTCGCACTGACTCCAACTTTTGCCTTTTACGTTTTTGTGTGTGTGTGTTTTTTTGACCTTTTCAATTTTAGTTTTTTTATCTGTTTTGTTTTCTTTTACTTGTTTCTATTATGTTAATATAGTTAGTTTGTATTCACGTTGCAACGTGCTATTAATCATGTTAATATCATTGTATGACTTTGTGGAGACGAGTATATCTTTTATTTAAATCATTTTGTTTAAACTTATATACGACACGGTACAGACGTCGTACTCATTTAATCTATTACAAATTTTGCAAACATGTCCTTAGTCATGTGATTGTCATCGTACGTCCCGTAACGAAGCGCAAGTAACTTTACTCGTTGCCTTTTTAATGACTAACTAACCCTATAAGTGAGTTTTAAGATCCAATAAAACAATTAATTAATACCAAGTGAGTTTCGTTAATTTTCAGTATTCGGATATCTATCATTCAATTATAGATTTTTCGCTTGGTTTGAGTCTGATTGGTTCACATAATAAAAAAAGTATAATATTCTTAAAAATTGTTCTATACAAATTGTCATTTTTTTGAAAATGATCGATTGCATGTTATAGACAATCATTACTAAACAAATTTTCAATTACAACTATATTTCAAATATTTATAACTAACTCTATTACCAAATTGGATTTCAAGTACTTCATTATGGAAAATCATTCCTCAACACTTACTGTCGTGATGGGCAAAACTATTGATAAAAAATAACCAAAGTAAATGAAAAATATTTCTTCATTTCCACCATTAATTTTACAAGAGCATAAAGACCATCTTAGTTACCAACTTTTCTTTTGCCTTTAACTTATTCTAGTTGGAACATCTCGCCTAACCTTAACATATTTGGTATATATCAAACTCACAAAAGTATTAAATGAACTCAAACTATTCATATAAATAATTTGGATTTTATTCATTAAAAAAATCGGTTCTCAAACCCTTAGATTTACATATCTATCATCATGTTAAAGCAATGAAACTCATAATTATGACATGTAAATTGTAATGTTCTTTATTTGTCTTTGACATTTTCCGGTTGATGTAATTCTCATTCATCTGACGTCCTCCGAGCAGTGTTGTAAAACTCGGCCAACTCGGCCGAGTACTCGGGATGTACTTGGGACTTGGCCATTCACTGAAGCGAATTTCTTCACTCAGTCCCATTACTCGGAATTGGTAAACCTCCGTTAAAATCGGAGCTAGTCGGTCCAACTCGGAGCTAGGCGGTCAAACTCGGCCTACTCGGAGCTAGGCGGCCCAACTCGGAAAACTCAGATTTTTGTTGTTTTTCGTGAATGTTCGCTATTTTTTATCGATTTTTATTAGATTTTCGTTGTTAATTATGTAGATAACTTGGAATATGACTATTAATGATTACTATGTCTATAATATTATATAATATACATGTGTATCTTTTTAATATATATTGATATTCACAAATTTTGTTATAAATATTAGTGAACTTACGATATTTAATATATTTATAATTTCCCCAAAAATAATTACTTCAGAATTTACTATGTCCGAGTACTCCCCAAGTAATCCCCGCCTAAAACGAGTACTCGCAACTCCTTATTCGACCGACCTGGTAGTGCCTATCGACTTTTACAACATTGCCTCCGAGTACAAACAATATAGATAAAAAGTTTCAAAAAAGTTCCTTCGTCTCAAGAATTGAGGGAACGAGGGTAGGGTTTGATTAGGTGTGGTATTGAGCTAAAATATGCATTTAAATACGGTTATATGGGTTATAAATTTTTTAAGGACAAATCTATCCTACTCATTCGTTACATCAAATTATATTATTTTCTGGGTTTGAACTCAATACTGTAAGAGTCAAAGCCTCTACCAAGGGTTTATTTACATATTTCTTATGCCTAAACTTATTAATTACATATTTATCAAAGCTAAAAAATTAATTACTTTTTTGAAACATACATATTACATATTTACCTATTTTATTAAAATTGAATGATTCTTGTGTTCATATCTTTACCAAGTTCTATTTACATATTTACGTACCTTCCTAAAAACATCAATCACATATGTCGTCAAGTTTGAGTCTTCTATATAAAAATAATAATAAAGTTATAACTTCTAATACAAAAGTTTAAAACTCATTTTAAGACGTAATAATCGATAATCAAAGTTATATATCCAAATACATAACACAATGGTCAAAGTTTTTAACAATTATAATAACAAAACATAAATATGAAAAAAAATCTCTTAATTAATGAAAACAAGATAAATTAGTTATTTTAATAGGTTAATTTTAATAAAATGGATAAATATGTAATATATATGTATCAGGAAGGAAAAATATGTAATATATTTAATTTATGGTTTTAAAAAGGGGGAAATATATAAAAGTTCATAAA
The DNA here is from genome assembly GCA_025215565.1 of Flaveria ramosissima. Lineage (NCBI taxonomy): Eukaryota > Viridiplantae > Streptophyta > Magnoliopsida > Asterales > Asteraceae > Flaveria > Flaveria ramosissima. Next base: position 62,116,651 of record CM046031.1, on the reverse strand, counting down.
ATTAATGGGTAATGGCTTATTTGTGTATGGTGTAAGACAAATTAGATAATTAAAATGAGATTAATATTAAGTATATTTATTTATCAATAAGTAAAGATTTATAAAATAAAAATTTTCAAACTCGTCTTCGGTAAAGGTTACAAAATGTTTTTTCCCCTTCAAGAGATGAAATACATACGTCACTATATAAATCAAGAAACTTATAACTTCTTAGAATTTTTGGAAAAGTTGTTTATTAATCTTAGTAAGCATACATGTTTGACATGTGTGTTTTTTATCTTTTCAGGTTAGAATTTGGTTCGATTTAACCATATCTTATAAACCCTTTAAGGTGTATGTGATCTAGTGTACTATGTCAAAGTTAAGAATAATCAAAGTAAGCAAAACCTTTTATTGATAGCAGTATAGCACTTAGGTACAATACTAGCCGATGCATCGTTATGCATTAGTAACGTTATATTCACTCACAAGTACATCATTCACACTACTATATACATCTTTCGAATTTAACATAAACATTCCATTTGCAATGTTTCCAAGATCCACAAACTTTCCACCACAAGCTTAAATCTATATTTCTTGAGAGTTTACTAGAAAAGTATCTATACTTATTAATAAAGCAATATCTTTAGTGTCACGTGTTATTCTCTTATGTCTTCATTCTTTTGATTTCCCGCCTAAAAATGTATCTATTCTCATTTTTAGTCATAATTCATTTGAATAAAATCAATTATTACTATAATTAAGAGGGAGTTTTTTTTCTTAAAATAGTGTATATAGAAAATTTATTACCAAAAGAGTTGTTTAAAGAAATGTTTCTTTTTTTACTATAATGTTATTGGTTAAATTTATTTCACTTTAAAATAATATCATTTAAAAATTTTTTACAAAGATTAATTAATAAAATTATAAAACTATTTGGTTCATATGTCGTAATTAAATACAAAAAGTTTTTCTAAAACTTATTTTCGTTTTTTTACTCAGACTTTATTTTAAATCGTCTTTACATATATGTATTTTTACTCATATTTAAATTTTCATCTATAATTTAGTTTCAATTTCACACAAAATAGGCACATTTGTTTTTTATTCTTTTTAAAAATATGTATTTTTCGAAAATGTTTTTAAGTAGCTTAAAGGATGTGATAAGAAAAACAATTTTAACAAAAAAATGTATTTTTTTAAAAATATTTTATATAAATATAATGACGAAACAAAAAAAATCGATGATTTATTTTTTAATTTTACGAAACTATAAATGTAATACTCAATTACTGAGTGCATGTATTTTGATAATAGACTCCCAACAACAATAAGGGGAGAAACGGGTAACGTCGTCTCGTGAGCCACTCGGGACCGACTCGCTAAAAGCTCTAAATAAGCTGAGCTTAAACAAGCTCGAACTCATTTTACAACTCATATGTCGAGATCTAGCGGACTCACAAAACGAAACTAGCGTTGTATGTATATTATGTTTATGTTTAAAGTTCAACTCACCGATCCTTTTACGCATTCATTGATCTATATTATATCATTCACACCCCAAGTTCTAAATCAAACTAGCTCTTCTGCAAAGTTTCAATTCAATACTCATATATACAAATCTTCATTGCAACAGTAGCAGTGGTCCGTACGATTCAAGGATTTCGATTTTGATTTCAATATAAATTTTAGTATTTTGGTTTTTTACATCAATTTGTCGATTTGTGTTTTTGTTAATGCAAGCATGAAACTTTGATTTAGTTTTAATTGATGTAACCATGAAACAAATTTATGTTTTTGGTCAGCAAAAAGAGAAAATTACATAAATGATCTCTGTGGTTTAATCAAATTGCATGTTTGGTCCCCAAGCTTTAAAAATTATAAAGATAGTCCAAACTTTTGTGTAATTATTGCATGTTTGGCCCCTAGCACCGATTCAAGCTATATGTTGTAATATCTCGAGTTACAAGTATACATGAATTATAATATTAATATTAAACAATAATGGTAAAATTACAAATAAAACATCAAATTTTGTATACAAAGAAGTTAATGTTCTCATGTTCAATATAATTTGTTTTATTACCTAAAATTCTTATTTATAATTTTATTTCATTTCATAATATACACTATATAGATTTATAAGCATTGATAAATAAAAACTAATAATATTAGACATAGATGAGTTTAAAAGTTAAACATAAAAATCGATATACAAAATATTAACAATAATATTATGACTTACGTATAATTTAATTAAAAGTATTTTTTAATGATTGAACCCGTGTATTACATGGGTCTTTAGTCTAGTATATTAATGAACATCAAGGACCTGTAAGACTATCAAAAGCTAGCGTGTTACCGAAAATGAATGCCAAATCAATTATACCCTTTCCTTTCAGTTATGTGTTATTTCTTGAGAATTTATTGTTGTTCTTATTTTTCTGTCTGTGAATGTGCACCCTATATATTATGAGAGAAGTTTGTGAGGGGTTGTGAGTGGGAAAAAAAAGTTAATATCACAGTCCATCCCCATATTTAGGAAAACATAGTATGGCCTTATAAATTTTTTAATATTTTTGAAAGTGGTTGTGAGTGTAGTAAAGAAAAAATATAATTATAAAGATATAAGATAGTCTATTTAATTGAAAAAAACAAAGAAAATATAATATTTTTAATGTAAATATAGGAATGAAGACCGGAAAACTAATGTGAATGCTCTAAGGTCTATAGCCTTTTAAGTTTTGAACATGATAACCTTATTACACACATGTTGGGAGACTTCAAAATACTTCCAATATGATTCGTCTATTACGAGTGAGAAAGCGTAGGATACCATAACAACATGGTACTACCAACAACATGGTACTACCACCTTTCCATTTCCTTTTCAACGAACGACAACCTCCTTATAATTTCTCAATTTAACATAAAAATATTAGAAAAACCAATATGATTTAATACCGTAGTAAAATATTATCTTCTTGTTGAATGGTGGTGCGGTTAGTTACCAGAGTTACAGTTAAAAATACAAACGAGCCGAGCAAAGCTCATAAACCAGCTTAACTTAAGATGACAAATTAAAAAAAACACAATACGTAAATAAATTGAGTGTGAGGTTTGCTTCCACCCATCCTCCCTAAACTCTACCTATAACTTTAGTACGAGAGAATATTATTAAATACGTTTGTTTGTTAGTTTGTTTAAAACATAAGTCAATGTTCAAAAAAAGGAAGCAATAACCACGCAATCCCCCCGCTACCCCGTTCTATAAATTTCTGTATACATGTAATATCCTCTTCACACCTCTCCTGTAACTGAATATAAACCCTCTTCCAAATACAAACAAAAAATCAAACTTAAAAAACCTAAATCCAGATCGTTGCTTTCAAGTGATCATCACCATTTTAGTTTCATCTCTGAGGCGAACGATCGAAGAAGCAGTTTGAAGCAACAATGGCTCCTCAAAATGTAGGAATTCTCGCCATGGATATCTACTTTCCTCCTACATGTATTCAGCAGGTAGTACTTCTTCTTCTTATTCACTAATCGATGCATTGAAGAAGATAAAGTTGGTGCTCGTATGGTATCAGTGTAAACTGGTGTTTTCAGTTGGATTGATTTTGAATTTCTCGTGAAGTTGATCTCTTATATTAATTTCTGGGTTTGAACTCAATACTGTAAGAGTCAAAGCCTCGACCAAGGGTTCATTTACATATTTCTTGTGCCTAAACTTATTAATTACATATTTATCAAAGCAAAAAATTTAATTACTTTTTTGAAACATACATATTACATATTTACCTATTTTATTAAAATTGAATGATTCTTGTGTTCATATCCTTACCAAGTTCTATTTACATACTTACGTACCTTCCTAAAAACATCAATCTTATATGTCGTAAAGTTTGAGTCTTCTATATAAAAATAATAATAAAGTTATAACTTCTAATACAAAAGTTTAAAACTCATTTTAAGACGTAATAATCGATAATCAAAGTTATATATATCCAAATACATAACACAATGATCAAAGTTTTTAACAATTATAATAACAAAACATAAATATGAAAAAAAAATCTCTTAATTAATGAAAACAAGATAAATTAGTAATTATAATAGGTTAATTTTAATAAAATGGATAAATATGTAATATATATGTATCAGGAAGGAAAAAATATGTAATATATTTAATTTATGGTTTTAAAAAGGGGGAAATATATAAAAGTTCATAAAATTAATGGGTAATGGCTTATTTGTGTATGGTGTAAGACAAATTAGATAATTAAAATGAGATTAATATTATAAGTAAAGATTTATAAAATAGAAAATTTCAAACTCGTCTTCGGTAAAGGTTACAAAATGTTTTTCCCCTTCAACAGATGAAATCATACGTCACTATATAAATCAAGAAACTTATAACTTCTTAGAATTTTTGGAAAAGTTGTTTATTAATCTTAGTAAGCATACATGTTTGACATGTGTGTTTTTTATCTTTTCAGGTTAGAATTTGGTTCGATTTAACCATATCTTATAAACCCTTTAAGGTGTATGTGATCTAGTGTACTATGTCAAAGTTAAGAATAATCAAAGTAAGCAAAACCTTTTATTGATAGCAGTATAGCACTTAGGTACAATACTAGCCGATGCATCGTTATGCATTAGTAACGTTATATTCACTCACAAGTACATCATTCACACTACTATATACATCTTTCGAATTTAACATAAACATTCCATTTGCAATGTTTCCAAGATCCACAAACTTTCCACCACAAGCTTAAATCTATATTTCTTGAGAGTTTACAAGAAAAGTATATATTAATGAACATCAAGGACCTGTAAGAGCATTCATAATGGAGTCCTTAAAATTATGTGAGTGTATTTGGTATATTATATGGAATGGTTTTGAGTGGTTGTGAGTGAATGAGAAAAAAAATGTAATTGTGGATTGATATATTTAAAGAATCACTGTTCAATCCTTATAAATTTTTAAATATTTTTTAAATAGTTGTGAGTGGAGGAGATAGAAAAAAGTAATGATAAGGGTACAGAAAAGTATTATTTAATTGAAAAGAAGAGAGAAAATGCAGTGATTTTAGTGTAATTATATAAATAAAGATAAGAAACCCACTGTGAATGCTCTAAGACTATCAAAAGCTAGCGTGTTACCGAAAGTGAATGCCAATTAATTATACCCTTTCCTTTCAGTTATGTGTTTTCCGGAGCATTTATCGTTGTTTCCATTTTTCTGTGAGTGTGCGCCCTATATATTATGAGAGAAGTTTGTGAGTGGGAATATATATATATATATATATATATATATATATATATATATATATATATATATATATATATATATATATATATATATATATATATATATATATATATATATATATATCATAGTACGACCTTATAAATTTTTTAATATTTTTGAAAATGGTTGTGAGTGTAGCAAAGAGAAAAAATAATTATAAAGATATAAGATAGTTTATTTAATTGAAAAAAATAAAGAAAATATAATATTTTTAATGTAAATATAGGAATGAATATTAGAAAACTAGTGTGAATGCTCTAAGGTCTGTAGCCTTATTAGGTTTGAACATGATAACCTTATTACACACATGTTGGGCGACTTCAAAATACTCCCATTATGATTCGTCTATTTCGATTGAGAAAGCGTAGGATACCATAACAACATGGTACTACCATTGTCTTCTTTTCCATTTTTTTTAATGAACGACAACCTCCTTATAATTTCTCAATTTAAGATAAAAATATTAGAAAAACCAATATGATTTAATACCGTAGTAAAATATTATCTTCTTGTTAAATGGTGGTGCGGTTAGTTACCAAAGTTACAGTTAAAAGTAAAAACGAGTCGAGCTAAGCTCATAAACCAGCTTAACTTAAGATGACAAATTAAAAAAACACAATACGTAAATAAATTGAGTGTGAGGTTTGCTTCCACCCTTCCTCCCTAAACTCTACCTATAACTTTAATACGAGAGAATATTATTAAATACGTTTATTTGTTTGTTAGTTTGTTTAAAACATAAGTCAATGTTCAAAAAAAAGGAAGCCATAACCACGCAATCCCCCCGCTACCCCGTTCTATAAATTTCTGTATACATGTAATATCCTCTTCACCCCTCTCCTAACTGTAACTGAATATAAACCCTCTTCCAAATACAAACAAAAAATCAAACTCAAAAAACCTAAATCCAGATCGTTGCTTTCAATTTGATCTTGTGATCATCACCATTTTAGTTTCATCTCTGAGGCGAACGATTGAAGAAGCAGTTTGAAGCAACAATGGCTCCTCAAAATGTAGGAATTCTCGCCATGGATATCTACTTTCCTCCTACATGTATTCAGCAGGTAGTACTTCTTCTTCTTATTCACTAATCGATGCATTGAAGAAGATAAAGTTGGTGCTCGTATGGTATCAGTGTAAACTGGTGTTTTCAGTTGGATTGATTTTGAATTTCTCGTGAAGTTGATCTCTTAGTGTTATGGAATTTTGTTGTTGTTTGCTTGTTGTCGCCCTTAACTTTGTGCAAATCTGACTTGTATAATTAAAAATGTTAAAGTTGCTTTAAGTAATTATGTATGTAATAAGTTATTAAGCTTTCTTCTGACATTTGCTGAAAAACTTTAGACTGAAGAGCATTTTAGGCTGTTTTTTGCTTCATGTATGCCTAAATATAGATGTCATCTAGTTAGCATGAGTAACTTATGTAAGTTGTGTTCATTTTGTAAGATAATATATAATTTAGGTTTAAAAAGTTGTCTATAAAGCTAATAGATGCAATTATGTTCGGAGGGATAAAAAGTGATTCCGTGGCCCGTGGGTTTGAAAGTTAAATAATTTTAAGAACTTGCTAAATGGACAACCTAATAAACTATGTAATCTGATTAAGTTTAGTCTTGTAAGTTAACATGGAGTAAAATTGATTGCTTATTTTGTTAGCTGAGTATGCTCTGCAAGTAAAGTAGAAGATATTTCAATTTATTTGTGTGGTCTTTTTCTGAGATTTACTTGTAAGCAATATCTTTGATTTTGGAGTTGTGTAAACTTATTGGGGAATGCATTTTACAGGACATTCTTGAGGATTTTGATGGAGTTAGTAAAGGCAAATACACCATTGGACTTGGACAAGACTGTATGGCATTTTGTTCAGAGGTTGAAGATGTCATCTCTATGGGGTTGGTACTTCACTATGATGTTGAGTAATTTGATTGGTTAGATGATAGTTCTAAACACTCACATTTTCTTGCATAAAATTATCACCAAAAGAGCTGCAGTACTTGTAATGTAAACCATTAAATGTGTCATCGATGCTTTCACTGTGTAGCTACCAATGTATCTGCGATTTTCAAAACAATTCACTCGAATTGAGTTATTTTACAGAACTGTCCTAGATGCTGGAAATCCTGAACTTCCAAAATTCTAGTGTTTCTATTTTTTACTTTTGAACAGCGAACTCCCACACCCACTAAATCGACTCCTAACTCTACACCATTTGTCCACAACAAAACTTGAATCCTCACCACTTGGGAGAGACACCACAAAGCGTTGGTACCATTGGGCTAGATGCCCTTTGGTAATTCTAGTGTAATCATTTGGCCTATGTTATGATCCATGTATTAACTTCCTTGATTTCAGATTGACGGTTGTCACTTCACTACTTGAGAAATACGGGGTTGATCCTAGACAAGTTGGTCGGCTGGAAGTAGGCAGTGAAACTGTTATAGACAAGAGCAAATCCATCAAGACTTTCCTTATGAATATTTTTGAGGTACTAACAATTCTTCTTACATTACTTCTTAGTCTGCTTATTTCCTTATTGAAACTTAATGATTTAATCTTCTGATCTATCACAATATGATCCTTATATAACTTCTTATCGATTATTGCTTTTAAATAACTCCATTGACATACATGTTTTGTTGCAGGATTGTGGGAATACTGACATTGAAGGTGTTGATTCAACCAATGCTTGCTATGGTGGAACTGCAGCATTATTCAACTGTGTAAATTGGGTGGAAAGTAAGTCATGGGATGGACGCTATGGACTGGTTGTCTGCACAGACAGTGCGGTAAGTCATATAATTCCTGTCACTAAAGTTACAATAAAACCAGAGTCATACGATGACAATTTTTAATTATTTTACAAGACCTCTCTGTTTAACTAGGTCTATGCAGAGGGGCCCGCTCGACCTACCGGAGGTGCAGCGGCTATTGCGATGCTGATTGGGCCGGACGCCCCTATCACATTTGAAAGCAAATTCAGGGCAAGCCATATGTCTCATGTTTACGACTTTTACAAGCCTGACCTTGCAAGTGAATATCCGGTATCCCTCAATCACTAGTTAACATCTTGTAAACTAGTATAATAAGTATTTTTTTTATACTTAATTAGGGATGCATATTGTTTCTTTTAAGGTTGTTGATGGAAAGCTTTCTCAAACTTGTTATCTCATGGCACTTGATTCTTGCTACAGTGGATATTGTCACAAGTAACTTGCTCTTTTAGTATACCAATGTCAAATGTGATTAGAAATTATATTACTGAGTTGTCTTAATATAATCGTGTTCACTATAGGTACGAGAAACTAGAAGGGAAACAATTTTCGATTGCTGATGCCGACTATTTTGTATTCCATTCTCCTTACAATAAGGTAATTGGTTAAACAAGCCTAGTATGAAACTTACAGTTGTAGATTTATTGTTCTTACTTTCTTTTGAATTCATGCAGCTTGTACAGAAGAGCTTTGCTCGATTAGTATTCAGTGATGTTGTTAGAAATGCCAGGTCTATTTGCTAATTCATGTCATATTTACATTTTAAACTTTTTATTAAAAAAGTGAAGCAATCTGTTACTGTTTTCAGCTCTGTTGACGAGTCTACCAAAGAGAAGCTAGGACAGTTCACGTCTTTAATAGGTGACGAGAGCTACCAAAACCGTGATCTGGAAAAGGTATTTTTTTGCACAGGTGTCAGTCGTGCTGGGTTGGTGGGTTATATTGTTTAACCTGAATACAACCCATGTATCTATTTGCATCAAAGACATCAACCTTAATCTGAACACACTTAAAATCATATAACTTGAAATTGACCGTTTAACCTATTAATCTAAACACTTCAAAAGGGTTGACATGTTGACGGACTGTAATCAAGTTGTAAACGTGCTAAATGGGTTGGAGGGTTGTAGTAAATAGGTTAAACAGGTCATAAGTTGTCCTATTTAGTTACCCACCCTACTTTATGCTTTGTTTCATGTGATTCCCAGTTAAAATCATTTATGTATCTGTTCTCAGGCATCCCAACAAGTAGCAAAACCATATTACGATAAAAAGGTTCAACCTGGAACTTTAATCAACAAGCAAGTTGGCAACATGTACACTGCTTCTATATATGCTGCCTTTGCTTCACTCGTTCATAACAAATATAGCTCTTTGGTAAACCTTTTATCTCACATTTTCACACACGTCCCATCACTTTTCGCTAACACGTTCTCATGGTTTTAGCAAAATGTATCTGAATTAATTCATGTCTGTTACTTTCAGGATGGAAGTCGGGTGGTGATGTTCTCATACGGAAGTGGATTATCTGCCACAATGTTTTCGCTCCGTCTTTCTGAGGGTAAACCACCTTTTAGCTTGTCAAACATTGCGGAGGTGATGAATGTTGACGAGAAGTTAAAGACAAGGACCGAGGTGTGCTAGTTGTTTCTCCTGTTATAAAAGTACTAACATAAATAAAGGTGATTTCCAACTATAATAAAGTTACATTTGTTCCCTGTGTGCAGCTTGCTCCAGAAAAATTTGTCCAACTCATGAAGGTGATGGAACACAGGTATGGGGCCAAGGATTTTGTCACGAGCAAAGACACTAGCCTTCTAGCGCCAGGGACTTACTACCTCACGGAAGTCGACTCCAAGTACAGACGATTCTATGCAAAGAAGACATCCGAGTTGGGTAACGGTCTCTAAGGACTAAGAATGCAGCAACTAGCCCCCAACTGGCTTAGGTCTCTGTTTAAGTGTTCAGTTTGGTTTGGTTTTGGTTTGATTTGGTTTGTTGTAGAGTGGCATTGTAAGATACTATAGGAAAACAATAATCAGTTGTTTACTTTCAATCATCACATCTTTCGTTTTCACCTCTGAGTTGGCTAACAGTCGCATAATGTCTTTACTAATAAACTGGATTTCTTGGGACCAATAGGTCTAAGCTGATGGTCTGAACTGGGACTGGGCCAGAAGCGACCTGACCAAACACATACGGTCTGATCATTGGTCTTAGATTTTGAAGAAACTAGTCTTCTGTCAGGTCTAGAACTCTATTTCATAACACTGCTGTGTGTGATATGGACATCCAAACCATATCATGATCAGGAACCGGATCTGAAACCGATTTGGAAACGGCTTTGATTGAAAGTATGAACGGTTTGACACCCCATCTGTTGAAACAGGGTAAAATCGATCCAACCAGGTTTTAATCCAACACGGGTTTCTCCTCCTTGAAACCCGTTTCAGCAAATAATTAGTGCAAACCATTCCCACAATTTTATTATTAATCAAACCAATCCAAATGATACAACAGTACAACACTAAAATACAAAACTAGATCAATCTTGCATATCATGTAGAATAACAAAGGAACTAAGCTCATCATAACAACAATAATGGCGAATGTAAGATGATGCAAAAAAGATATCAAACCTCTAGGTAAGATCAAGCAGCCTTCGGGGTCTTACGGTTGGGCTCAAACACATACTTTATGAGTGAATCTTTAATGGGCAAAAGCTCAGGAAACTCGGATTTCAACTTCGTGGTGTCAAGCTCATTGTTACTCCTTGGAGCAACGATCACTTTAGCCTGCTCCTCAAGGTTGAAGTTCTTCCAAGTAAAATTTGGGTCAATGTAATCACGATACATTTCCAAGATCTGGTTGTGGCTAATGCACCCGGGGTTTGTGAAGTTGTAAATCCCGGTGAGATTTCTCTTTGCCATTTCTATAGAGATCGGGAGGAGCTCATCAAGAACCGTCATGGAGTTTGGGATGTCTACCACTTTCTCATAGCGAGTGATTTTGGTTATAAAGTTTCGCGGGTTTGTCAAATCAGAAGAAATAGGCATCCTAACACGCAATGTGCATACATTTTCGTAGCACTTGAGCAATTCTTCCACCTAAACATGATAAAAAAATCTTCCCATTAATAAGTTGAATTATCCCTTATGGTCAAAAGAGATCACATTTCACCTTCATAATTGAGAAAACAATTTGAATAACAGGTCATCAAGTAGAGGTCAAGCTAAATTCTTAAGAATCATCATACCAATTTCAAATTCAAAAGTCTTTAGTTTGACTCTTAAAGTCAAATTAACACTGACTTCTATCTATAGTTCTATAATCAAAACTGAAATAAGTTCTGAAATATAAGAATAAATCAATCAACAAACCGAACCTGATAAAACAAACTGCAAATCATACTATTAACTTCAAATTTCAAGATTTATAATCTTTAAATTGACCCTCAAAAAGAACCAACAAATCTTTTTCATGAAAACTCACATGAACGTCAAGATCCACACACAAACATCCAACAACACAAAACCATCACATAACCACACATTAATCGCAAGAAATCAAGAAAATCCATCAATGAAAACAACAACAAAAACGAAATTCAATCTTGACAACAACATTACCATAGCTTTCGTCTTCGAGTAAAACGACCCGACGAAATTCGGAGTATCCTCTTCCTTAAACCCGACCCCCGACCCGACGGGATGACCCGAATCATACTCAAAGATACACCCCGTAGCATAATTAACCAAAATCACCCCCTTTTCACGGCACACATCCGCAAGCGTTAAGGTCCCAACAACATTCGCCCGAATCGTCTCCACTTTATGCGATTCACACCAGTCAACGTTGGGTCTTCCGGTGACTCCGGCGGCATTGAAGACATGGGTCGGGTTAACGGCGTCAAAGTCGGCGATCAAGCTGTTGCGTGACTCGAGCCGACCGGAGCCGTAGGCGAATTGAATGGCTTGAGATTGACAGATTTGGCCCAATAAGCCGCCGATCCAGCCGGTTTTGCCGTAGATCAAGAAGTTGTACGGCTTCGCCGACGATTGGGAACCCATGGTGGATTCAGGGAATTGAGATGATGGATGTTTGGAGTGTGATTTTATGAAGATTTTATGGGGTGCGAAGTCGGTGGGAGAAACAGACGCCGGTGAAAAAGATGAAATTGATGTCTGGATTTGGGGAATTTGGGTGTGGGTGAATGTTGACCACATGTTTGACCTGTGATTTTTTTTATGGGTACCTATACCGTTTAGTTAGTTATATCAAGATTGTAAAAATCGTTGAAAAGTTTCCGACTACTAATTTATCGGATTAAATTTAATAAATAAATTTTAGTTTTATATATAACAACAAATATTATGTAATTTTTATAAAAATATTTAGATTTATAGTGTGTTTGGGATTGCTTATTTTTGCAAAAAGTTACTTTTGAACTTCATTTTATAAATAAATGCACATGTATATACATACATATTTGGCTTGAAATTTCATGATTTTGCTTGAATTTTTGAGATTTCGTGGAAGTTTGGCATCTGGCCGGAAAGTCGTCAAAATCTCGCAAAAAACACTGATTTTTGCCCGATTAGGACCGACTAGGTCTGATTTTGACCAAGGAGTAGAAAAAAACACAGTTGACCGACTTTGACCTATTTAACCGATTAGCTACGACTAGTGAGCGCCTAGGACCGACTACGGATTTTTGGTACCGACTAAATGAAATCGACAAGGTAGATGGTTGCCCACTGATTAATCACCGATTAATTGGCTGACTAGGCCAATTTTTACAACATTGGTCATGTTTAAGGATTTAGCTTTGATGGCAAAATGGCATTCATTCTGTCTTAGAGGTGAAGGTTTAGATTATTCGAATATTATTAGTTATAGTATAAATGACTTATAGAAGTAAGTTATGTAGATTATGAGTCATCCTAGAAAACAACGTATTCAACGATGTGTTTGTAGCCTAGTGATACTCGTGTGGTAAAAGTGCTTCTTTACAAGTAGTTGAGTTTTGGGGTGTTAATCATGTCCAAGTTAATAGGTTGAATTGTTATATCAAACACATGTCAAATGCATCAACCTAACACACACACATTTAATCGTGTACAAAACCGTTATCAACGTGTCAATCGCAATGGTGGGTACCAAATAAGTTATAAACATGGTAATCAAGGTGATGGGTTGTAAAGATATGGGTTAAGTGGGTAATAAATAAGTTATAAACATGGTAATCAAGTGGTATCATAGTTAAACTAGGAATGGTGGTCAAAAGGGAGCCGGTCGTGACCAACGAGAACATTGGCCTTTAATTAGGGTCAAATGTTACAAACTGAAACCGTTATAAAGTATGAAATTTATCACACACTAGTTTTATGGGCAAATGATGTGTGGTTTATAGATTAAATGTGCTCTCTCACCTAAAAGACTAGTCTGATGAGGGTGAGAGAATCGATTTGATTTATAAACTACACGTAGTTGTCTATACAACTAGTGTGGAATAAGTCGTATATCTTGCAATGGTTTCAGTCCCTAACAACACAACTCATATTTTTATACGTGTCAAACACATTGATTTTATCCTCCTACAAACTTAAATAATTGTGTAACTCAAGCACGAATAGTTTGTCAAGTCATCTTAACATGTAAAACGTATCGATGGGTTAGTGGGTAAAAAACAAGTTGTAATTATGGTAATTAAATTAATGGGTTGTAAAAATATGGGTTCAATGGGCTATAATGGTTTTACTAGGTCAACGTGTTTTATTATACAACTAGTTTTACTAAACTCATGAAATACATGGGTTTAATAAATAAAGTTTTCTATATAAAATAAAACTTAATTATTTATAAACCGATATTTTAAGATAAGATATGACAGAAGTTACATATCAGTAAAAACTATAAATAATAAATAATAATATCAACTATTTAAAATTTTGTTTTTTAAACTCAAATATTTGTTTCAAAATTAACTCTTTTAAAAAAAGTGTCTCTTTTAAAAATCTTCTTATTATAACTCGTATTATTTAATTATTTTTTTACAAAAATTAAAATTTTTAAAAACACTAATTTTTAAAATATTCCATATCTTAAAAAACTTTGATGTTTTGAAAAAAATTCTTTTATTATTAACATTAATAAAACTATTTTTTTAATTTATTAAAAAATTATAATTTAAAAAAAGCATATTGGATTTTATTAATCCAAATTATTACTCATCGATAATAATTCATACTATTGATTTGGCAGGTAATAATCCTAACTTTTATTTTTATTACCAACAACGGTACTAGTAGAATAAATTTCATATATTCATACTCGATTTGTACTTATTGTAGGCTTTATTTAGCATTTATGTTTTTTTTTTCATTTCGTTCGTAATCATTATTGAGAACAAAATCAAGTCGAAATCAAGCGTATATTTTTAATAATTATGTTACTGGGATTGTTGTTGTTAATAAAAATAAAAGTTGAGATTGTTACTGGTCAGATCAATAGTATGAATTATTATCGTCTAATGAGTGATAGTTTGGATTACTAAAATTCAATTTGCCTTAAAAAAGAACTAATTAATATTATTAGTAGTAAATATAATTATTTAATAGTAAATGTGATGATAACACATGTACCTCTTAGTTAATTTTTATTAGAATAGAAAGATTGGTTGACTGACTTACTTATCTGAACAAATTAAAGTGGTCAACCCAGACACGCCCCTTATTTTATACCGGATAGATATGTACTCAAAACTTTCTTTGTTTACCTAGTTCATGTCGTCTTTCATTTGGTGTCAAATAAAGTCACCGTTAGTTTAGGGGTTCTACTTATATATTGGACCTTTGATATAGATTTATGAGTAGTTTTAGAGGTGGTTGAGTTGGCTGTTTGTAAAGTGTTGTATTTTAAACTTAAATGTTATCATGCATTTATAGGATGTTAAAGTTGCCACAGGACTACGTTCAAATAAAAATTTTTTGTTGGGTTTGAAGAGAAGTGTATTTTAGTAATAAAAAAAACACAACAAACTAACACAATGGTGAAATATTTTCATCATTGTATGGTGTTTATTCATCATTGTGCCGTTTTCGTAATAGTGTCGACATGGAAACTCGAATAACATAATTATCATTGTTCTACCTAACCATCATGGATAAATCCTATGGTTTTTAATATTTATTCTTTTGTGATTTAAAGTCATCTTGTAAATATTGTCATCATTGTGTTTATATGTATTAATCATTGTCAATTTGTCATTTTACTTGTAAGTTTTTAGCATCGACGTGAAAAACTAAATACCATAATGGTCATTCTGCTATTACCAAAGTTTCTGATAATCATTGAATAAATTGTAGGGTTTTTTTTTCAAGATCATTGCGAATATTTTTCATCATTGTGTTATTTATAATCATCATTGTATTTTGTTTAGATTATTATGTGTTGTCAATTTTTTTTGCAAATTAGTATAAACTAGTATTAAGCCCCCGCGTTGCGGTGGGGCGTAAAATCATGTCAAGTATAAAAAATGTTATACTACCGTTAGCAACCAACACCCGAAAAACTCGTATTGAAAAAGAAATAAAAACGAAAAATATAAAACCGAACGAAAAGTAGACGTAAAAACGTTAAACCACACACATAAAACATTCAAGGGAAAAAATAAGCGTAAACCTAAAATCACACGCACACGTTGCCATATGTTATCTCGTAAAATTTAGGCCGAAACGTAAAACGAAAAACTTATAAAAATATGAAAAGTATAAGGGTAAAGTGGAAAGTGAAAATTTATAGGGGTTAAATTTTAAAAAATGTAAATGTATTGGAGTTAAAGTAAAAAAAAAATTAAAGATTAAAAAACCAAAAGTGGGTACAACCCACTATGCTTAAGGTACAAACCTTAATACATACAAAACTTGGTAATTAGTAATATATAAATTGTTATTAATTTATCATTATGTTTTGAGTAAATTACCATTTGCATTCCTGACGTTTGTTCATTTTAACCACTTGCATCCCTGCGGTTTAAAAATTGTCATCCGGCCCCTAACGTTTCATGTTATCTTCATTTGAGTATATGTTGTTTTATTTTTATTTCCATTTGAGTACAGATGACTAACACCGTTAGTTTTTCTGTTAAAATTATTGTTAAAAAGACTAAACTACCCTTCATCACCACCATGACAACTAACCATCACCACTTTCACAGCCCCTCATCACCACCACCGCAGCCCTTATCACCACCACCACCGCAGCCCCTTATCACCACCACCGCAGCCCCCCCTCATCACCACCACCGCAGCCCCCCATCACCACCACCGCAACCCCATCACCACCACCACCGCAGCCCCTCATCACCACCACCACCGCAGCCCCTCATCACCACCACCGCAGCCCCCCATCACCACCACCACCGCAGCCCCTATCATCACCACCACCGCAGCCCCCCATCACTACCACCGCAGCCCCATCACCACCACCGCAACCCCATCACCACCACCGCAGCCCCATCACCACCTCCCCAGCCCCATCACCACCACCGCAGCCACCCATCACCATCACCATCACCACCGCAGCCCCCATCACCATCACCTCCGGCTAAACTGCAGCGGCGGCGACAACACGTTGCAGGGGTCCCACACCTTTATCGACGGCGGCAGCCGCGACGTCCCGAACGATGACGGCTGAGGAGACAACGGCGACGCCGATGCGTGACAAGGTAACAGCTCCGACTCCTGCTCCACCACTTTCTTCATCAAATTATCATCTTCCGCCATTAATGTTCTAGGATCATCATCGTGGTCGTGATTGTTCCGATCTTCTGCTTCGATTTCTTCATCGTCGTCTTCGGCTACTTGTATAGATTCAGATGCATCCATTTCAACTGCAACTCTAGAACAATACCCATTTCACCCTACAACCACTAGATCTGCTTCGATTTCTTCATCGTCGTCGTGATTGTTCCGATCTTCTGCACCCATTTCACCCTACCACCACTAGATCTACTTCTTTAGAACAATAATTTCACATCTTGGTGGTTGTGGTCTACCGATCACACACATACACAAAGAAAAGAATAGAAGAAAAGAGATAGGGGTGGTCGTGGTTCTACTGGTCGTTGAGGTGCGGTGGTGGTGCGACGACAGCGGCGGTGCGACGACGGTGGTGGTGCGGCAACCGCGGTGGTTGCGGTGGTAATGGTGGTGGACATAAAGAGGGAGGAGAGAGAGAGACATAGAGAGAAGATGAAGGAGTGGGGTGTGGATGAGGGGTATTAAATAAGGGTATTTTTGTCATTTCATTAAACTTAACTGAAAATCTAACCTCGTTAGTGTGTTGGACTCAAATGGAAATAAAAATGAAACGTTAGGGGCCGAATGGCAATTTTGAAACCATAGGGATGCAAGTGGTTAATATGAACAAACGTCAGGGATGCAAATGGTAATTTACTCTAATGTTTTAATATATTAGACTTATACAATTTCACCATTGTATTTTTCATAAATTATCACTAAAAAACACAATGATGTTCAGATAAACATAATGATGAGTAGGAAAGGTGCAAAAAACAAGCAGGAAGACACAATAAAAGAATGTAATTTTTTACTCTTTTATATAACGTTCATATACTCGTTTTCAGTATAGAAAACTCTCATTTTCATGCCATAGTTTTTTCTTTAACAAAAATAATTTTATAAAAAGAATTATGAACGTTAAGAAAATATTTGGATGGGCTTGGAAAAGGTCAACAAAAATGATATTGATTAAAATTATCTTTCTAATAACATTTTCCTTACATTATAATCTCGACCATTGATTATGAAAGTTAACAATTAAAATTGCGTCTTTGCCTTTTAGCTTAAATACCCTTTTTGTTTCAAACCAGGGCACTTGTCATGATCAAATATCAACCTCAGATATTTTAAATCAAAGTGTAATTCTACTCAAAAACCGTAACACATTAAAATATTCATCTCTTCAACTCATCACATAATGTATAAATATCGTATTAATTATGAGACAGGGTACTATTGCGGGTAATAAATATGTTCCTTCTTAAATTTATCTTTTATAAATTTGATTACTTTTTAGTTATCTCTTAAACACATGTTAATTATTGTAACACCCGGCCTCTCATACCAACAATATTGTCCGCTTTGCTCACGAGAAGCTCACGGATTTGCTTTTGGTTGCCCGGGTGAAAACTTCCCACGGAGGTCACCCATCCCTGGATTGCTCCCACCTGAGCAAGCTTAACTGTTGATGTTAGAGGCCAGACATTCCTTATGAACCAGGAATCTCTCCTGTCCACGGCCGATGTGAGATATGTGTAGGGTGTCACAAGCACCCCCTGTTTGGACTCATCGTCCTCGATGAGCCCGAGAAGTCACCATCCTTGGTGAGGTATGTCCCACATCCCGAACGACACAGGAGTGGCTTTGATACCATTCTGTAACACCCGGCCTCTCATACTAACAATATTGTCCGCTTTGCTCACGAAAAGCTCACGGATTTGCTTTTGGTTGTCCGGGTGAAAACTTCCCAGGGAGGTCACCCATCACTGGATTGCTCCCACCTGACCACGCTTAACTGTGGAGTTCTCCTCTCATCCACAGCCAATCCGCCCAAAACGCGTTGTTGATGTTAGAGGCCAGACATTCCTTATGAACCAGGAATCTCTCATGTCCACGGCCGATGTGAGATATGTGTAGGGTGTCACAATTATGTTTTTTTTCTTTTTGAACGGCAACATATGTTAATTATGTGATTACAATTATTGACTTTTAAACCAACTTTTCTCATAATTTTCTAAAATCTATTAATATTTTCATATGTTAATATTTATTTTAAAAGAATTACACCGTAAATATTAGCATTTTATTTTCTTTAATTTGAGCATGACATTACTATATTTTTTTTCTTTAATTATAATGAATTTTGCGTGAACACCTCTCAAGTACAAACAAACAAACAAACAAACATACTCAATAATTCTCATATAGATAATAGAGTTCGGGGAGAGTAAGATTATAACAAATTTTGCCTCTATAAGAGATAGAAATGTTGCTCCCAAGAAGACCCTCGTCTTAGCAAAATCGTCTATTATGTATTGTTATTATTGTTATCATTTATATTAATATTACTGTTTTACACAAAGCGCCAAGTATGATAACATGTATTATTAACCACATAATATACTAATATAAAAGCATGTTCAACACCTAGCAAAACACACGAAAGAGGTCATAATGTCTAATACTAAGCTGGTGAATCGCTTGGGCAAAAGTCTAAGTCTTAGGGACTATATGCACCCTTAATAGATACAAAGTTCTTATAAGAGATAACCCGCCCCAATCCAAAAAGCCTGCATAATAGCATAAATGAGTCATACAAAATCGAGCGTCAGGCAAATAGACAACAAAAAGTCAACACTAAAAGGGCCTTTATCATAGCTAGCTCTTAGGTTTCCAAAAAACGAGAAAGAGTATAAAAGGTTTTCGGATAATAACACTATAAGCATGATTTTCATTTAACGAAGCATGCTTGACATTTAATGAAGGATCTTTGGCATTGTATGTCACATATCTTATCACGAGGGAAAATCCTTATAAAGATATTAAACAACAAGGCAAATGTTCTATTTCCCTTGAATGTATTTTGTGACCAGCGATAAATGTTCCATTTCCCTTGAATGTATTTTGTGACCAGCGACAAACCACTTCTCTAGAAGGGCCTAAGACACTTCATTTTATACATGTCTCGCTTTAAGTAAAGCATGTTTAGCATAATTAAAAGATTTTTAACATTAAATACATTAAATATCAAAGTAAGGAAGATCCTCTTCTAAGATACTAATCCAATAGGTAACGTAAAGCCTTGGCATCCCTTAGTTAAAATCTACGACTAACAAAACAAATCTTGGTGTGATGCGAAGCAATACTGATGACCAAAGCAACATCATGAGAATCGTTAAACGGACTATAAAATCTAGTATTCTCCTTCTTTAGGTGAAGAAAGCATTCAATTTTCCTTCACTACCTTGATATCTTACATTCACTTTCTTTTTAATCCCCTTTCAAAATAAATACTTATTCTTATGTTAGAGGTTGGTCACGATGATATCCTGGGGTCCTCTATGGCGAGGCTAACCGTATTCTCTTTTAGTGGAACAATCGAAGGACATGCGCTTGGATTTACTAAATGAAGCCTTTGATTATTCACTTGGGTATAGATTTGTGTTGCTCACATTGATGCCATCCCTAAGAAATTCTCCTAAGGTAATCCCAGTAGAACTTAATTAAAACCGACATTTACTTTCCATTCCTCACGGGTGCCCAACCATGCTTATACTAGCAACATACCCAGTTGCCAGGACAAATGCTAAAACCACACAAAAATCAATGTTGTAATCGACTCCCACCCCTACCTATAAGTTATTTCACTAGTCGAAGGATTGTTGTAGTTTCAAGTTAGAGATCATGTATCAACAGGACCTACACATCCCATGAAAAAATATACATCCAAATTCCTAGAGTTTGTATGAAGTAGTAGGTAAGAGCTTAAAGCTTAACTAGTAGGGGTGTTTAAAAATATCTGTATCCAAAATCGACCCGAAATATCTAAAATTTTGGATTCAGATTCGAATAGTGTTTTTGAGGGATTTCAGATATTCGGATATCCGAATTATCCATAATATTTTTATGAAAATTATTAAAAATGGATTAAAACTCAACTTTTTTATGAATCAAACAATTCTATATCTAATCAATTTAGAGGGAGCCTATTAATGTAATTATTAAGAGGCTTCCAAACATATGATACCCTAAGACGAAACTTCAGCCCTGTCCGTTATGGTAGCCCCTGTAGTAACTAAATGACCACCAACGCAAGAGATCCCTATCAGTATCCCTCAAGGCCTAGACACTTTCGAGTCGAACCCAACCACAAACCCATAAGTTCTACTAACATCATTGATGACACTTCTCACTCCCCTACATAAACCTTCATTCCTTGGTTCACCCTTAGAAGGCAACTCACAACCCTTGGTTTCCATACAACCACTA
This sequence comes from Flaveria ramosissima, assembly GCA_025215565.1. Classification (NCBI taxonomy): domain Eukaryota; kingdom Viridiplantae; phylum Streptophyta; class Magnoliopsida; order Asterales; family Asteraceae; genus Flaveria; species Flaveria ramosissima. The sequence goes on along the minus strand of CM046031.1, from coordinate 62,095,505 downwards.
TCAACACAAACGTGCATACAACATTTGAACTTGAGCAAGACCCGCTCATGATCCCTTACTTAACCTTTGACTTGGCAAATGTCTTGAAGTTCACAAGGTAGATAGCAGAAATCCCTAACATTGAAGTTGAGAAGCCTTTCAAGTGTTGAAAAGTTTGATGAGATACAAGACCCAAAGGATCACCTACATGCCTTCCTAGGAGCAAGTTAGGTGCATGGGCGGATATTTATAACATAAGCTAATAACTTTGTTTATCCCTCATTTACCATGTTGTTTTCAAAATTTTCTCTGAACTCAATGTATCTCAAAATTATTTTCTAAAGTAAAATGTTGTAATTCTCTCCGAACTAATTTGTAACTTCTCTAGCTTGGGTATTCATTGAGTATAACACAAATTTATATAATAATAAATGAATACAGTGTACATACATCCTTAAGAACAAAGAATAATAAACTGAACAACCAACGTAACAGGAAAAAACAACTTATTTTGTTATAGACATTTTTATACTTATGAAACTATTAGTTACTGTTAAGAAGCGCCTTAAGAATATCATCGCCCGTTCCATCCGCGAAAGCAAATGTGTGACCTGCACCAATGACCTCATGATACTTGATCCATCCAAGTTGTTGCGCTATATAACGTTGTAACGTAGCAGGCACAATCCTATCCTCATCACCCATCCATAAATGAACGGATCCATTACCGTTGTAAAATGGGTTTTCAAGATCTATTGGATCAAATTCCCATTTACCGAACCCAATATTCATGTCACGATGGATGGACTCGAACTCTCCTTGTAGTCTTGGTTGTGTTTTCATCAAGTCTGCCTTCAAGACAAACAAAGAGCAGCATAAGCATATACACATACTATAGATGTATATATTAAGTTCATAAAAAAATCTATATCTTTTTATATGTGATTTTTAGAGCATAATGAGTTGATAAGAGTCAGTACCTGATTTGGATCTGTTATAGAAGCATATAGCTTTGCTACAACTTGAATGTCCGCCGGAGAAAATACAGCAGGGTTTTGGGCAATAACAGAAAAGCCAGGAAACCATGATTGAGTGTTCCACCAGTAAGTGAGCCATGGTACGTAATGAGCTACTCGCAAAGACCATTGATCTTGTTGAAGTTGTCGAGAATATGCTTCTTCGGTTAAATTTGAAGGTAGGTTATGCCACCAGTAATTAACAGCGGGAGATATAAGAACCGCCCCTGCAAGCCTATACATAACATATAAATATAAATATTCAAAACCTTTGTATTATTATGATGCTTCTAAACATACATGACTATCAAAAATTTGAAATAGACCTGTGTGGGATGTATTTTAGACAAGACCAAATGACTTCTCCACCCATAGAGAATCCAGCTACATAGAACTTTTCTCCCAGGTTCAACTCATCAGCGAATTCCTCGATATCCAATGCTAAGCTTTTCACTGTTCGCTTGGGGTCAGGGTCACTTTCTCCATAACCAGGCCGATCTAATGCAACGATGTGCACTCCGAGTTCTTCAATAACAGCCTGTAGAATTTACCATCACCATCACCATTACCATTAATTAATTACTTACAATGTAAGAAAGAAGTGAAATTGATTGAGGAAATGAGAATCTATGCATACTTGTGAGGCCGAAAATGCAAAAGGATCATGATGCTTGCTACAGTCAAAGCAATGGACGTATATTATTTTAGATTTGGCTACATCTTTTGGAACACCATATTCTTTATACGATAAATGTCTTCCATCGCGAAGTTTTATCCTTGGGGAGGTAAGCGGAAGACCATCCGGAGATCCCAACTTCCTCGGAGGTGGTGGAAGAGTTGTCCATGCACAAAACTCCGCAAACAAAACGAGTAGTAATATCTTCAAAACAACTCCTGGAGCCAGTCACATAAAGTATGGTTTCGAACATCAATCGTCATGTATATTTTAAACCAGTAAAATTAATTAAAATATTCACCTGATGAGGAGACATCCGATTTGTATTTCGTGGTTGCTGAATGATTTTTGTTTGGCCCATCGGACATTGTTGCTACTGCGATCAACTGAGATGATGTAAGTGGTAATTAGCAATAAAGATCAAGTGATCGAGATAAATATGATGTTGTAAGAACTCTTCAAGTATTAATTAAGAAAGAAAGAAAAGAGATGACTATGACCTTTAACCTTTGGGCTTTGGGATATAAATAGGTTGCTTGGGGTCGCTTTCTTTGATATCAATGTATTATTGATCAAAAGTATTCCAAGTCGATGGGTTATTTTGTCAAAATTATTAATCTCCACGTGACAAACTTTTTAATTTTAAATTTGTAGGGTTATGCCATATATACTTGACTGCCCTCCATTCTTTAACTCAACAAGGACTGCTAAAAGAATGAGATCATAGATGGTCATACTAAATCTATTCGTTAATATTTTAGCATCTTATTTGGAGATAATGTTATAGGCACAAATATGTTTATGATATATAAGATTTTGAAGAAAATTTATTGGGTACTGAATTTCAACCCCAAATACTTTCTTAGTATCATGAAAAAGTACTCAAATATATGAGAGATTAGGATTGTAAACGAACCAAACTGAACCAAACATTGTTCGTGTTTGTTTTTTAAGAATTAAAACGGTTTACAAACACTTACCGACGAAATTGTTGTTCGTGCTTATTCATTAAAGAATTGAGTTTGTTCGTGAACGGTAAATGAACACATAACTGAATCCAAACAATTCACCAACACAAATGTCCATATACTATTGAAGTTAAACGCTTGACATAATAATGATATATAAATGGATATAAACAACATATTACTGAACGCTCAAACATATAAACAATTATATATTACATAGGTTAGGATGATTAAAAGAATAAAATTTTCAAAACACATAAATTAAAAATAAAAATTATAAAATATATAAGTTAATATTTAATGAACGAAAAGGAAGAAATATAAACAAACGAACATGAAAAAATGTAAACAAACACCTTACCGAACATTCACGAACACACATGCACGAACATAACATCTGTGCATGTTCGTTCGTTAAATTAAACGAACGACATTTCTTGTTCATGTTCGCTCATTTATTAAACGAAGGAACTTTCCACCGAACGGTTTACGGACTGTTTACTGAACGTTCGGTTCGTTTACAGCCATATGAGAGATTATACTGAGACTTTAATATTGAGAGTACATATTAGAAACTTTTGTAAAGGAAAGAATTAGAGATAATCTTAAATCGAATTAGAGATTGTTGTTTAGTCTTGAAAGCCTTAATTTTGTAAAGGGAAGAATCAAAGATTGGTTTTTCAGTCTTTAATAATGTGATATTCATAGGGTTACCCATGCCACACTTGCTGCCCTTCATTCTTTAACTAAACAATGACTTCTATCATTTCATCAACCTTTTTATTTAATTTTTACTAATGTTATAGTAACCTTGCAGTAATTGCTTAATCTTGATCATGTACCCTTTTCGTTAAAAATAGTGTAATTACTTATAGGAAAGAAAAGAAAAAATGTGGATCCCATTCATGTACCTTAGAGGATGGGTTGTTTTGGTTGATTGATCACAAATTCCTAGTTGATGGGTTTTTGTCCTCCATTTTGACATCTTGTTAATTTTTAATTCACAGGGTTACTGTTTCCAAAACAGCCATACTTGACTGATCACCTTGATTTATCCATTCGAGAAGGATTGACATCCCGCTATATTGACAATTTTGTTAATCTTTTTAATTTCATTTTTTTTGACAATCTTGACTTAGGGAGGGTTAGTGCTAAGGAATAAGGATTAAGAACGATCAAGAAAAATAAGTTTTAAATAAAAAGAAATTAAGATGAATTGATTTTTTTTTGTTTGACCAAATTTGTTATTTATAATTATAAATTTCTTTTACATTTAGTTCCCTAAGGTTTCAAAAAATTATCATTCTTATCTATAAAGTTCACTTCATTTATTTAAAATTTTAAACGAATCAATTGACAAAATTACCTTTTAATATACAAAACAAAACCCCCCAACTACAAAATTATAATCGAGTGGAACTATATCACGATATATTAGAGTTGACGACCAAGGCGATGGTCTCTATTATATGATCAATTCGCAACGGGTTCCCAACCACCACCAGAAACAAGATCTATCCTCCACTCTCACCGATAAAGATGACAATCTCGTGATTCAGTCATGACGAAAGTTTCAAAGATGAAATGTTCAATGTAGGTTTCGTGAATGGAATAGTAACACGTGAATGAAATATAAGCAACAATATGTTAACACAAATTAAGATCTTGTCTTTATATATAAATTACATAACTACTTATTTTAATGATAGATGGTTTAACAAGTTCACGTATTTGAATAAAAATGGCAAGTGTTTAAAACCTTGGGGGAGCTAGATGGAAAAATATATATTTTTGGATGAAAATATAAAATGTGGTCAAACCAATTCACTCAAAAATTTAATATAATTCATTTATGTTTTTAATGGGTTCTAAATTGTTTGTGTGTGATAGTTTAATTTAATGGGTTATGGTGTAACCCAAATCATATTTGGCTAAAATGTGTAATTTAAAGTATAAAATTGTTTAATTCTATTGAGGATTTTTTTAATATAAATAGGCATATATAGTACTTTTTTACTACTTTTGGGTGGGCCTCTTGGGAGACCGAGCCCTAAACGGTCGCCTCTCCAGCCCCTCCCTTGGGATGCGATGAGTTTGCATATTTTGGTTCTGGACAAATATTAAGGTTTCGTCAATACGAAGCCCTAGTTTTTAACCATAAACTATATGCCAAAGCATTTAAAATGCAGCAAACACTACAGCAACTACTTAGCCCACCTATAGTTTCTAGCCAAAGACTAATAAAAGCTAGACTATTGACCAACATCGTGTGTACGTTGCTATAACTTGCATTGTGATTCACAAAGTTTGGTGATCCCTTGGGGGCATGTGGCCAATATGAGGCGTTGAAAGGCCACATTGTTTTACATTGAAGCAGGATTTCCATAGCCATACTTAGCCTAAACATCATGCGGTTTTAGACATCCAGTTCTGCCAATAATAAAAACAATAGACCTATATTTGTGACAAATATATATAAAAATAAACGAACTTACTTTAAGCCTAATGAACCATGTTCTTAATCAAGAACACATCTTCAATCAAGGCCTTGATGCTGCAGGTTTTACGTTTACTATCATGTTAAAGTGTTAAACAAATACTACAATCTTTAACTATATAAACTGATAAGAATCCAAACATTATGTACGTGTGAGGGTGGATGCTGTCTTGTAACCAAACCTTTAATGGAATTGCAACAGAAATGCATGCAGGAACTAAAATAACAAAGACAAATGCATTAACAACAACTATAAATGTAGGAAAACCGAAAATAACAAATGAAAGAACAAACGCAACAAAAATCATAAGGGAAGAGATGCAACGACAAATTCTCTAAGTTTTTATTTATTCTAAGTTAGTAATCCTAACAATCCTCTTCCATAGTTTAGTTTATATTTATGTCTTTGCGGTTAAACATGTAAACAAAACTTGATGATTGCATTAGATTCTCTATTGGAGTTTGTAAACATGATTTTCATTGGGGTTTTTTTTCGTTTAGTTTTAAATAAAAAATGTTTTTTAAGTTTTTAAAAATTTTAAAAAATTAAGCTAATTACATAGATGGTCCCTGTGGTAAGATCATTGTTCAAGTTTAATCCCCAAGTATGGTTTGTTACAAGATAGCCCAGTAAGTTTGATAATTCTTAACAAATTGATCCTAACATGGATGGACATTAATTTTTTTGTTAAAAATTTCTGAAATGATCAAAATACCCTTTAATTAACAAATAAAAAAAACGTAATTCCCATTGTCACCACCCCGCTACCTCCGACACCAATGACCACCACCCACTTAACTGCTCGAGTGTTTTTCGGCCATCTGCCCTGCCATTGCACCCTCTTGAAGCACCACACCACTACATCCTCTTGAACCACCCTAATCCCCACGCAACAGACCAAAATATGTACGAATGCTTGCTAGAGTGGTGGAGGTTATTAGAGTCACAGGCTATGAAGACGAGGCGGCGGTGATGACGGTTGATAGCTGAAGATGGAGGCCAACAACCTGATTATCGAATGTTCATGGGTGCCTGGTACCCAATGTATTGTGGAGGCTATAAAGACGAGGAGTGACCTGGGTGTTGGTGGTGCGCATCACCCATGTGTTATGGAAGGTGTTGGCGGTGGTGGGTGATGATGGTGGTGGTGGGTGGTTGTGGTGGTGGTGGAGTGGAGTTTATGTGAAATGAAAAAAAAAGATGAATAATATATCTTTTAGCAAGGGATATAATGGTCATTTCGTACCTATTTAATGGAAAAAGTTAACTTCCATCCAACTCAACAGCCATTTAATTATAAGTTGTCATACTTAATGGGTTATCTAGTAATAAATCATACTTGATGTCTAAACTTGAAAAACGACCTTACCATATGATTATTTATGTAATTAACTCTAATAAATTAAAGATAATTCTTTTGTCAAAGAAAATTGTAGATAAATAAAATAAAAAAAATAAATAATTTATATGAAATTTGTTAGAAAGATAAAAATGTAAAACAAAGAAGCATGTCAGAAAGTTTTGGGAAATTAATTCAAACTAAAAGAAAAGATAATAATGTTAATATTCGTTTTTAGGGTTTTCAACAAGGCTAAGAGATAACCATTAATCAGAAAGAAAAAATACTCGTAATATGATAAAGTTGTGTCACCCATTACAATCTTTTAATACTTGAATAAATCAAATCAATTTCAAACTTTGTATCTTATCTAAAAGATTTACAAGGATTTTTTATAGTGTTACTTATAAATTATAATCTTTTTAGTTGATAGAAATATAGAATAATTCATTTAATTCTTACTTCACCTAATTATTTTGTGAGAATTTATGATTTGTGGAGCTTAACAATCATATAATATATAAATACTTATAAAAAAACTAAATTATATTGCTTTATATTTGTGGTGATAATAAATACTATCTCCTTTTGATGATTATAAACTCGTAACATACATAATTGTACAACAATCATGGCTGATCTTCCAAGTTACTTCTTCAAGTTCATCCCACCAGTCGATTCCAAAATCTTTTCTTGCGAACTTGGATGGATGGAGATGCAAGAAAGCGATAAAATAAAAATAAACACAAACTAGTATGATTAAAAAAATTAAATATTAAACCCAATATGTCACGGTTTGTCCAAACCATGACATATACACCACCACCAAAACCCTAAAACCCAACTCTAAAAAAAACACCCTCTCACTCCAAAAACACACTCATACCCCCAATAATTAACCCAATCCCGATGTATTAAAACATTCTCTAAAGACTAACCGTCACGGTTTGGTCCATAAGTGACGGTTACTTTCTACACCTGACCTAACGGTCACGGTTAGACCAATCCGTGACGTTTAGGTCTGGTTTTTTTCTAAAATTCCTATGGTGCGCCTAAAATTCCCCAACTATAATTATTAGTCTTTGTTAGAAAATTGTTAGAATCTTTAACCAAAACTTTTGTCGGAAAGTTATGAGAAAATTAGGAAAATATTTAAATAAGAATATTCTTAAAATTAAAAGGTGTAATAAGTAATTTTAACTATCAATCTCTTTAATCAATTATTGATATCAAATTGTAGGTAAAAGTTTTTTAAGGTGTAATAAGTTTCTCCAATTCTTTTAAAGATACATAACTTTAATGTACGACATTAATTTTATATAAAATTACACCATAAAGAGAGCGTTTTATATCTCTGAGTATAGTATTATTAAAAATATATATATTTTTTACGTTTTTAAGCCCATATCTCGTCGTTGTGTCTTTAGTGCAGTTTGTTGTATATTTTTGTTAGTTATTGTATTTTTTAATACTATTGTGTTTTTATAATGATGAATTAAGAAATATAACGATACAATAACCTTGTTGTGTATCTCTAATATATAAACACAATAATAAATTAATAACTAATTAATATAATGCATTAAAAATGATGACAATATAATACAATATCTCATTGTGTTTGTTATCGTCATGTATTATCTTGAACACTATGAGTTTTAAAAAATACATTGTTGGAATAACATCATTGTATACTTAATTGTAAAATACAGTGATAGATAACAACAAGTTTATATAATTTATAAAAAAACATTAACAAAAATAACACATTGTGTTATTTTTAGCACTATGAGCTTTAAAAAATACATTGAAAAAAGTATATCATTATGTGCTTCTAATTGTCATGTACAACGATAGATAACGAGTTTATACAATTTATAGAAACAATAACAAATGATGTAAAATTATCTTAAACGTAAAACCCAATGATAAATACATATAAGAAATGATATAAAATATATGACACAATGAATTGATATCTGACATAATAATCGTATAAGACACAATGAGTTGACGTATTTATAATATACTAATTTTTAACTTTTCTATGCATAAGTTATTGTACCTTATGCTTAGAGAGTAATTAATTGAAAAATAACTTTTTACCTTTAACCTTAAACTTTTTATATTTGCAATGTAACTCACATAAATTGAGTTTTTACTCTTTACGTTTCAGTCTAAATTTAGTGACTTAACACGACGCTACATGCATGTGTGGTTCAATGTTTTTATGTCTATTTTTACCCGTTTGACATGTTCATCGCAACACACCGCAACTTTAGTGTTCGTGGTCGGTGGTGGTGGTGTGACATTGATACTATTTGACATGGTTTTACGCCCCCGCCGCAACGTGGGGGCTCAATTCTAGTTTGACAAAATAACCAATACGCCCGCCTTTTTAAAATAATAAAAGAACACTTGTCAAGCTCACAATAATTTTTAAACTTTTATAATAATATATTATTTTTACTATAACTCTACCTAAAAGATAATTAAAAACGTTTCCAACAAAAAAGTGTGTTAGAATCAAGGGAAATTTTCTAGTCATGGTAGTAATACCGTTGAACCATCTAGAAAAAATGATGTTAAAATGAAAAGAATTTCCAAATATTAATTTTTAATATACCTCCACCAACATGATGGAGAAGTTGGAATATGGGAGAATATATAAAGGAATGGAGGGCAGTCAAGTGGTGGTTGATAATTTTGAACGACCAACGAATTAAAATAAAGAGTTAATTTTAATTTTGTTCTTTAAAGTTTAATAAAAATAATTATTTTCCTACAAAAGATTAAAAACATCAATTTACTTTCAAAAGTTTTATATGTTGTTTCAATTACACTCCAGTTTTATTATTTTGAATTAAGTTGAAACAACTAATAAACTTTAGACTGAAATTGAAACAAATTATAAAACTTTTGGAGTTAAATTGATGTTTTTAATCTTTTGAAAGGATATGGTTATTATTAACAAAGCTAAAGGAGTAAAATGAAACTTAACTCTAAAATAAATATTATGGGGTCAATCATACCAACGGAAGTGATCATTTAGCATCAGACGCAAATTAAGCAGTAGCAAAATTATCTCATAGCCAAAACGTTTATTAGATACAAAATTTCAAAGTTCCGGATGGAAAATATATCAATATTATTTACAGTTAATTATGTACATGTAACCTACTAATTAAACTTAAAAGATGACAATGGGTTATGAGATAGTAGAGCATAACTAAAAGTAAAAAAAAATTGCAAACGTTCTTGAATTAGCATGGATCGTCCCATCATAATTTTAGTAAAAGGTTAAACCATGTAGAAAATTAATAAAGCTTAAAACTAAAAAAAGAAGTTGGAAGGGGGAAATGAGGTTCTCTCTCTTTTGAAGGTATAGCATTCAAACTTTAATATTGAATAATTATTACTAACTTCGTGTTACTAACTTCTATAATATTTAAATTATCGTTAAAAAAAGAAAAAATAACAAGGATATTAGTCCATAAATAATTGAGAGGAAAGCAGTCCATAAAGAACATAGGGCGGTCAAGTATGGCATGGTGTGGTATTAAAATGATAAGCCTATGATATACTTTAAAATTAACAAAGTGATAGTAATTTTGAACGACAAAAAGGAAACCAATATACTAAGAATATGTTGTCAACAAAGAAAAGGACCCTTCCTGTAAGCTTCATGATATGGGATCCACTAGATTTGTTTTTTCTTCATCAGGGAAGTATTTATATGCCAAAGCCCAAAGGTTAAACACCACAGTATATATCCCTTTGCTTTCTTTCATTATACCTCTAGTGTTCTTACAACATCATATCGATCTCGACCATTTGAGCTTCACTGCTAATACCCACTCCCGAAATCTTAGTTGATCGTAGCAGCAACAATGTCTGATGGTCGAACCAAACTCTTTCTGCAACCAAGAAATACAAATCGTATCATACACAGGTGAGTTTCATTTGTAAATATCACTGCTTTGAAAGCTAAAAAACATATATATAACGATGCATTGAAACATCATTACTTACATTATGAGACTACATCAGGAGTTCTGAAGTTATTGCTACTTGTATTGTTGTGGAGTATTGTGCATGGGCTTTTCTTCCACCACCTCCGAGGAAGTTGGGATCTCCGGATGGTCTTCCTCTTACGTCCCCAAGGATAAAGCTTCGTGACGGAAGACATTTTCTCAATAGAGAATACGGAGTTTCAAAAGATGTAGCTGAATCCGAAATAATATATGTCCACTGCTTCGATTGCAGCAAGTACCATGATCCTTTTGCATTTTCAGCCTCACCGGTATGCATCGCGTCTTAATTCCTCAATCTATTTCGTTTCTTTTTTATGTTGTGAGTGATTAATTGATGGTATGGATATTCTACAGGCTGTAATTGAAGAACTTGGAGTGCACATTGTTGCGTTAGATCGGCTCCTGGTTGGGAGAAAGTGACCCTGACCCTAAGCGAACGGTTTTGAAAAGCTTAGCACTAGATATCGAGGAGCTTGCTCATGAATTGAACCTCGGACAAAAGTTCTATTAGCTGGATTCTCTATTGGTGGGAAGTCATTTGGTCTTGTTTAAAATACATCCCTCACAGGTATGTTTTTTAAAAACTAATAGTCTTGTATAGTTTTATATATAGCTACATTACAATAAAGGTTTAGTATGATTTATTATATCTCTATGTTATAATAAAACAGGCTTGCGGGGGCGGTTCTTATTTTTCCTGCGGTGAACTACTGGTGGCATAAACCTACCTTCAAACTTAACCAACGAAGCGTATTCTCAGCAACTTCAACAGGATCGATGGTCTTTGCGAGTAGCTCATTACCTACCATGGCTCACCTACTGGTGGAACACTCAATCATGGTTTCCTGGTTTTTCTGTTATTGCGCAAAAACCCTGCTGTTTTTTTCTCCTGCAGACATTCAAGTTTTAGCAAACTAAATGCTGCTATCACAGATCCAAATCAGGTGCATCTCTTCATCAACTCGTTATGCTTAATAATAACATATAAAAATATATGAATTCTTGTATGAACTAATTAGTTAGTATTTCTTTGAGGAGCAGTATATATGTATATGCTTATGGTACTCTTTTTTCGTGTCTTAAAAGGCAGAGTTGATGAAAACAAATCAAGACTACAAGGAGAATTCGAGTCCGTCTATCGTGACTTGAATATTGGGTTCGGTAAGTGGGACTTTGATCCGGTGGATCTTGAAAACCCATTTAACAACAGCAATGGGTCTGTTCATTTATGGATGGGTGATGAGGATAGGATTGTGCCGGTGACACTGCAACGTTATATAGCGCAACAACTCGGATGGATCAGGTATCACGAGGTTGTTGGTGCAGGCCACGCATTTGCTTTCGCGGATGAGATGGGCGATACTATTCTTAAGGCTCTTCTTAACAACAATTAATAGCTTTTGCTTAAATCAGTTATATTTTGTTGGATTGATTGTTAAATTTATTATATTTTGTTTTGTTCTGAAGCATGTATGAAGATTGTATTTATTTATCATAATTATTTTATATAAAAAATGTGTTATATTTGTTAAGTACAAGTGGCAAGCTAATGTAAGCATATCAGGGATATGTTTAAGTGGTAATTAATGTACTACCTAACTAAAACATTGTGTTGCATCTTTCAATACATTGTCCCTTTAGAAGTGATGTCATTGTTTAATATGTTTAGTTCTAAGATGAAATACTAATATTTTGCTTAAATTAGTTACAATTTATTATCAAAATAAATTAGTAACGATGTTTAAATGTACCTCATGGTAATTAATGTACTACCTAACTAACACACTTGTGCGCATGCTTATCACATCCAGGGCCGACCCAATAGAAGAATAGGCTAAAGCAAGGGCTTGGGGCCCCCAAAAAATTAGGGTCCCCATTTTTTAATTTCCTATATATATTAAAGCTTGTATTGGGATTTGGGACTAGGTTTTGTTGATTACTGGACTATCAATGACATTTTGTTAGGGAGTAGTGGTAAGCGGGTAATCATGATTGGAAGGGAGTGAAGCGACTTCTTGGGAAATCAATTGAAGAACTCGGAAGATTAAACGACAATCAGTTTGTTCGATTTCTTTTGCTTCTTGTTCGAGTCAAGATATCAACGTCAGTCATTTTGATCTTTGATCAATATGCTTCAGCTTCGTGTTCGAATTCTTCTTGTCTGAGATTTGATTTAGGTTTGTTCTTTCACATTTAAATTCTTTATTGCTTTATGTTTATTTGCTAAATTGTTAATGTTAATTCTAATAGTTCTAATGTTCTGGTGTGTTAATAACTTAACAAGTTAACTAAGTTTTTAATCGTTAATTTTTGAGTAGTTAATAATTTTTTGATTGTTAATTTTAGATTGATTTTTTGACTGTTAATTATAGATTGATTTTCTAATTGTTAAACACTCAGTTAATAAATTTTAATGGGATGTTATGTTTATGTTTTTCATATTTTTGGTTCAGTACTTTAGCATTGTTGAGTGTTTGTCTAATGATTATCATTAGTTACTTTTGTGTTGTTCAATAGGAGATGATGTCGTTGTTCAATAGGAGATGATGTCAGTGGAATGAAAGTTGAATGAAGAGAGTTTATATACGATTTTAAAAAAATAAATTGGCACACATTTGAAGCTTTCAAACACTCTGTTTATACTTGTACTACTTCGGTTCCTTTTCATATTAATACTATTCTTTAATTGATTATGATCCAAATGATATTTTTATTTTAGATTTACATAGATTGCTTCGATCTAAATATTTGGAATGTCATTCTGTATAATTTGTATATCTTAGATTTCTGCATACTCATAGGATTGGTTAGCAACCATCCATCTTTTTAACTAATTTTTTTTTCTTTCCTTTCAAACAAAATGGTTTTAGTTTTGCGAAAAGGCCCCAATTTTATTATTCGCTTTGAGCCCCCAAAAAGTTTAAACCAGCCCTGATCACATCTGACCGTCTACAAAATCTCATGTCTAATCTTCATCTTCTAGGCAAGAAATGTTTTCTTTTCATTTGCATTCAAGTCGAATATGTATTAGTTCTCTTAACTTTTTTATAAGATTCAAATTCAGATATTATAAATATAATTAATTTTTGTTATTTTCATACATACATAATAAGTTACATATACATAAAAATTAAACCCCTAACTTTCCAAACGCAATTAATACCCATTTACCATATAATCTAATTTCTAATCCAAATACCCATTTCCAATTACCAACCTAAATGCAATTAGCAAATACCTAATATCTAAATTTCTAGTATCATTATCGAAGGTAGAACACCACTCTTAATCTTCTCATCCTCTAAGTTAAACTATCGACGGATGGAACCCTAATATCATATCGAAAGGTAGAACACCCGCTCCCACCTCATTTGTAGTCGACATTTTTGCTAATTCGAGTTTCTTTAGAAGTAGTAAGTCTATTTCGAGTTCATATTTTGCTACTGCTTATTCTGTTTTCTTTGACTCCTTTGCCTTGAGTTTTTACACATGTCACTTTACTTTGAACTTTTTATCGTTTGACTAGTTAAAATTTTGTATTTTGGATGTTACAATTTAGTTTTCGGTCATTTGATTTTACTAGTTTCATGAACTTGTAATTTTTTATGGTGAAGAAAAGTCAAGTTTGCATGGGTTTTGAAATGAAAATTTTATATTTTTACCATAGCACTTCCTTACACATCTTCCCACCCTCATAACTACTGTGTGGATAATGTCTCAATCACTAATTGTCAACCACATGTCTCTTCAAATGTTGATTGCCTAACTGGTAAAGATTTACTTCTCAATGTGGTAATATGGGAAAACAAATATCAGTGATCACAAACTGAAATTGAGGAAATCACTCACATGTACATACTTGTAATGCATGGAAGTTATACCATCTCATTAATGGTATCAAGTTCAGTGTCACTTATATTATTATCAGTTCAGCTCCTCATTAACACCAAACATGCCCTCCCATATGGAAAATTCCTTACAAATATTTTCAATTGACTTTCTATTCTTCCTAGCAAACCTTCTTCTAACAATAGTATATTGTTTTATCAATAGGAAGCTTAAAAGAAACATATAAAAACCAGGTGTACTCAAGTGTTGAGGAGACTCCGCCACGATGCTTTAGATGATTGTGATTTGTTCTTGATTGTGTGATAACAATTTAAGTCTTGTTTCGTTTAATTGATACTCTGATAGGACGTATGATGTTTACACCACCTATTTGCTACTTAGGCTATAATGTATGATATGCTTGTTACTTTGCTCTTGCCATGCTATGACTGATGTTGGAACAACTAACTCATCTTATTTGTATCATTGATGTTTGCTTATTGTGTACTTCTTTATGCCTTAAATCCTTGCATCAATCAATGGGCAAACTCATTTTGTTTCATCAAAATAGGAGGAGAAGGAGTAATGTTTCATCAAAAAAGGAGGAGCAGAAATAATGTTTCATTAAGAAATATTGGTACTAACTGTAACTCTAAAATTGGCTCTAAGGTATGCAAGCTGTTTTTAGGTATGCTAACACAGAAATCGTATTAATAGCAAATCTATAATATGTTTATTGATTTTTGACATTATCAAGAAAGAAGAGATTGTTGGTAAATACATGTCTATAATTTAGCAATTTGATGATGTTTAAAATCTAAACATACAGGCTCAGCGCTGCCATAAAATATCTACAAGTTCATATAATTTGTCCCTCATTTGCTCTAACAACTAAAAACAAACGATCAAGAAAGCATAGAAGGTCATGGTCATTCCACGACGAACCATGGATCAAACACCAAAAGTGTTGAACTAATCTCAACAGCAAGACCACAATCAAAATAAAGGACGTGCAATTTAATGAATGTGTTGGTAGATATCGATTAAACACAGATTTTATAATAGGATGAATTTGCAGAAAATTTGATTGTGAAAATTTGATTCATCAAATGTCAAATGAATTTGAAGAGAATTTGATTGTGCAAATATGATGCATTAAATGTCAAATGAAGGTATTCCAATGTATATATAGGTTAGTATTTGGTGGGTTCTCCACCGGGCTACTTAACCATCAAGTAACTTATATAACTTATTTGTATTAATCCTAACAATACAATTGTTACACTAACTTATGATAACATATAAATATATTAATTAATTTAGCTTAATCTTTAACACTTTCCCTTGAACTAAATTAAGTTTAAGATCTTCATCTTTCTTTATGATCCAAATTTCCTTCACAATAGCATAAATTCATCTTCCTTGCATTGCATTGTATCATATGAGCTTCTTCTTTTTCTTTTAATTTGGACATTTATTCTTATAATGTCCAAGTTCGTTGCACTTGTAACACTTTATGTGACTTCTGACTCGTTCTTAAGGGTGTTCAATATTCAAAACAGATTCGAAAAACTCAAAATTTGATTTGTTTAGAGTCGAAAATTACTAATTCAAATTTCGATTCGAATTTTTAAATTCAAATTTGATTTGATTTGAGGTCTAATTATAGAGTTTGAATCGAATTGCGAATTTATGATTTTCGATTTGATGCAATTTGAAATTCGAATTACAAGTACACACACATACATTTATTTATTTTGTATATTAATTTAGGAATATGCATATGAGAAATTAAGAATTAAAATTTTAAAAAATATATAATCTAAAATGTTAAAGACTAATCAATACCTTTTGACTTATTTGAAACTTGTAATATTTCATATGTTACGCTTTTTCTATATATTTTGAGCATCTGAAATTGGATTTATAGAATAAATTTAAAAATCTATTCTATCAAATATTTTTATTAAATACGAATCGAATAAATTCATATTTGAATTGTATTCGAACTTTTTTCGAATACGAATTGAATTCGAATCATGTTTGAAAGTTTTGAAATCGATTTGATTTGAATTCGAATCAAACTCGAATCCAGTTTGAAAATTGTAAAATTTAGCTTATTCGATTCGCTTAACTCGAATTTGACTCGATTCCATTCGATAAAACACCCCTACTCGTTGTACTCGACCATTGCCTCGACCTTTCTTGGATTCCTAACTTTGCCTTGGTCCCATCCAAAGGCTTTTGATTCGAGTTTCCGCAACAACAATGTTCATATTTATGGTGTCTAACATTATCTTTTCCATTTGTTTTGGTGAATAGTAGTTTAGTAGAAACATCTTCCTCGTTAGTTTGCTTCTTAGTGCATTCTTCGTAATCCTTTAATCTTCTCACTGCTTCTTGGAATGGCATTGTACTAAGATATGCAAACTATTCAATTACAACAACTATCTTTATGAACTTTTTTGGTACTGTACCTAAAAGTTTTCAAACTAATCTTTTGTCATCCAATGTATAACTAAGGCTGCTAGCTTGTATTAGACTAAATTAATTTCAAGGTTTAGTAATGATGTTTTAGGGTTTTACTATAAACTCCATATAAGACTACTAATCTTTTGTCATCTTACATGGTATTAAAGTCTTAAGATTCTGGTTACTTTCTTCTCCTCCACTACGCTACTATAAAAATACAAAACCTAGCCGTCACCACCATGTTCAAACCCTAGACAGGGCGATGTGCCGTCGCCGCCCTGTTCAATCTTTTTGCTCTTAGTTATTTTATCTTTTTCATTCTAAATAAAGATCCGTCTCGATTTTAGATTAAAACCACTTATCTTAAATCTTTTTTCTCCACAAAACGCGTATACCCATTTCCATCTTTCTTGTTCTTTTTTTTATGTTTTTGCTAGCCCACGGTGTATTGCCACCGAAGAACGCTGCCTGACCACAGCCACCGGCCTTCAGTATGACACACCACCACACGACCACGGTCGTAAGGTTTATCTTGTTCTTTTTTATCCTTTTGATTTTGATATCGATCATGTGATTATGTTGCCGTTGTCACGCCACCTACTGGACTACGGTCCGGTGCCGCGCCGCCTACAGGACTGCGGTCCGTTGTGCGCCCAGGATTTTGGTTCGCCGTTGCGCCCTATGTCAAAGTCGCACGACTGCATTGGATTCCCCTCGTATGATTACATGATCATTAAATATTGTGAATTGCATTCAAGTTTTTTAATTGAAGATCGCAAGATTATGAAATTTTAGCGGAAGATTGTGGCCGAGATCAAGACTATTTTTACTGTTCTTTGTTTATTTTTTATTGTTTCCCGTTTGAGAGTCCGATTCTCTACCGCTCTAACTTTGGGGGAGTATGAGATTGTACTACTAGTAGGTTGTAGTAATGATTATTATTAGGGTTGGGCCCACGGGTCCGTTTAGGTTTTTAGGATTTTACCCTATATAATGTAACCATATATATCAATAATATTCATTAGTCTTCTACCATATTACAACTTGTGATGCGGTTTCACTTATTTCCATGACATAGCCATCAAGGGACTCCTTAAAACCCATCTCAAATATTTGAATTCTGACTCGAGTGTTTAAATATGTGCCTTCTTAACCCTATCAACTTCAATATGTAGAACCTTTAATGCTTCCCAAATATCTTTGGTCGAAGTGAGATTAGCAACTTGTAAAATCATATTTTCTTGAATTACTTGGTATAACATAGCAATTGTTACGTTGTTCTTCTTTTGATAGACACTAGATCCAAATATCTGTTTGACTACTTCCAAGATTCCATGAACGTTAAAGATTGCTATAATCTTTGTAGCCCAGATTATGTAATTTATAAAGTTAAGGATTAGACATTGGAAATTCATTGACTTTATTTACTATCATATTTTTTTATTTGAGTTCTTGGGTGAACCTTCAGCCATTAAACACGTCTTTTCTTTCCTTAAAAACAAATTTAAGGGTGTAGAGAAGTTGCAAAGGAGAATGTTTTTTCTCCCCTTCAAGAACCACACCAGTCAAGAACAAGTAGGCAATAAAAGCATAAACTTGAAAAAGAAACAGATATAGGATAAATCCCCCTTCTTCCCATACAACTGATCATATCTTGTTATGTAATCGAATAGAATCGTATTTTTTGCATTATCTTATCATTATCCCAGTTTCAATTTAGACTTTTAACTTCTAACAGATTAAAATCTTAAAGCAGTCAGATGAACAACAAAAGAAAAAAAAAGTCGCACCTTGTGATATCTTTTTGGCTGTCAATGAGTTATAACTTTCAACATCCTCTTAGCCTTACCGATAGAACAACAGATTCATCGAATGCAATTTCTCCGAATTAGAAGTCAATAACAACCCTTGCACCACCGATTTCAACGCCCTACCAGTGATCAGTGATAGATCCAATAGCCATCACAAATCCAAAAATGAAACAACGGCTCATTGTTACTCGCTAAAATGATACCAAACACCATCGACGTTAACGCAAAGTAAACATCAGCAGATTTCTTCTTACAAGTGATCAGAAAAGCAAATTTCAAAGTGAAAAATCACCAATTGCTTGATTAAACAACACAGGAAGATATCTAATAAGAGCATCCCCAAACAACACCGATTCAAATGTAACGATCAAAAATAAAAGATAGGCAATGCTAATTCGAGATACAGAAACACCACTCGAACTAATTGTTGAGCAAATTCTAAACTCGAGATGAGATACAGTTACACCACTCAACTCTAATATAGATTCCAAAGAACACCATTCTATTAGATTATATTATTATTGATAGATTTGGTTATATTATATAGAGTTTATAATAAAATCTTAAAAACCTAAACGGGCCCATAGGCTCAATACTAATAATAATCATTACTAAATTCTAATAATAATATAGTCTAATACATTCAAGTTTGCTACTCTTAAACCAACAATGGAAGGATCAATTAACTCATAACACAATGAGATCATTTAACCAAGAAAATTCATTCGAAAACTCATAGTCTTTCATTTTTTTTCTTAATTTGGTGCATAATGAAAAAGATAAGGTAACCTACCAATATCCACTAACCCACGCTCTAATCTATCAACGTAAACAAATACTAATTGCTACCTACAATGCAAAATGTACAAACTAAGAAAGCATAAAAATATAATTAAAAGAAAAACTAAAATGCAAAAATAGAACATGTTAAAATGAATTGCAGATGCTGGAACGTAGGCAGCACATAAGAGACTATTTCTGCATGGACCACTGGTTTGGGTCGAATTAAACCGGCCCGGTTGGACACGTATCATCTTGCAAGTTTGAACCGGTGATGGTTTGGCTATCAGTATCTAAGTGAGGTATTTCCATAAACGAGTGTGCGGGACCGGTGAAAGGGGTCGATGAAATAGTTTCATAGTGTTAGAAGAGACTTAGAACACTTAACAGATCAATTAGAGAACTGGCTTAGAGTTGAAATAAAGAACACAAGTAAAGAATAGAACACGAACATAATAATATGATTTTCAAGAATGTTATATATTACTCTCAAGTTCTCTTTTACAAAGTATTACAAAGCTTGATTTTAATGACAAGTACTTGAGATACTTTATACTACATCCTACAGCCAGTCATACTTTAAATGTCAGCTGGAAACACTAATCCAGCCAATAAGATCAATGTAAAGTCAAAAGACAAATATGCCTTTTGACTAGTGACTATGACATTTCGTAGCTTACATCTACATCTAATACAAAAAGGATAAAAGTACAAAAGTAAAAAGTTACAGACTCTAAGACCTTAATCTACAAGTTACAAAAGTATGAACTTTTCACCAACTCATATAAGTTGGTGAGCCTTCAGAGGTAGCAGTAAATTAAACTAGTTCAGCTTTTGTCAAAAGTGAGTCAAAAAAGCATGTCTTATATATCTTTGGAAGAAATCAGTCTCTTGGCTTCAGAAAACTTTGTCTTGAATCTTCAGAAAACTTCATCTTTGGCTTTGGAAGATTTGGTCTTTTGGCTTCGAAAAATTTGATATATGGTGAAATTTCTTGAGTTATATCAAAACTTCCAAAGTAACCTTCTTGTACTTCACATGTGCATGCTGAGTGTTGTTTGATTGCTTCAGCCTCTAAGTGTAGTCCTTACAAACTCCCCCTAGGTTGATACTACCAAAACTAAAGGAGAACTTTGAATCTTAATCTTCATCTGTTGAAATTCCTCATCAGAATCAAGACCATTCCCTTCATTATCATTTGGTCAGGATTCCTTAGACTTTCAAAGTACCTTCTCATGTTATAGAGATCATACAGAGGAATGTCAAGTATGTTTTTCCATAAATACACATCTTGACCCCCTTGATCTCTAGTCACATACCATTTTCTGGGTTAGTAGCAAATGCCCAACACAAGATGGGTCTATAAGTAGCAAGAGACTCTACAATAAGTGGAGTTGGTTGAGCAACCTCTTCTTGATCACCCTTAGGAATACGTGGTGCAGAGGTGGATACCTTGGACTTCTTTTTCTTCTTCTTGTCCCTTCTAATGTCCATCATTTTCCTCTTTCTATACTTTAACTAAGAAGAAGAGTGATCAAGATCCTGTTGTAGGTCAGAAGATGAATCTTGCTAAGATGTAGCACTAGGTCCGGGTTGAGTTGTCTCTTGTGATTCAACCTTGACCTCAGTTTCACGTGTAGCCTGACTTGGTGAAAAATGTAAGTCAACCAGCTCACCCTTCTTGATTTTCTGCTTGATCACTCTAATGTGCTCATCCATAGTGGATAGAGACATTTGACCAAGTCTCTTTCCTGTATTCATACAGCTTTAAAAAGCTCACCATATTTTGTCTGATAGTAGACTTCTTCTAATTTGCTCGGATGGTGGCTCTTGACTTTGCAGCCTCTTCCCTTATCTTTCTCTTAGCAACCTTTTGTTCTTTCAACACTTCTTGCTCAAGCTGCTTGAGGTACTCAAACTCTATATACTCATAGGACAAGGGAAGCAGGTCTGATGCCTGATAGAGGCATGTGGCACTCAGGTCGGTTATCATGTTTTGTCTTTCTTGTTCCCTACCTACCTGAGTTTTTTGTTTAGTTGCTACAGCCTCTGCCTTAGGGCTTTATTAAACTGGAGAGATGGTAGAAGCTTTGTATAGTCTTTTTCTTCTTCTTTCTTCTTTGATTTTGAGGAGCAACTCTACAGCCTCAACTTCCTACTTCTCTTTTGACACCTTAATGTCAGCCAGTTCATTGAGTTCTTCCAAGAGAATAAAAATTGATTTTGTGTATATTGTAGTTCCTAGACCCTAAATAATTCAATCTGGATGCCCTCAACTCATCCTCCTAAGTGTTTGGCTTGGGGGCAGTCCTGATTGCAGCCTGCATGAAGCCAGGGGTTCTCACTTGAACTCCCTCCCCTTGCCTTCCTCTTCCTCTCTATTTTCTCCTCCTCAATCCCCTTAGAGGTCATAATCCTCTTTCCTTTATCAGTCAATGACATGTGTGACTCAGGGTGGAGAGAGCTTTGACCTTCATTACTTGATGTAGCACTTGAGCTCAGGCTAGATAGAGGCTGTGAGACACCTTCACCAGTTGGTGCCTCACTGAGGGTACTTAGCGCTGAAGCAGTTCCTGTCTCAAGGTTCACAGGTTCAACTACTTGTCCTTCAACTAAGGTTTCCCCTTCGAAGCTAATCTTAGGGTATGTCTCAGTATCTAGTTGACCAACATTCTTGCCTGCTAGCATCTGTCTATATGATTTTGATCTTTTCTTGAACTTTTCAAGCACCCTATCTTGAATTCTCTCAGCTAATATTTCAGCATGTCTTGTTTGACTTGGGTTGGCAAGTGGCAGATCAACTAGAGAAAAACTCTCATAGTATCTCAGGGTTTGAAAATTAAAGACTTCTTATTGCTCTTAAGATCTAGATAGTACTAAGGCTCTTATATCAACATCATACCTCTATCCTACTATTAGATTTTCAGCCGGGTAGGATAGGGTAGACATAGCCCTCAGTATAAGCAACACCGTATGACTTGATATCAATTGTTTATCATTGTTTTCTATCGATCTCATAAAAGGTGTTGGTATATATCTCATGTCAGATAGATAAATATAAATATATATTAAAAGGTAATAAAAAGAGCAGAACAAAGTCACACCAGACTATTTGACTTGATGTGCAGCAATAAATTGTTTATACTATCGATCCCGATCCATATACCTCTTGTGAGATAGAAAATTAAAAATGTGTATTAAAAAGTAACAAAAAAGGTATATATAGGGATAACCGGATAACTGTAACCAAGCCGCGCCTAGTCACACTGGACTTTTGGCATATATAATATGCAGTAGAGTTTATTGTTTACCATCGTTGTTCTATCGATCACGTTAAAAAATGTTGATATGTCTCTTCTGAGATAGAAAAATATAAATGTATATGAAAGTGTAATAAAAAGTATAAGGATGTAATTGTAAAGGAGCCGAGCCCAAATACATCTGGTTGATTTAGGCTCGACTTGTACATGCTCAAGCTAACTCCTTTATTTATAATTTTTTTAGAGTTTCTACTTTATACACACACACATACATAAAACTAAAAATATTTCTATACATATAATGTAGATTTTATAAAGTGCAAATTACACGGGCAGTCCCTGAGTTTGCATGTATTACAAGTTAGTTCAGTTTTAAAAAAATTATAGATATGTCCGTAACTATGCATGATATACACATGGTAGTACCCGACGCTAATTAAGTTAAGTTTTCTGTCAAGTCAATGTTAAATTAAAAATATACCCTAAATTAAAAAATAATAATTCTAAATAAAACCAAACTTACCCTTACACACCACATCTCACCCCCTCCTCCATCTTCTTCTTCCATCTTCATATTCAATCACCTCACACCTCTCTACCATCATGTGAGAAAATTTAAAGCATGCCATGGTCTAGTCTCATTTCTCTCTCTCTTCTCTTCTCTATCTCTCTCTCTCTCTACCTCTCTCTCTATCTCTCTCTCTCTCTCTTTCTCTCTCCCTCTCTCTTGTAAGGACCACCGTTCATAACGCCACCTCTCTTTCTCTGTTTAGATCGAGAATGCAGACAACGATATGTGTGGTGAGTGAGGGTGTGTAGGACGGTGTGGTGGGTTGAGATGTAGGCAGCATGGTTGGTGGTGGGTTGAGGGTGTAGGAACGACGGTGGTGGTGGGTTGAGGGGTAGGAAGCAACGGTGGTGGTTGGGTTAAGAGTAGAGGCGGTTGTGAAGTGGGGTTGAGGATGCAGGCGGCGACGGCGACAGTGGGGGTGGGTTGAGGGTAGACGCAGTGGTACTGTTAGGACCTGGTATTTGAACGAAATACCGAATGATTGCGTGTTAAACCAACTCAAATAGTGCGGAATCCTATTTGATTGGCGATCCAATCAGTGAGAACACACGATGAATCAATCAAGAATTGATATCAACGTCAGAAATCGATTAGGAACCGATCTGATGTGTTCTATGAACTTGGAGAACGATTTGGGAGGCTTCTGGACGGCTAGGGTACGTCTGGAGTCGTAATGGGATGAATGCTTACGTTTTCCCACGAATTGGGTCTATTTATAGGTTAGTATTGGTCAATCGTGCGACTGGGCCATAAGTATGGTTCAGTCGTGCGATTGAACCATGCGGTTGATTCATCCGCACGACTGAGTGTTCAGTCGTGCGATTGAGTCAATCTTATGTGTCAATCATACGACTGATCCAGTCTCCTGGTTCAGTCGTGCGATTGAGTCAATCGTATGAAGTTATTCATGCGTGTGGTCCATTCGCATGGGCCATCCGCATGAGAACTTCATTAACTTAAGTTTGAATGTTCTATTTAATATAACTTAATGTGCACTCATTCAAACATTCATAAACCCAATCAATTCAATCACAACTCATTAATGAAATATTAAACATTATACGTAACAACCAATTCATATCATTTCATTAATCAATTACAATTACATCAAAATCAGACAGACAAGTTCATTACATTACAAATCATGATCTAGGGACATACATGTATCAACAAACTCCCCCTTGGACCTAGATCTATCTATTCTCTTGTCTTCTGCATCACCTCCTTAAACTTCTTGTACTTCTCCTCTTTAGTGACTCCTGCGTGTATCTCAAAAGCAAAGCAGAGTCTTATGACATTTGGAATTGGAGGGCTTGTACAATATCTTGCGTGTCATAGAATAGTGGCCACTTATATAATGTGTAGACATCATTAGCAGATAAGTTGGTTAGCCACATTGGGTCGAATACCCTGATAGTATCCATTTGGCCCTCTCTGTTTAGAACTATGACCGCTTCAGCTGTTCTCCAATCGTAGTACCACCATTTGAAGTGGGGAGTGAAGTCCTGTGGCATTTCCCTTAGAGGGATTCTTGACATTGTTCGCGGGGGACTCCACTTCAGCACTATCTTTGGCTTACCAGTTATGGGATCAACTTCAGAACGTCTGATATACCTCGTAGGTTGTTGAGGTTTGAAGTTGACCCACCTGGTGTGGTACTCTTTCCTCAGGGCAGCCTCAAACCAGCCTGACATCTTTCTCGGGTCAGCATACAGCAGCTTTAGTTTAGCCAGCTGGTTGAGCTCAAAACCAGGTAGAGTCTTCAGATCATGTGGGAACCTGAAGTACTCTATGCCCTGCTCCCTCTTAACTGCATAAGCGTTAAGGTCTTCAAAATATGCCCAAGAGATAATCCTGCCCGACACCTTATGGTGTTTCTTGACTTTGTAGAGCTTGGTGTAGGCATCTCTCTTTGGTGCAGCCCGCTGGGCTCTTACTTCCTCAAAACAGGCAGCCCATTCAGCCTTGCGAATATCTACATCTGCATTGGAGGCTTGGGCTGTTTCTTCAGTCTTTTCTGCTTCTTGCTCCATCTTGTCGAGTACCTCAAAAGTATCACTGACTAGGGATTCACCCAAATTGGGGACCACATTTCCCTCGGCGTCAGCATACTGAGGATACTCTTCTGCAGTGATGTCTTCAATCTCAACCTCATCAATGTCGTTCAGTTCCTCATCACTGGTTGAGTCCACTGTTGGAGCATCCTTCACGATTTCATCGGGATTGAGTTTGAACATTTCAGCTATTTGCTCATCAGACAGGTCATGAATTATCTCCCCTTCTTCAGGGGTATAACTCACAGACCGTCTTACTATCCCTTGTAGGTCAAGAATCATAGGTTAACTGAGTCTTGACCATTTGAAGGGGAGTAAAGTCAAACTCATCCCTTTGAAAGTTTGGATCTGTTTGATATAAACATTCAACACATAAATCATTAGTAATTAATCAAACAGACATATATTAACTTAATATATATAAACATTTAATACATTTGTTTTTCATTACATGATTCAAGTACAAAGTAAATAAATACATAAAACGTCTAATCAGTACTTTGGTCCTGAATCTGTGGTGTGTCGCTCGGAGGAGCAGAAGTAGTGGATGACTGGTCTTGTCGACGTTTGGATCTCCGCTCCTGACCTGAGGCAGAGGCCGATGCAGCCGCATCCCCTCCTTCTGCCTCGTCATCATCATCATGTCCTTCTGTCCTCTCTTCTTCTGTCTCCTCATCATCATCATCTTCCTCATCATCATCCTCATCTTCATCATCATCATCTCCGTCATCCCGTCACCCTCCTTTAGCTTCAGGGGCTCATCCTTCGACCCCTTCAGCCTCAGCATGATAGTCTTGTTGGTCGACTCCAACTCCTCAATACGTTTGGCGGACTGAGCCTGAGTATCTTGGAGTTGGGACACCTCAACTCTCTGCTGGTCTATGACCCGAGCTTGCTCTGCCAATTGCTGAGATTGGGCAGCAGCCAAGTCGGTCAGCTGGCGGATCTGTGCCGCCTTCTCCTCGTCAGCAGCAAGCAGACGCATAACCATACGGTTTAGCGCTGAGAGCTGCTCCTCTACCCCAATGTGAGGTAGAGTGAATCCATGAACCTGTGAGGGCTGGGCTGACGGTCCAGCCTGATGTGTGGTGGTGGTGGCAGTGGCTGTGGTGAATATGGGTCGGTGAGCTGATGGTGGTGAAGTAGGGGGTGAATGGTCTGGTGATGGATGGGATAGAGGTGGTAGGTAGAGTGGTGGATGTGGTAGTGGGAGTAGTGGCTGTGGTGGCTGTGGTGATGGGTGGAATGTCAGTAGTGGTGGTAGTGGTGGCTGTGGTGGTAGAAGTGGTAGTCACGAAGGTCAACCG
Source organism: Flaveria ramosissima (assembly GCA_025215565.1). NCBI lineage: Eukaryota > Viridiplantae > Streptophyta > Magnoliopsida > Asterales > Asteraceae > Flaveria > Flaveria ramosissima. The sequence goes on along the minus strand of CM046031.1, from coordinate 62,068,912 downwards.
ACGCTTCTTCTTCTTCAACCCATGTGGTTGAGCCATCCGCTTCCTCCTGGTCCCGGAGGAAGTAGATGCTCCCCCTGCAACTCTGCTACCTGACCCCGGAATGTAGTTAGGGTCAGTATCTCTCTCCGAGGAGTCCCTTGGGTGCTCACCAACCACCTTTAGCCCGTGGTCTGTGGGAACGACTTTGCTTCCCACAGTCCTGGTGAGGGGCTCCTCGTCTGACTCCTCCTCCTCCATGTCACCAGCGACAAACTCCTGATGGAAGCCGGCCATCTCTGCGACCTCTCCGGCAGTGGCTGACCCCGGGGGAATAATCTCTGTATCTGTGCCTCTAGATGGGGCAGGCATGTCATCCCCGGCATCGCCACTATCATCATCATCAGAGTCTGTCTCTGGTATAGCAATGTGCTCCACGTCTGAGTCACTGTCCTCGTGGCGCCACTTCCTCTTCGCTGGCGCCACATAATCAGCCCGGGCCAGATGCCCAAATAACCTCCTGACAGGGGGCTTCACCTGCTTCCCCCTGTAGACCTTCATCCTGCCAAGAGTCGTGTCGTCCATGACCTCGAGGATAACAGCGTCCTCCTTCTCCTTCGGCAGGGAAGGAAGCTTCTGATCAATGATCATCTGTAGGAATCTAGGGTACATACAGAAGCCTTCCTTCCCCTTCCCCTCGAGGTTCTCCACCAAGTAGCTGAATATCATCCTGGAGAAGCTGAACGGGTGGTTCAGCACCAACGCTGCATAAGCGTTCTGATCTGGTCCGAGAGCTCATCAAATCCTCCCTTCCGTGATGCTATACACTTCAGCAGCACGTGCGCCAAGTACTTAAACTGGGGACAGAGGTTACTCTTGTTGAGTACCCCGGCATTGATGTCCCCAGAGTACTTGGCTCTCATGAAGCATCCACGGACAGTGAGGGGGTGTAGACGTGTGGGACACTCAGCATCGTCTCCAAACTGGAGAACTATCCTCAGATCCTCCTCAGAAATAGTGATAGCCTCACCAAAAATCGAGCTCCTGATGCAGTGAGGCTCGGTGGATCTGTCTACCGATGCGCCATCCCAAAAGGCCTGCTGCACTGATCTGTACGGTGTGCAGGGAGTAGATATAGCATACGCGATCCTGGATCTCTGAAGGAAAGTAATAATGCCAGCAAAGTCGGCTGCATTCCTGGAAGTCAAGTCCAGGTGAGCACAAATGTTGTGCTTAGTGCTCATATTCCATCTACTCGCCATCTGTAACACATAATAACATAAACGTTAGTTTCATTGGCTAAGAGTATAAAGCAACACTTAAACTTTGAATTAAAAGTATCTGTCATGCGACTGAGGTTGTACGACTGAAGACAGTCGTGCGACTGAATCATGCGATTGAGGTTCAGACGTGCGATTGACCTCATGCGCACGACTGAGTGTGCGACTGGACTCATGCGCATGTACTCTTGTGCGGTTACACCAGTCGTGCGACTGAGTCTCATTCGCATGGTTCAGTCGTGCGATTAAGTGATTCGCACCCTTCAGTCGTGCGACTGAAGTTCATCGGACGACCAGTCGTCTGTCTCATTTGTTCAGTCGTCCCAAGATCAAATCTACGCAGAACAAGTTTTAACATTCAATTAACCGGTTCTTTAGTGTCGCCTACTCTTCCCTAACAACCTATTTTAACCAATTTTAACATATTACTTAGTTTTAATAGGTTATTAGGGTTTGATGGTCGCGGTTCGCACTTCACAGTCTTATTAATCCATTAGGGTTTCATTCTTTCTGATTTCGATGGAACGAACTTCAAAATACCTGTACGATGATGAGCGAACGTTAGAATCACAGAATCAGCAAGAAAAATCAAACAGAGAAAATTTGGGCAGAGTAACGGTACTATATGCGATTTAGGGGCGATTTGAGAATGAGGAGTCTCTGCGACCGACTCCACCTCTATTTATATCCACCCTAGTTCCAATCGTGCGACTGAGTTCATTCGCACCTTTCAGTCGTGCGAGTGGGACTCAGTCGTGCGATTGGGTCAGTCGCCCTTCTCCAGTCGTCCGACTGAAGTTCAGTCGTGCGACTGACTCACTCGTTCGCATTTAAGCATCCGATTGGACTAATCGTATGTCCATTCGTGCGAATGGACTTCATTCGTATGGTTAGTCCATACGTATGGTCCATTCGTGCGAATGGGTCATACTTAGTTAATTTTTCTGCTATTTTACCAATTTACCTTTAGACTCTTTTATATTAATTAAATTAACGTTATGACCTTTGATCATCTCAGACATGATCCTTTTATCTTGAAAACACTTGATCACCTCAGACGTGATCCTTTTAACCACTTTGGTCACCTCAGACGTGACCCTTTTAAAATACTTTGTCACCTCAGACGTGACTGATATAACCTTTCAAAGAACATATGGTCATCTCAGACATGACCCTTTTAGTGAGTTTATTCCTTCTGATTTTCCTGATGTAGTCCGACACTGACTCAAGTTAAAACTTAAAACAAACGAACTAATTTAAGAAGTTAAACTAATTACATAATCAGACATATTTTTGGCTTTTTGTGAGAGATAAATCCAGAGATTGATATCTACGGGATTTGGATCGGGAGTAGATAGCTTCAACTTAGGTTGATCACATCTGGACCAATTCAATTTTTGGAATCATACAGGCAATTCAAATCATTTGGGACTCGTTATAAAACCTTTTGATGCTCAAGTTCTCGGTGTTCATCCAGAGTCGTTTGCAACATAAGGAAATCATACTGAAACTCTTAGTTTTCACATTGATTTGGACCTTTGAGAATGTAGCCACAATGATTGTCAGTATGTTTGTCCACTTAAATCCATACACAGACTTTTGACACAGACTGGTGACTTATTTAGGTTTAATTATTTCAACTAACACTTGTGGATCCCACACTTATATGGTAATCAACATCCCTCAGGAGCTTTTGAGCGGTCTACGGGTATTATTACAAGAAGAGACTATTCTTAGAGCTTTCAAAGAGAAGCCTGTCCTCAGGTCAGTGCCATCGCACAGCAGAGAGGCGGCAAACAACAATGAATTCTAGAATATCTAGGTTATGCTTATCCTCAGGTCAGTGCCATCGCACAGCAGAGAGGCACATAACCTATCTCCTTGTTAGAGCAGCTTATTTTATTTTGCACAAAATGCACCAACAACATAAGTCATTAGCTTTATTGCATTTGTCTTTCATTTTTTTCTTTGCTTTGCTCTAGTTATGGTCATCCGCACACATTTGTGGCGTTTACTTGCTCATTACCCCTTATTGGAATATTGTTGATTGTGTTAACCAGTGATAAGATGGACGCCCACAGTCAGTTGAACACTTTAGTTTTATCTTGAAATCACCAATCAGGTCTAGTTGTCTATTGTGTTGAATCTACCAACATATCATATATGGTCTAGCAGCCTCTAAGTCTACTTTCTTTGTGTCACCTTAGGAGTTGCCAGTTTTCTATCATCTTTCCTTTTAGTATTGCTTAGACTACACAGATTTATTACTTTGAACTTTTGCATATTACTAACACTTAAATTTTAAAGTCCCTCTTGATTTGTTCCTGTGTACTATCATTTTCCAAAGGTATTGAATCGGTATCACAGATACAATCTACCTTATTTCAGCTCGCTACTCCTTCTCCCTCATTTTTTTTTTTTTTTTTTTTTTTTTTTTTTAATGTTAACTTGCTGACATATTCTCCCCCTAAAATACTAAAATCATTTCTGGTTTAATTATTTTAGGATTTTAATAAACAGCAAGAGAACATGAGTTTAAATAAATTAAAATCAAATAGACAAATCAAAATAAATAAAATAAAATTTAAGTACACGACATCGGACTACACATTTTCATCATCAGGAATTACCTCACTTTTCTTTTTAACACCGTTGACCTCTAATAAATATTGAAAACGTGGTTTATCAAAAGCTTTAGTATAGAGGTCAGCGCGTTGAAAATCAGTATTAATTTTAACCACATCAATTAAGTTCTTTTCAAAACAATCCTTATGAAATGGTATTTAATACCGATGTGTTTGGTCTTAGGATGTTGGACCGGATTTTTAGTTACTGCAATTGCAGCAGAGTTATCAACAAAAATAGGAGTAGATGAGAATTTTAAACCGTAATCCCGCATTTGCTGTTGAATCCAGATGATTTGAGAACAGCAACTTGCAGCAGCAACATATTCGGCTTCACAGGTTGACAAGGCAACCGATGTCTGCTTCTTACACTGCCAGGTAACTAATCTTCTCCCAAAGAATTGACACCCTGCTGATGTAGACTTGTAGTTCATCTTGCAGCCCCCGTAATCCGAGTCACTATACGCGGTAAGCTCAAAGTCATCATCATGAGGGTACCACAATCCAAGTGTGGGTGTACCCTTCAGATAACGAAAAATCCTCTTGACCCCGATCAGATGGTTGACCTTTGGTTTAGCCTGATATCTTGAGCATAGACATGTAGCATACATAATATCAGGTCTTGAGGCAGTGAGATACATGAGGGATCCGATCATTCCTCGGTACATAGTGGCATCTACTAGATCTCCATTATCATCCGGTGCTATATCATGATTAGTAGCAAGTGGAGTCCCAGCAGCAGAAGCATTCTCCATGTCAAAGCGACTGAGAATGTCTCCTACATACTTGGTCTGATGTAGAAAGATCCCATTAGGTGTTTGATCCACCTGTAACCCGAGAAAGAACTTCATCTCCCCATGGCACTCATCTCAAATTCTTTCTTCATTACTGCTTCAAACTCTTTACATAACTCTTCGTTCTTTGACCCGAAGATTATGTCATCAACGTATATCTGTACAAGCAGTAGGTCGCCATCCTTTTCCTTAATAAACAGTGTACAGTCAATTACTCCCCTGCGAAAGCCGTGTTTCACAAGATGAGTTGAGAGTTTCTCATACCAAGCTCGAGGAGCTTGATGAAGCCCATATAAGCTTTGTCGAGCTTGTAAACTCTATCCCGATGGAAGGATCTTCAAAACCCTCGGGTTGACTACGTAGACTGTTTCTCTGATTTCTCCATGAAGGAATGCACTCTTTACATCTAATTGGTAGACTTTGATCTTCATGTACGATGCATAGGCAAGGAAGATACGAATAGCTTCCATCCTTGCCACGGGTGCAAAACACCTCATTGTAGTCAATTCCCTCGACTTGGCGAAAACCTTGAACCACCAGTCGAGCTTTGTTCCTGATAATGACCCCTTGGTCATCCTTCTTGCATTTTAGTACCCATTTAGTGCCAATGACTTTAGCACCTTTAGGTTTATCAACCAGTGTCCATACACCTAACTTCTTAAACTGCAGAAGTTCTTCTTGCATGGCACTCACCCACGCCTCATCATTGAGTGCTTCACTGACATATTTTGGCTCAACCTGCGAGACAAAACATCGATAGGCACCATCATGAATGTAACCTTTCTCCATAACCGAGGCGTAATCAGCTGAGTATAACTGATTTCGGGTTTGTACTCCTGATCTGACATCTCCAATGACATTGTCAAGGGGATGATAAACATTTAGTCGTGATCCTGGAGTAGTAGGAACAGCTACCTCAGAGCCAAGATTATGAACATTTGGTTCTGCATCTGAGGTAGTTGGAGTTTGAGGTTCTGAAGTCGAAGGTGCATCACTCGTAGATGCTTGTGGACTTGCTGGAACTGGAACCTTCCTCCTGACTGTTTGGTCATCTTCTTCAGCTTCATCTTCAGAGGAGGAGTCACTGTCGTCGACTACTCCCCCTGACTGAGTAGATGATTCTCCCTGTGTGCTAGATGGTGTATTCAGAATATCATACATCATCCTAGTAGCTAGCTCATCGTCCGAGGGAGAGAGAGGTATGTTGAAGGATTTGAAGAATCCATCATAATCGAAGAAGTAGGCAGGTCCTTTTCCTGTAGGTGGTGTGGTATATCTCTGAACGTCGACATTACACCACACTTCTACAAGACCCGTTGAGTTATTGTAACTCGCTTATTCGGTATGTTGTATCCTAGAAAGATTCCTTCATCTGCCTTCTCGCTGAATTTTCCTTCTTGCGTCTTCTTCAGAAGTGTACACGGCGCGCCAAAGGTTAAGATACTCCAAATTCGGTTTGCGTCTTTGTAGTAGCTCATAACATGTCTTTCCGTGGCGCTTGACTATTAGGACTCGATTCAGTGTATAACATGCATTTGCTACTGCTCATTCCAGAATTGGATAGGCAGTTTCGAGTCCGCCAGCATAGTCCGTTGCAGTCTCTATCAAGCTTCTATTTTTCCTCTCAGCAACTCCATTCATCTGAGGCGTGTATGCTGAAGTGAATTGATGAACAATCCCCTTCCTTGCAGTATGCCTCCATCCATTGATTCTTGAATTCGGTCCCGTTGTCTGAGCGTACTTGTCTAACCTTTAGCTTGTAGAGAGATTCCAAAGTGGTGACTAATTCCTTGAATGACTCAAATGTTTCTGATTTGGATTTCAGAAACATTACCCAAGTGAACCTTGAGTAGTCATCAGTGACCACAAAACAGTATAGATCGCCTGCAATGCTCCTTGTACTGACTGGACCAAACAGATCCATGTGAAGAAGTTCAAGAGAAGTTCTATTGAATGAACTTTCTTTTCCTTATGAGACTTCTTTGTCTGTTGCCTTTCTTGCAAGCTACACAAAGTCAGGAGTTGGAAGTTCTTGACATTTACTCCTCTCACTAAGTCCTTCTGAATCAAGTGATTCATCTTCCTTTGACTAATGTGTCCCATTCTCCTATGCCAGGAGATTGAGTCCTTCTCAGTAGCTTTAGATAGAAAGCACTGCACTCTTGATCCGTTGGAGCAGCTGTTGACAGATCCAAGACATATAGATCCTTATATCTTGAAGTAGTCATTAGAACTTGATCCTCTGGAATCATATAGTTTTCTTCAGCACGTAACACTTGTTGTTGTCGAAGATGACTTTAAATCCTTTAGCAGATTGGGAAACAGAGAAAGCAAGTTATTTTGAAGTTGTTGAACGTAGTTCACCTTATCAAACTTAACTTTCTGATTTCCCACTTCTCCCTGTGCTTGTGATGTATCCTCCCTTGTTTCCTGCAAGGGAAACATGCCCCCTTTTATTTGTTTGACATTTGATAAAAGGGCTATCTTTCCTGTCATGTGCCTGGATGCTCCGCTGTCTATAATCCACGTGTTAGTCTCAGCGCTATACCGAACACCCTGCACATATCAAGTAAATGTATTAGTTTAGGTTAGGAACCCAAGCCTTTACTGTCTTGGGTTTCCCAGAGGCATCACACATCATAAACTCTACCCATTGACCTTTAGAAGGTGAGGGTAACTCAGATTCCTTCTTGTCATCAGTATCAGTCACACAGGTAGTCTTCTCTTTCCATAAGCCAGATTTGTGCAATGCCTGTTTATGATAAACAGTCGTCTGGCTTACAGGTTGGACTTTAGGTTCACTAGATCTTCTAGGTGGAGTTAGAGAACTCCTCTTAGAAGACCTAGGTCTAGAGTCCTGAAGATCAATCTTCTTCCTAGGTGTCTGATAGAAAGGACAATAGGAAGCAATATGTCCACATTCTCCACAGTTGTAGCACAATCTGCTATCAACCTTATAATTTGACTTTCTTTGTGGAGAAATGCGTGACACTTTAGTAACATCAATCACTTTAGGTTTTGACTCTTGCATGTTTGATGTTTTCTCTGGTTTAACAAATTTAACTGTTTTAACCTGTTTAACTTGTTCAACCTTTTGGTTAACTGGTTTTAGACTTGTAGCATGTGAAAAATTAACGTTTGAAGTCTTTTTGGGTTCTGATTTGACTCTGTTTGACCCTGACTTTAAGTTAACTTTTTCAAATTCATTTTCCAGATTAACACAAGGCAATTTACCCTTTGCCTTTGAAGTGGCCTCCTTTTGTTTCTGTCCAGATTCAGTAGATGAACATGATGTGTCTGGATCAGTAACAAGAGGAGTGGTCACCACATGATCCTTGATTGGGTTGTTGTTAACTGGTTTAGACTTGGTGTTCATCAAGGTATCAGGTAGTGGTGGAACCACTTTGTAGCCTAATCCCTCCCCATTATTTCTTTCTCTCACTAAGTGTTGAACTATGTGTGAAGAACTAGTCCAACTATGCAGTTTCTGTTTTAATGAATTAACTTCTACTTCTAGAACTGCCTTTTGTTTCTTAGTGTCCTCTAGGGAGTTTAGATAGTACCTAATGTCATTTGATTGATTAAAGGCAACTACTTCGGTTTCCCTAAGTTGTTTAGTCAATAGGTCTATCTTTTCTTTATAACTATGCTCATTTTGTTTTAGAACTCTATTGGCCTCAGTGCATAGTTGTAAGTCCTTTACTAAGTTATCATTGTGATCTAATAACCTAGCAAATTTTTCATCAATGCTATTCCTAAACATATCACAGTTAGAACAAGCATGATTATTAAACATTTGGTCAGTTGTACTTACCTGTGTTGTTTCAGAAGTGTTAGCCATCAACGCAGCATCAGACGTCTCTGGTTCTGGTGATTCTGACTTTTCTGAATCTGACTTGGAAGTTTCCTCCTTTGGTGTATAACTGACTTCAGCTGCAGTTGTTTCTTCATTGTGTGACATCGCTATATCAACTGCTAAATCACCTTCACTCGCAGAATCATCATCAATATCTTCAACACTGCAATGTTAGATTCTGGGGAGACAAATCTAAAACTCCAGTCCTGTCCTTCATCATCATGAGCAGTCAAGGCTTTTGGGTCCTTGTTTGATGAAGTAGAACTCGAGGTTTGCTTGTCTTGGCGAGTAAAGGATGAGAACGGGTTCCCATTACCTGTCTTCTTTGGTTTGACACATTCCCTCTTGAAGTGCCCTTTCTCTCCACAGTTGAAGCAGGTCACTTTGCTTTTGTCAAAACCAAATGTGGTGTCCTTAGTAGCGATCAAATTTTGTCCTGTCTTTTTAACAAACTTCTTCGCCCGTCGGACAGCGCTAGCTAAGGCCCACATTATATCCATTCTTTCAAGCTCCATTTCATCTACCTGCTCGTAGTCTTCATCTGCCAAATGACAGTTTCCAATCTTCCCAGCTACAAGTCCATCATATGAGTGAACTACTGCGGCGAGAAGATCCATATGCTCTCGTGCTACTTCTACAGTCACATTACCGAGATTCTCGGTCTTCAATTTAGTAGCACTTGCTTCTGATCCAATATAATGGGTACATGACGACCCTGACGTGTCTGATCCAGAAGGAGAAGCATGTGAAGAACCTGACGAGCTAGACACAAATGCTGTCTGGAGAGGTGCTCCAGATGTCTTAGCTTGCGGCGTGGCATTGTATAAAGCTGGGTTTTGTGTATATGAAGACTTCTGTGCCCTATACTTCATCCTTAGTGCTTCTTCACGCAGTCTGAGAATAAAGTCATTTATATCCAGCTTTATAAGTATTCCATTCTGTCTAAGATTAGACACGAATGAAGCCCACTTATCAGGCAATCCATCTGCGAAGTTGCTTACTTTCTCTTCCATCGTTGTTTCCACTCCATGTGTATGCAACTCGCTCATCAAATGGTAGAATCTGTCTATGACTTCATCTAAACTCTCGTTACCAATTGATGAGAAGTTATCGAATTCTTTCTTTAACTCCTTTGCTTTGATTGCCTTTAACGATGCATTCCCATCATACCTTTTCTCTAGCTCATCCCACAGTTTCTTGGACTGCTTGTTCTCTGAGTACTGGTGGAATATATCTTTGGGGATCGACTGAGTTATCATTGCATAAACTCTTTTCTCAGCATTATACTTTACTTTCTGTGCGTCAGTCATCCCACTTAACGTTAATTTCACTCCATCTGCTCCCACCGGTGTACTATACCCAACCTCGATAGCTTCCCACAGATTAGGATCTACTCCATTGAGGTAGATCTCAAAACGTTGTTTCCAGTTAGGAAACTCATCTAAAGTCAAGAGCTTTGGTGGTTTATTGTGAATACCCACCTCACTCTCAAGCAGCAGCAGGTTCTGAATTCTTGAGTCCTTTCCCGCAGTAAAGGCTGACATCTGATCTTCCATGGTTAATAAACTTAGAGTCTAATCAAATCAACTTTAACTGATGCGACTGAAGGATGCGAATGGTCTTATCGTGCGTATGAACTCTGCGATTGGTTCAACCGTGCGACTGAACAGGGCGAATGGTTCAGTCGTGCGAATGAATCTGGTGCGTATGAGCTATGCGAACGAACGGTTCAGTCGGCCGAATGAAGGGTGCGACTAGGTCCAGTCGTGCGAATGAACACTGCGAATGAGTCTAGTCGTGCGAATGAGTCACTCTTGCGACTGAAGCTGCTGTTTTGCGAAAATTTCTAGGTTTGACGGGTTTCAGCCGTAAAAATTCGAAATTTTGCAAGTCCAAATCGTCTAAGTCCGTAGAAACTGAACTTCAATGAGCAGGGAACGTCCAAGATCACTTTTGATGCAAAAGATTGCGTTTTTCGTGCAAAAACACAAACTTTTATGCAATCTTGATTGAATCAACACGAAATCAAGAGCCAAAGCTCTGATACCACTTGTTAGGACCTGGTATTTGAACGAAATACCGAGTGATTGCGTGTTAAACCAACTCAAATAGTGCGGAATCCTATTTGATTGGCGATCCAATCAGTGAGAACACACGATGAATCAATCAAGAATTGATATCAACGTCAGAAATCGATTAGGAACCGATCTGATGTGTTCTATGAACTTGGAGAACGATTTGGGAGGCTTCTGGACGGCTAGGGTACGTCTGGAATCGTAATGGGATGAATGCTTGCGTTTTCCCACGAATTGGGTCTATTTATAGGTTAGTATTGTTCAATCGTGCGACTGGGCCATAAGTATGGTTCAGTCGTGCGATTGAACCATGCGGTTGATTCATCCGCACGACTGAGTGTTCAGTCGTGCGATTGAGTCAATCTTATGTGTCAATCATACGACTGATCCAGTCTCCTGGTTCAGTCGTGCGATTGAGTCAATCGTATGAAGTTATTCATGCGTGTGGTCCATTCGCATGGGTCATTCGCATGAGAACTTCATTAAGTTAAGTTTGAATGTTCTATTTAATATAACTTAATGTGCACTCATTCAAACATTCATAAACCCAATCAATTCAATCACAACTCATTAATGAAATATTAAACATTACAAGTAACAACCAATTCATATCATTTCATTAATCGATTACCATTACATCATAATCAGACAGACAAGTTCATTACATTACAAATCATGATCTAGTGACATACATGTATCAACAGGTACTGGTGGGTTAAGAGTAGAGGCAACGACGGTGGTGGTGGGTTGAGTGTGCTGCAACGATGTTGGTGGTGGGTTGAGGGTGTAGGCGGCGACGGTGAAGGTGGCTGGGTAGAGGTGGGGGCGGTGGTGGGCTGAGGGTAGAGGTGGATAAAAAAGGGGTATTTTGGTCTGTTAAAAAAACTAACAGAAAAACTTAACCTTTGTTAGTGTTAGTGACCATCAGCGTGCACTATTTACAAAGTTCAGTACCGCATCTGTAATTTATTATTAGTAGGAACTAAGGTTACGTACATACCATAGGGACTGTCTGTATAATTTACTCTTTTATTAACTATTGAATTAAATTAGCGCCAGACACATTTTCTCTAATTTCTGATTACTTTACTTATTAGTATTTGTTCTTATATTAGAAATCGAGCAAATGACCCAAATGGCCATATGATTATCATCGATTTAAATATTGTGCTCATAATAAGATTTAAGCGCTAGAAAATTTGTTATATTTCAGGCTTTAGTTAATATATATTAATTTAGGTTTTAATCTAAAATAGTAAAGTGAGTGAGCCAATAAGCTGCCTAAAAAGCAAGTCAATGAGTCAAACTTGTCTTAGCTAAAGCTTGACTAGTTTACAAACGAGTCGATTTCAAATAAGTTTTTTCATGTCTTTCGAACTAGTTTTCCGCGAGACACGAACCGTAGGTTTCTCAAACATCTTTCTACCTTAGTTTTTTTAACTTTAATATATTTTTTCAATATTTATTTTTAATTTTGTAAATATTTATTCAATTCTATTTTAATTTTTATTTGGTTTTTATTTCATTTTACTATAATCACATGCTTGTTTTTAAATACTTTTCGCTTTCTCTTTTTACATACGTTCTGTTTTTACTTTTATTTAGTTTTGAATTTGGTTTTATTTTTTAACCTTTATTTTATTTTTAAAAAAATTATTAAAATTTATTATTGATTTTTATTTGAATTTATATGTTTGATTTTAATTTCTTTTAGATTTTATTTGATTTTCAATTTTTTTTAATATTTTAAGCAAATTGCACAATTAGTCCCTATGGTTTGATCAAATTGCATATTTAGTCCCCAGATCGTTAAAAACTAACGGACACTAACGGTGGGGAGTAAATTTGCAACAAACTTTCAAATGTTAGGACTACATTTGTAATTTTTAAAATCTGGGGACCAAACTTGCAATATGATCAAACCACGGGGACTATTTTTGCAATTTTCTCTTGTTAATAAAAATAAAAGTTGAGATTGTTACTAGTCAGATCAATAGTATGAATTATTATCGTCTAATAAGTGATAGTTTGGATTACTAAAATCCAATTTGCCTTAAAAAGAACTAAATAATATTATTAGTAGTAAATGTAATTATTTAATAGTAAATGTGATGATAACACATGTACCTCTTAGTTAATTTTTATTAGACTAGAAAGATTGGTTGGCTGACTTACTTAACTAAACAAGTTAAAGAGGTCAACCCAGACACGCCCCTTATTTTATACCGGTTAGATATGTACTCAAAACTTTCTTTGTTTACCTAGTTCATGTCTTCTTTCATTTGGTGTCAAATAAAGTCACCGTTAGTTTAGGGGTTCTACTTATATATTGAACCTTTGATATAGATTTATGAGTAGTTTTAGAGGTGGTTGAGTTGGCTGTTTGTAAAGTGTTGTATTTTAAACTTAAACTAGGTGTATTTCTACCGCGCTTCGAAGCGGGTATCAGGCTCATAATATTTTCTTGTTGTGGCTGCAAACAATAGTTTACCACGCCAAAACAACAAGCATGTCATTGTTTATCGTCATTGCCTCTCACCATCTATTACATCGCAATGTGAAAAAACAGTTCCAAAAACAACACCATGAATCGTTAATCACATAACATTAGTTCATCATTATAAGCATCATCATCATAACCATGTGGTTTAAAAAACCAGATTCAGGGATCGAACCTCAAATGGTTGTACCATCATCATCACAACCTTAATAACAAAAGGAATGAAGGATCCATGCTCAGATCAAGACAGGCTATCATCACCACCGTAGACACCTGTGAAGTTAGGGTACAAATGATAACATTGTCATCATCATCACTAACATATGATACCCTTAAAGAATAAACAAAGATCTAAGACAAGAACATGCTCATCATCGAATGGAGCATAAACAGAGGCCTTATAAATAGATACATAGGTCCTGTACTATTACACGTACATAAGCCCAACAAAGAGCAGCATTTGATCCACCAACTACACACAACAACAATAAACGTTTGGTACAATTTGAGAAACAAATTAGGGTTTACACCCATAAACATCAAACCACCAACTAATAAGCAAAAACCAAACATCATTGACACAACAGTTCAGAAGATTTTAACAAAAAGTATGTTTCCGATGAGCCAAACGTCACCGTCATCAACACCACCTGATTTAGATATCCATGGATAAAGAAGATGACATCTCCGGCGGCGAGCGCATCGACAAAAGCACATGGCGGCGATGGAAATCGTAACCCTTAGGTAACCATCGGACCTCGTCGTGACACGGACGCCACCAAAGGCGGCCGACAAGGACCACCGACGGCGTCCAACACGACTATTGTGTAAATTGCATGACAATGGAACCAACAGAAAAAGGGCTCGCGGAGACGAAACCGTCTCCGCCTCCCTTCAAAGGTCCATCGCCACCGCCTCCGGCTCCCACGCCAAGGTCTATTGCCACTGCAGCCACTCAAATCCACTTTTATGGAAGCGAAAAAGAGGAAGAAATGTGGGGTTGTAACGCAGGTGACGATTCCTCCATCACCGTTCACCAGACCACCACCGCCATATCCACTGCTCCGCCATCAACCGGAAAACAGAAATAGTGGAGATGAGGGGGGCGTGTAGATCGATAAAAAGGAGATGCACAGTACCCTAGGCGTAGTGAAATACCAATACTACCCCCAATTCACTGTTCATTGAACTTGCAAATTTAACATATAGGTTAATGTTATCATGCATTTATAGGATGTTAAAGTTGCCACAGGACTACGTTCAAATAAAATTTTTTGTTGGGTTTGAAGAAAAGTGCATTTTAGTAATAAAAAAAACATAACAAACTAACACAATGGTGAAATATTTTCATCATTGTATGGTGTTTATTCATCATTGTGCCGTTTTCGTAATAATGTCGACATGGAAACTCGAATAACATAATTATCATTGTTCTACCTAACCATCATGGATAAATCCTATGGTTTTTAATATTTATTCTTTTGTGAGTTAAAGTCATCTTGTAAATATTGTCATCATTGTGTTTATATGTATTAATCATTGTCAATTTGTCATTATACTTGTAAGTTTTTAGCATCGACGTGAAAAACTAAATACCATATCGGTCATTCTGCTATTACCAAAGTTTCTGATAATCATTGAATAACTTGTAGGGTTTTTTTTTCAAGATCATTGCGAATATTTTTCATCATTGTGTTATTTATAATCATCATTGTATTTTTTAGATTATTATGTGTTGTCAAATTTTTTAGCAAATTAGTATAAATTGTTATTAATTTATCATTGTGTTTTAATATATTAGAATTATACAATTTCACCATTGTATTTTCCATAAATTATCACTAAAAAACACAATGATGTTCAGATAAACATAATGATGAGTAGGAAAGGTGCAACAAGCAGGAAGACACAATAAGAGAATGTAATTTTTTACTCTTTTATATAACGTTCATATACTCGTTTTAAGCATAGAAAACTCTCATTTTCACGCCATAGTTTTTTCTTTAACAAAAATAATTTTATAAAGAGAATTATGAACGTTAAGAAAAAGTTTGGATGAGCTTGGAAAAGGTCAACAAAAATGATATTGATTAAAATTATCTTTCTAATAATATTTTTCTTACATTATAATCTCGACCATTGATTATGAAAGTTAACAATTAAAATTGTGTCTTCGCCTTTTAGCCTAAATACCCTCTTTGTTTCAAACCAGGGCACTTGTCATGATCAAATATCAACCTCAGATATTTTAAATCAAGTGTAATTCTACTCAAAAACCGTACGTAACACATTAAAATATTCATCTCTTCAACTCATCACATAATGTATATATATCGTATTAATTATGAGACAGGGTACTATTGCAGGTAATAAATATGTTCCTTCTTAAATTTATCTTTTATAAATTTGATTACTTTTTAGTTATCTCTTAAACACATGTTAATTATGTTTTTTTTTCTTTTTGAACGGCAACACATGTTAATTATGTGATTACAATTATTGACTTTTAAACCAACTTTTCTCATAATTTTCTAAAATCTATTAATATTTTCATATGTTAATATTTGTTTTAAAAGAATTACACCGTAAATATTAGCATTTTATTTTCTTTAATTTGAGCATGACATTACTATATTTTTTTCTTTAATTATAATGAATTTTGCGTGAACACCTCTCAAGTACAAACAAACAAACAAACATACTCAATAATGCTCACATAGATAATAGAGTTTGGGGAGAGTAAGATTATAACAAATTTTGCCTCTATAAGAGATAGAAATGTTGCTCCCAAGAAGACCCTCGTCTTAGCAAAATCGTCTATTATGTATTGTTATTATTGTTATCATTTATATTAATATTACTATTTTACATAAAGCGCCAAGTATGATAACATGTATTATTAACCACATAATATACTAATATAAAAGCATGTTCAACACCTAGCAAAACACACGAAAGAGGTCATAATGTCTAATACTAAGCAGGTGAATCGCTTGGGCAAAAGGCTAAGTCTTAGGGACTATATGCACCCTTAATAGATACAAAGTTCTTATAAGAGATAACCCGCCCCAATCCAAAAAGCCTGCATAATAGCATAAATGAGTCATACAAAATCAAGCGTCAGGCAAGTAGGCAACAAAAAGTCAACACTAAAAGGGCCTTTATCATAGCTAGCTCTTAGGTTTCCAAGAAACGAGAAAGAGTATAAAAGGTTTTCGGATAATAACACTATAAGCATGATTTTCATTTCACGAAGCATGCTTGACATTTAATGAAGGATCTTTGGCATTGTATGTCACATATCCTATCACGAGGGAAATATCCTTATAAAGATATTAAACAACAAGGCAAATGTTCTATTTCCCTTGAATGTATTTTGTGACCAGCGATAAATGTTCCATTTCCCTTGAATGTATTTTGTGATCAGCGACAAGCCACTTCTCTAGAAGGGCCTAAGACACTTCATTTTATACATGTCTCGCTTTAAGTAAAGCATGTTTAGCATAATTAAAAGATTTTTAACATTAAATACATTAAATATCAAAGTAAGGGAGATCCTCTTCTAAGATACTAATCCAGTAGGTAACGTAAAGCCTTGGCATCCCTTGGTTAAAATCTACGACTAACAAAACAAATCTTGGTGTGATGCGAAGCAACACTGATGACCAAAGCAACATCATGAGAATCGTTAAACGGACTATGAAATCTAGTATTCTCCTTCTTTAGGTGAAGAAAGCATTCAATTTTCCTTCACTACCTTGATATCTTACATTCACTTTCTTTTTAATCCCCTTTCAAAATAAATACTTATTCTTATGTTAGAGGTTGGTCACGATGATACCCTGGGGTCCTCTATGGCGAGGCTAACCGTATTCTCTTTTAGTGGAACAATCCAAGGACATGCGCTTGGATTTACTAAATGAAGCCTTTGATTATTCACTTGGGTGTATAGATTTGTGTTGCTCACATTGATGCCATCCCTAAGAAATTCTCCTAAGGTAATCCCAGTAGAACTTAATTAAAACCGAAATTTACTTTCCATTCCTCACGGGTGCCCAACCATGCTTATACTAGCAACATACCCAGTTGCCAGGACAAATGCTAAAACCACACAAAAATCAATGTTGTAATCGACTCCCACCCCTACCTATAAGTTATTTCACTAGTCGAAGGATTGTTGTAGTTTCAAGTTAGAGATCATGTATCAACAGGACCTACACATCCCATGAAAAAATATACATCCAAATTCCTAGAGTTTGTATGAAGTAGTAGGGAAGAGCTTAAAGCTTAACTAGTAGGGATGTTTAAAAATATCTGTATCCAAAATCGACCCGAAATATCTAAAATTTTGAATTCAGATTTGAATAGTGTTTTTGAGGGATTTCAGATATTCGGATATTCGAATTATCCAAATTATTTTTATAAAAATTATTAAAAATTGATTAAAATTCAACTTTTTTATGAATCAAACAATTCTACATCTAATCAATTTAGAGGGAGCCTATTAATGTAATTATTAAGAGGCTTCCAAACATATGATACCCTAAGACGAAACTTCAGCCCTGTCCGTTATGGTAGCCCCTGTAGTAACTAAATGACCACCAACGCAATAGATCCCTATCAGTATCCCTCAAGGCCTAGACACTTTCGAGTCGAGCCCAACCACAGACCCATCAGTTCTAGTAACATCATTGATGACACTTTTCACTCCCCTACATAAACCTTCATTCCTTGGTTCACCCTTAGAAGGCAACTCACAACCCTTGGTTTCCATACAACCACTATCAACACAAACGTGCGTACAACATTTGAACTTGAGTAAGACCCGCTTATGATCCCTTACTTAACCCTTTGACTTGGCAAATGTCTTGAAGTTCACAAGGCAGATAGCAGAAATCCCTAACATTGAAGTTGAGAAGCCTTTCAAGTGTTGAAAAGTTTGATGAGATACAAGACCCAAAGGATCACCTACATGCCTTCCTAGGAGCAAGTTAGGTGCATGGGGGGAGGATAGTGAAGACGGGGGCTCTTTTTTTGTTGGCAGTGTTAAATTTTAGTCTGGTAGTATAAATTTTTATATAAATATCAAGTTCATCCCCCCTTATGAGAATGTTCAAGCTCCGTCACCGGTTAGATGAGATTTTGGTCTATGCCAACATGGTATCATATGTTCGTGCAAGCACTTACGAGAATTGTTCATTTGTTGTTGGATAGTTGCCGCCAGGGAGGTTATTTGGAATTAGGGATAAGTTTTTACAAAATTTCGGTCAACAAAAGAAACAAGTAGAGGCCCAAAGAAAATTCTATATATTCATATATATGAAAGACGGTGAAAATGTTAAGCTGTTTAAAAACCATTTGCAATGTTAAGGGTGAGCAAATTATCTTGTACAATTCTTTCACCAGTTTAGTGGTTAGCAAAGCACCGAATATATGAAAATAATACTTATTGAGGGTCATGTTATTGCTATCAAAGTCTTGATTTTGAAATTTTTTTTGAGGATTGAAAACATGGTTTTCATAGTTAATTTAGATCATAAAGTATTAACTTTCTAAATTGGGTATTTTCAAAATGTTTATATCGAATATAGACTTTCAGCATAACCGGAGTATCTCATATAGTCATAAACCTTGGTATAACATAAGCTAATAATTTGTTTATCCCATATTTACCATGTTGTTTTCAAAATTTTCTCTGAACTCAATGTATCTCAAAATTATTTTCTAAAGTAAAATGTTGCAATTCTCTCCGAACTAATTTGTAACTTCTCTAGCTTATGGGTATTCATTGAGTATAACACAAATTTATATAATAATAAATGAATACAGTGTACATACATCCTTAAGAACAAAGAATAATAAACTGAACAACCAACGTAACAGGAAAAAACAACTTATTTTGTTATAGACATTTTTATACTTATGAAACTATTAGTTACTGTTAAGAAGCGACTTAAGAATATCATCACCCATTCCATCCGCGAAAGCAAATGTGTGACCTGCACCAATGACCTCATGATACTTGATCCATCCAAGTTGTTGCGCTATATAACGTTGTAACGTAGCAGGCACAATCCTATCCTCATCACCCATCCATAAATGAACGGATCCATTACCGTTGTAAAATGGGTTTTCAAGATCTATTGGATCAAATTCCCATTTACCGAACCCAATATTCATGTCACGATGGATGGACTCGAATTCTCCTTGTAGTCTTGGTTGTGTTTTCATCAACTCTACCTTCATGACACAAACAAAGAGCACCATAAGCATATAAAAATATACTACACAGGTACTAAGTTCATAAAAGAATCAAATATCTTTTTATATCTGATTTTTTAGATCATAATGAGTTGATAAGAGTCGGTACCTGATTTGGATCTGTGATAGAAGCATATAGCTTTGCTACAACTTGAATGTCTGCTGGAGAAAATACAGCAGGGTTTTGGGCAATAACAGAAAAGCCAGGAAACCATGATCGAGTGTTCCACCAGTAAGTGAGCCATGGTACGTAATGAGCTACTCGCAAAGACCATTGATCCTGTTGAAGTTGTCGAGAATATGCTTCTTCGGTTAAATTTGAAGGTAGGTTATGCCACCAGTAATTAACAGCGGGAGATATAAGAACCGCCCCTGCAAGCCTATACATAACATATATTATATAAATATTCAAAACCTTAATATTATAAATGATGCATCTAAACATACAAGACTATCAAAACTTTTAAATAGACCTGTGTGGGATGTATTTTAGACAAGACCAAATGACTTCTCCCCCCATAGAGAATCCAGCTACATAGAACTTTTCTCCCAGATTCAACTCATCAGCGAATTCCTCGATATCCAATGCTAAGCTTTTCACTGTACGCTTAGGGTCAGGGTCACTTTCTCCATAACCAGGCCGATCTAATGCAACGATGTGCACTCCGAGTTCTTCAATAACAGCCTGTAGAATTTACCATCACCATTACCATTAATTAATTACTCACGACGTAAGAAAGAAGTGAAATTGATTGAGGAAATGAGAATCTATGCATACTTGTGAGGCCGAAAATGCAAAAGGATCATGGTGCTTGCTACAGTCAAAGCAATGGACGTATATTATTTTAGATTTGGCTACATCTTTTGGAACACCATATTCTTTATATGATAAATGTCTTCCATCGCGAAGTTTTATCCTTGGGGAGGTAAGCGGAAGACCATCCGGAGATCCCAACTTCCTCGGAGGTGGTGGAAGAGTTGTCCATGCACAAAACTCCGCAAACAAAACGAGTAGTAAGATCTTCAAAACAACTCCTGGAGCCAGTCACATAAAGTATGGTTTCGAACATCAATCGTCATGTATATTTTAAACCAGTAAAATTAATTAAAATATTCACCTGATGAGGAGACATCCGATTTGTATTTCGTGGTTGCTGAATGATTTTTGTTTGGCCCATCGGACATTGTTGCTACTGCGATCAACTGAGATGATGTAAGTGGTAATTAGCAATAAAGATCAAGTGATCGAGATAAATATGATGTTGTAAGAACTCTTCAAGTATTAGTTAAGAAAGAAAGAAAAGAGATTACTGTGGCCTTTAACCTTTGTGCTTTGGGATATAAATAGGTTGCTTGGGGTCGCTTTCTTTGATATCATTGATCAAAAGTATTCCAAGTCGATGGGTTATTTTGTCGTTCAAAATTATTAACCTCCACGTGACAAACTTTTTAATTTTAAATTTGTAGGGTTATGCCATATATACTTGACTGCCCTCCATTCTTTAACTCAACAAGGACTGCTAAAAGAATGAGATCATAGATGGTCATACTAAATCTATTAGCTTAGGTTGATAATTAGTCGTTAATATTTTAGCATCTTATTTGAGATAATGTTATAGGCACAAATATGTTTACGTTATATAAGATTTGGAAGAAAATCTATTGGGTACTGAATTTCAACCCCAAATACTTTCTTAGTATCATGAAAAAGTACTCAAATAAATATGAGAGATTAGGATTGTAAACGAACCAAACTGAACCAAACATTGTTCATATTTGTTTTTTAAAAATTAAAAGTGTTCACGAACGGTTTACAAACACTTACCGACGAAATTGTTGTTCGTGCTTATTCATTAAAGAATTGAGTTTGTTCGTGAACGGTAAATGAACACATAACTGAACCGTTCATGAACACAAATTAACCAAACAATTCACCAACACAAATATCCATATACTATTAAAGTTAAACCCTTGACATAATGATTATATATATGGATATAAACAAACATATTACTGAACGCTCAAACATATAAACAATTATATATTACATAGGTTAGGATGATTAAAAGAATAAAATTTTTAAAACACATAAAGTTAGTTAATTAAAAATAAAAATTATAAAATATATAAGTTAATATTTAATGAACGAAAAGGAAGAAATATAAACAAACGAACATGAAAAAATGTAAACGAACACCTTACCGAACGTTCACGAACACACATGAACGAACATAACCTTTGTTCATGTTCGTTCGTTAAATTAAACGAACGACATTTCTTGTTCATGTTCGTCATTTATTAAACGAAGGAACTTTCCACCGAACGGTTCACGGACTGTTTACTGAACGTTCGGTTCGTTTACAGTCATAAGAGAGATTATATTGAGACTTTAATATTGAGAGTACATATTAGAAACTTTTAACCTATCGAATTAATGATTGTTGCTTAGTCTTGAAAGCCTTAATTTTGTAAAGGAAAGAATCAAAGATTGGTTTTTCAGTCTTTAATTATGTGATATTCATAGGGTTACCCATGCCACACTTGCTGCCCTTCATTCTTTAACTAAACAATGACTTCTATCATTTCATCAACCTTTTTATTTAATTTTTACTAATGTTATAGTAACCTTGCATAATTGCTTAATCCTGATCATGCACCCTTTTTGATAAAAATAGTGTAATTACTTATAGGAAAGAAAAGAAAAAATGTGGATCCCATTCATGTACCATAGAGGATGGGTTGTTTTGGTTGATTGATCACAAATTCCTAGTTGATGGGTTTTTGTCCTCCATTTTGACATCTTGTTAATTTTTAATTCACAGGGTTACTGTTTCCAAAACAGCCATACTTGACTGATCACCTTGATTTATCCATTCGAGAAGGATTGACATCCCGCTATTTTGACAATTTTGTTAATCTTTTTTAATTTCTTTCTTTTTTTTTGACAATCTTGACTTAGGGAGGGTTAGTGCTAAGGATTTAGGATTAAAAACGAGCAAGAAAAATAAGTTTTAATAAAAAGAAATTAAGATGAATTGTTTTTTTTTTGGTTTGACCAAATTTGTTATTTTTAATTATAAATTTCTTTTACATTTAATTCCCTAAGGTTTCAAAAAATTATCATTCTTATCTATAAAGTTCACTTCATTTAATTTAAAATTTTAAACGTATCAATTGACAAAATTACCTTTTAATATACAAAACAAAACCGCTCAACTACAAAACCATAATCGAGTGGAATTATATCACGATATATTAGGGTTGACGACCAAGGCGATGGTCTCTATTATACGATCAATTCCCAACGGGTTCCCAACCACCACCAGAAACAAGATCTATCCTCCACTCTCACCGATAAAGACGACAATGTCGTGATTCAGTCATGACGAAAGTTTCAAAGATGAAATGTTCAATGTAGGTTTCGTGAATGGAACAGTAACACGTGAATGAAATATAAACAACAATATGTTAACACAAATTAAGATCTTGTCTTTATATGTAAATTACATAACTACTCATTTTAATGATAGATGGTTTAACAAGTTCAAGTTTTTGAATAAAAATGGCAAGTGTTTAAAACCTTGGGGGAGCTAGATGGAAAAATATATTTTTTTAAATGAAAATATAAAATGTGGTCAAACCAATTCACTCAAAAAATTAATATAATTCATTTATGTTTTTTAATGGGTTCTAAATTGTTTGTGTGTGATAGTTTAATTTAATGGGTTATGGTGTAACCCAAATCATATTTGGCTAAAATGTGTAATTTAAAGTATAAAATTGTTTAATTCTATTGAGGATTTTTTAATATAAATAATCATATATAGTACTTTTTTTACAAATTTTGGGCGGGCCCATTGGGAGACCGAGCCCTAAACGGTCGCCTCCCCAACCCCTCCCTTGGGATGCGATGAGTTTGCATATTTTGGTTCTGGACAAATATTAAGGTTGCGTCAATACGAAGCCCTAGTTTTTAACCATAAACTATATGCCAAAGCATTCAAAATACAGCAAACACTACAGCCACTACTTAGCCCACCTATAGTTTCTAACCAAAGACTAATAAAAGCTAGACTATTGACCAACATCGTGTGTACGTTGCTATAACTTGCATTGTGATTCACAAAGTTTGGTGATCCCTTGGGGGCATGTGGCCAATATGAGGCATTGAAAGGCCACATTGTTTTACATTGAAGCAGGATTTCCATAGCCATACTTAGCCTAAACATCAGTCGGTTTTAGACATCCAGTTCTGCCAATAATAAAAACAATAGACCTATATTTGTGACAAATATATATAAAAATAAACGAACTTACTTTAAGCCTAATGAACCATGTTCTTAATCAAGAACACATCTTCAATCAAGGCCTTGATGCTGCAGGTTTTACGTTAACTATCATGTTAAAGTGTTAAACAAAGACTACAATCTTTAACTATATAAACTGATAAGAATCCAAACATCATGTACGTGTGAGGGTGGATGTTGTCTTGTAACCAAACCTTTGAATTGCAACAGAAATGCATGCAGGAACTAAAATAACAAAGACAAATGCATTAACAACAACTATAAATGTAGGAAAACCGAAAATAACAAATGAAAGAACAAACGCAACGAAAAATCATAAGGGAAGAGATGCAACGAAAATTCTCTAAGTTTTTATTTATTCTAAATTAGTAATCCTAACAATCATCTTCCATAATTTAGATGTCTTTGCGGTTAAACATGTAAACAAAACTTGATGATTGCATTAGATTCTCTATTGGAGTTTGCAAACATGATTGTCATTGGGCTTTTTTTTCGTTTAGTTTAAATAAAAAATGGTTTCTAAGTTTTATAAAATTCTAAAAAATTAAGCTAATTACATATATGGTCCCTGTGGTAAGATTATTGTTCAAGTTTAATCCCCAAGTATGGTTTATTACAAGATAGTCCAGTAAGTTTGATAATTCTTAACAAACTGATCCTAAGATGGATGGGCGTTAATTTTTTTGTTAAAAATTTCTGAAATGACAAAATACCCCTTAATTAACAAATAAAAAAAACCTAGTTCCCATAGTCACCACCCCGCTACCTCCAACACCAATGACCACCACCCACTTAACTGCTCGAGTGTTTTTCGGCCATCTGCCCTGCCATTGCACCCTCTTGAATCACCACACCACTACATCCTCTTGAACCACCCTAATCCCCACGCAACAGACCAAGATATGTACGAATGCTCGCTAGAGTGGTGGAGGTTATTAGAGTCAGAGGCTATGAAGACGAGGCGGCGGTGATGACGATTGATAGCTAAAGATGGAGGCCAATAACCTGATTATCGAATGTTTATGGGTGCCTGGTACCCAATGTATGGTGGAGGCTATAAAGATAAGGAGTGACCTGGGTGTTGGTGGTGCGCAACACCCATGTGTTATGGAAAGTGTTGGCGGTGGTGGGTGATGATGGTGGTGGTGGGTGGTTGTGGTGGTGGTGGATTGGAGTTTATGTGAAATGAAAAAAAGAGATGAATAATATATCTTTTAGCAAGGGATATAATGGTCATTTCGTACCTATTTAACGGAAAAAGTTAACTTCCATCCAACTTAACGACCATTTAATTATAAGTTGTCATACTTAATGGGTTATCTAGTAATAAATCATACTTGATGTCTAAACTTGAAAGACGATCTTACCATATGATTTTTTATGTAATTAACTCTAATAAATTAAAGATAATTCTTTTGTCAAAGAAAATTGCAGATAAATAAAATAAAAAAATAAATAATTTATATGAAATTTGTTAGAAAGATAAAAATGTAAAACAAAGAAGCATGTCAGAAAGTTTTGGGAAATTAATTCAAACTAAAAGAAAAGATAATAATGTTAATATTCGTTTTTAAGGTTTTCGACAAGGCTAAGAGATGACGATTAATACTCGTAATATGATAAAGTTGTGTCACCCATTACAATCTTTTAATACTTGAATAAATCAAATCAATTTCAAACTTTGTATCTTATCTAAAAGATTTACAAGGATTTTTTATAGTGTTACTTATAAATTATAATCTTTTTAATTGATAGAAATATAGAATAATTCATTTAATTCTTACTTCACCTAATTAACTATTTTGTGAGAATTTATGATTTGTGGAGCTTAACAGTCATATAATATATAAATACTTATAAAAAAACTAAATTATATTGTTTTATATTTGTGGTGATAATAAATACTATCTCCTTTAGATGATTATAAACTCGTATCATACATAATTGTGCAACAAGCATAGCTGATCTTCCAAGTTACTTCTTCAAGTTCATCCCACCAGTCGATTCCAAAATCTTTTCTTGCGAACTTGGACGGATGGAGATGCAAGAAAGCGATAAAATAAAAATAAACACAAACTAGTATGATTAAAAAAATTAAATATTAAACCCATATGTCACGGTTTGCCCAAACCATGACATATACACCACCACCAAAACCCTAAAACCCAACTCTAAAAAAAACACCCTCTCACTCCAAAAAACACACTCATACCCCCAATAATTAACCCAATCCCGATGTGTTAAAACATTCTCTGTAGACTAACCGTCACAGTTTGGACCATACGTATTGGGTACTTTCTACACCTGACCTAACGGTCACAGTTAGACCAAACCGTGGCGTTTAGGTCTGGTTTTTTCTAAAATTCCGGTGCGCCTAAAATCCCCCAACTATAATTATTAGTCTTTGTTAGAAAATTGTTAGAATCTTTAACCAAAACTTTTGTTGGAAAATTGTGAGAAATTAGGAAAATATTTAAATAAGAATATTCTTAAAATAAAAGGTGTAATAAGTAATTTTAACTATCAATCTCTTTAATCAATTATTGATATCAAATTGTAGGTAAAAGTTTGTTAAGGTGTAATAAGTTTCTCCAATTCTTTTAAAGATACATAACTTTAATGTACGACATTAATTTTATATAAAATTACACCATAAAGCGAGCGTTTTATATCTCTGAGTATAGTATTATTAAAAAATATATATTTTTACGTTTTTAAGCCCATATCTCGTCGTTGTGTCTTTAGTGCAGTTTGTTGTATATTTTTGTTAGTTATTGTATTTTTTAATACTATTGTATTTTTATAATGATGAATCAAAAAATATAACGATAGAATAACCTTGTTGTGTATCTCTAATATATATACATAATAATAAATTAACAACTAATTAATATAATGCATTAAAAATGATGACAAAATAATACAATATCTCATTGTGTTTGGTATCGTCATTGTATTATCTTGAACACTATGAGTTTTAAAAAAAATACATTGTTGGAATAACATCATTGTATACTTTTAATTGTAAAATACAATGATAGATAACAACAAGTTTATATAATTTATAAAAAACATTGACAAAAATAACACATTGTGTTATTTTTAACACTATGAGCTTTAAAAAATACATTGATAAAAGTATATTATTATGTGCTTCTAATTGTAATGTAGAACGATAGATAACAAGTTTATATAATTTAAAGAAACAATAACAAATGATGTAAAATTATCTTAAACGTAAAACCCAATCATAAATACATATAAGAAATGATATAAAATATATGACACAATGAATTGATATCTGACATAATAATCGTATAAGACACAATGAGTTGACGTAATTTATAATATACTAATTTTCAACTTTTCTATGCATAAGTTGTTGTATCTTATGCTTAGAGAGTAATTAATTGAAAAATAACTTTTTACCTTTAACCTTAAACTTTTTATATTTGCATTGTAACTCACATAAATTGAGTTTTTACTTTTTACGTTTCAGTCTAAATTTAGTGATTTAACACGACGCTACATGCATGTGTGGTTCAATGTTTTTATGTCTATTTTTACCCGTTTGACAGGTTCATGGCAACACACCGCAACTTCAGTGTTCGTGGTCGGTGGTGGTGGTGTGACATTGGTACTATTTGACATGGTTTTACGCCCCCGCCGCAACGTGGGGGCTCAATTTTAGTTTGACACAATAACCAATACGCCCGTCTTTTTTAAGTAATAAAAGAATACTTGTCAAGCCCACAATAATTTTTAAACTTTTATAATAACATATTATTTTTATTATAACTCTACCTAAAAGATAATTAAAAAACTTTTCCAACAAAAAAGTGTGTTAGAATCAAGGGAAATTTTCTAGTCATGGTAGTAATACCGTTGAACCATCTAGAAAAAATGATGTTAAAATGAAAGGAATTTCCAAATATTAATTTTTAATATACCTCCACCAACATGATGGAGAAGTTGGAATATTGGAGAATATATAAAGGAATGAAGGGCAGTCAAGTGGTAGTTGATAATTTTGAACGACCAACGAATTAAAATAAAGAGTTAATTTCAATTTTGTTTTTTAAGGTTTGATAAAAATAATTATTTTTTTTTAAAAATTAAAAACATCAATTTACCTTCAAAAGTTTCATATGTTGTTTCAATTTCACTCCAAAAGTTTCATTATTTTGGATTAAGTTGAAACAACTAATGAAACTCTGGACTGAAATTGAAACAAATTATGAAACTTTTGGAGGTAAATTGATGTTTTTAATCTTTTGGAGGAAAATGGTTATTTTTAACAAACTTCAAGGAGTAAAATGGAACTTAACTCTAAAATAAATATTATGGGGTCAATCATACCAACAGAAGTGATCATTTAGCATCAGACGCAAATTAAGCAGTAGCAAAATTATCTCATAGCCAAAACGTTTATCCAATACAAAATTTCAAAGTAATATTCCGGATGAAAAAAATATCAATATTATTTACAGTTTATAATGTACATGTAACCTACTAATTAAACTAAAAAGATGACAATGGGTTATGAGATAGTAGAGCAAAACTAAAAGTAAAAAAAAATTTGCAAACGTTCTTGAATTAACATGGATCGTCCCATCATAATTTTAGTAAAAGGTTAAACCATGTAGAAAATTAATAAAGCTTAAAGCTAAAAAAAGAAGTTGGAAGGGGGAAATGGAGGCTCTATCTGTTTTGAAGGTATAGTATTCAAACTTTGATATTGATTAATTATTACTAACTTGGTGTTACTAACTTCTAATATTTAAACTATCGTTAAAAAAAAGGAAAAAACAAGGATATTAGTCCATAAATAATTGAGAGGATAGCAGTCCATAAAGAACATAGGGCGGTCAAGTATGGCATGGTTTGGTATTAAAATGATAAGCCTATGATATACTTTAAAATTAACAAAGTGATAGTAATTTTGAACGACAAAAAAGAAACCCATATACTAAGAATATGTTGTCAATCAAAGAAAAGGACCCTTCCTGTAAGCTTCATGATATGGGATCCACTAGATTTGTTTTTTTCTTTATCATGGAAGTATTTATATGCCAAAGCCCAAAGGTTAAACGCCACAGTTATATATCCCTTTGCTTTCTTTCATTATACCTCTAGTGTTC
This sequence comes from Flaveria ramosissima, assembly GCA_025215565.1. Taxonomy (NCBI): domain Eukaryota; kingdom Viridiplantae; phylum Streptophyta; class Magnoliopsida; order Asterales; family Asteraceae; genus Flaveria; species Flaveria ramosissima. The sequence continues at coordinate 62,040,098 of CM046031.1, read as the reverse complement.
TTACAACATCATATCGATCTCGACCATTTGAGCTTCACTGCTAATATCCGCCCTCGAAATCTCAGTTGATCGTAACAGCAACAATGTCTGATGGGTCGAACAAAAATCTTTCTGCAACCAAGAAATACAAATCGTATTCATACTCAGGTGAGTTTCGTTTGTAAATATCACTGCTTTGAAAGCTTAAAAACATATATAACGATGCATTGAAACATCATTACTTACATTATGAGACTACATTCAGGAGTTCTGAAGTTATTGCTACTTGTATTGTTTGTGGAGTATTGTGCATGGGCTTTTCTTCCACCACCTCCGAGGAAGTTGGGATCTCCGAATGGTCTTCCTCTTACCTCCCCAAGGATAAAGCTTCGTGACGGAAGACATTTATCATATAGAGAATACGGAGTTTCAAAAGATGTAGCTGAATCCGAAATAATATATGTCCACTGCTTCGATTGCAGCAAGTACCATGATCCTTTTGCATTTTCAGCCTCACCGGTATGCATCGCTTCTTAATTCCTCAATCTATTTCATTTCTTTTTTATGTTGTGAGTGATTAATTGATGGTAATGGATATTCTACAGGCTGTAATTGAAGAACTTGGAGTGCACATTGTTGCGTTAGATCGGCCTGGTTATGGAGAAAGTGACCCTGACCCTAAGCGAACGGTGAAAAGCTTAGCACTAGATATCGAGGAGCTTGCTGATGAATTGAACCTCGGACAAAAGTTCTACGTAGCTGGATTCTCTATGGGTGGGGAAGTCATCTGGTCCTGTATAAAATACATCCCTCATAGGTATGTTTTAAAAACTTTATAATCTTGCATGTTTTATAGCTACATTACAGTATAAAGGTTTTGTGTGAGCTTTTATATCACTATGTTATAATGAAACAGGCTTGCAGGTGCGGTTCTTATTTCTCCTGCGGTGAACTACTGGTGGCATAACCTACCTTCAAACTTAACCAACGAAGCGTATTCTCAGCAACTTCAACAAGATCGATGGTCTTTGCGAGTAGCTCATTACCTACCATGGCTCACCTACTGGTGGAACACTCAATCATGGTTTCCTGGCTTTTCTGTTATTGCGCAAAACCCTGCTGTTTTTTCTCCTGCAGACATTCAAGTTTTAGCAAAACTAAATGCTGCTATCACAGATCCAAATCAGGTACATCTCTTCATCAACTCGTTATGCTCTAATAATAACATATAAAAGTATATGAATTCTTTTATGAACTTAATTAAGTTAGTATTTCTTTGAGGAGCAGTATATATGTATATGCTTATGGTACTCTTTTTTCGTGTCTTAAAGGCAGAGTTCATGAAAACACAATCAAGACTACAAGGAGAATTCGAGTCCGTCCATCGTGACTTGAATATTGGGTTCGGTAAGTGGGACTTTGATCCGGTGGATCTTGAAAACCCATTTAACAACAGCAATGGGTCTGTTCATTTATGGATGGGTGATGAGGATAGGATTGTGCCGGTGACACTGCAACGTTATATAGCGCAACGACTTCGATGGATCAAGTATCACGAGGTCGTTGGTGCAGGCCACGCATTTGCTTTCGCGGATGAGATGGGCGATAATATTCTTAAGGCTCTTCTTAACAACAATTAATAGCTTTTGCTTAAATCAGTTATATTTTGTTGGATTGGTTGTTAAAGTAATTTTATTTTGTTTTGTTCTGATGCATGTATGAAGATTGTATTTATTTATCATCTATAGATTCTAATAAATCAAGCTTTCTAAAGTCATATGTCCATCTCTTAGGTCATATAAAAGTCATATGTCAGTCTCTTATCACATGCTTCTAATCTATTCCCACCTAAATATTTAATACTCATATAATTACTTACCAAACATGAAATATATCATTAATTACCACATTAAATACATATCAATCAATTAAAAAAATACTATATATATAATACATACATACAACTTCCAAGAAGTCTCCCATATACACTCATTTACGAAATTAAGTCAAATTATGTATTTCAACATATATGATTTGTCACGTACTTTCGGCATTCAAAGAACTGACGCTATTGTTTGCAAACGATAAACCCTTACGAGACTTCTAAATATAAAGTTATATAATTATAGGTACATTGAAACTCACTTTACATTTGATTACTACTAGTGTTTACAATCGTCAAGACTATTATAAATGTTTATTGTAATTGTGTTTGTTTTATAAAGGAAGACTGTTGTTATACACCGAACATTCATCCTTACCTACGATATCAATTATGTATTCCTCTTAAAAAATTGTATTACCAAGTAGACTTTAAACTAAATAATACAAATAATCTATAAGTTGTTAAAAGTTTAAATATAATTCCAATCTACAAATCATACATTTTGTCTTTGTAATAGTTATTTGATTAAATCCTATAGTGTATTCAATATTTTTTCTAACAGAAAAGTATACTTATATTTTGCTAAATAAAGTAAAATATTATATTTTAATTGTATAACATTCTATTAAATTAAAAATACTTTATGTTATGGTACTCAACAATTTTAATAAACAGATAATTATTTGCAATGGAATAGTTTATAATCTAACATTAATACATGTTTTACATATAACATTATTTGTAATAATTTCCTTCTCTAATTGACTAAAACTTTATATTATTCATTCATATGAAAATTGAATCCAACATACACGAAGATACTGAAACATATTGAAGGATCAAGTCTACATTATTGAAGGATCAAGTCTACATCTTTCGTCGACTCCAACCATTTCTAACAATAAATGGTGGTAGTAAGTTAATAATATTTGATTATATTTATGTTTTTTATACTAAAAGTATAATTAATATGTCTTCTAACTTTATTTTTGTTTATTTTAGGTGAGCTATCAAGAATACCATTGGCTAATATTTCTAATGGTATTTTTAGTGTTATATATAAAACTAGATATGTTTGAATCATATTATCATAACTATGTTCATATTATCAAATGCTTAAAATTTTATATACTATAACTCGTATAATATCAATAATATTAAATTAATATAATTTTAAAATCCTTAAAATTCAATAAACACGTACCCCATCTTTATGCGTTATACATATTAATTTCATAATATACGTACAAAAATAATCATGGAATATCCTTTGTAATTTTTGAAGATTTTTCAAAGTATTTCCTCGTAAATTTTGTATGATAACAATTTTTAATTTTAATATCAGATACTATCGTATAACGGATATTACTTTATTAAAAAAACAATCAAATTATAAACAATAAAATTTTTAATGGATATTCATTTAGATTTGTTTAGTTATCATTTTATTTTTCAATAACTTTAGGTCGTGAAAATTCAAATCAACGTAACTTTGCTGAAAAAAAATTAGAAAATTATATTTGGATAGCAAGAGATCGAAAAATATTTAGTATAATGAAGATACAAAACATGTTGACAAGTTCAAGCCTACATCCATTTTTGTCTTCAACATTTTCTAATAATGTCAACCTTTCTGATAGTAAGTTAATATAATTCATTTATATTATTCTTATTGTGTCAATAATATTTAATGAAGTTTGATGTTTTAAAACAAACGTGCATCACACAGGCTCTAACCTAGTAATCTATAAAACTCTAATAAACCAAAATGTCTTAAGCCACATGTCCATTTTTTAGAGTATCAATTTGACACATGGCAGCTCCTAAATAAAACCAATTGTTAAATTCCCGCTCATTTTGAAAAAATAAGAAACACGCGGATCTTATTTACCCATGGGCTGAACCCGGCTTCATTCAGTACTTCACCAAAACCCTAGATCCACATTCACTCCATCTCCCTTCTCTCTTCCGACTTCAATTCTGCAGATCCAAAGACTTCCTCGCCATCATCGACGATCTTTCTTGCCAAATTGATATACCAAAGTTAGATTCTTCACAATACTTACAAAATCTTAACTCTAATCTTTGTTCGGTGAATCTTGATTGTAATTGTTGAACCGACAAGAATCTGCAAACAATTTGAACAAGGGTTTGTCATGTAAACCCAGTCGATCTTTTGATGATTAATTCCTCTATTTGTGAAACCAGTAGATACCCTTTTTTCACCATTAACTTCTTCACCCAATATCGGCTTCACGGCTTCTCTAGCCTCGAATGTATGGTAGTGTGGAATGGTGGGGAAAAGATGGTGAACGGTGTGGGTTCGATTCACGTCGTGGAAAGCGTGGTTCAAGAACCAGAAGTTCCTGTCCACGGTGGCTAGAGCCCCCCGAAGCCAGTCCCACTCGGTCGAGTCGTAGTGAGGGATGGATGGGTGAGTGTGGTGTAGTTATGATGAAGAAGCCACTCATGAAAAGGATTGGCATCCCGTAGATGTTGATCACCCATTGTGTCCCCATGATGGCTGCAGCCCGATATATGGCGTAACAAGTGGGGAAAACACCGAGATCCGTGAGGAAGATTTGAAAGCGCTCGCTGTCGTTGATGCGTGTTCGTGATACGTGTTCTGATTTGGTGATTTTGTGTGTTTTGATGCGTGTAGTTGTTTGTAGTTGAAGTAGATGTTAGATTAGGGCGCGCTGGAGGTTTCCGTTTTGAATGTGGTGTTTTTGGAGGTTGAGAGTGTGTTAAGTACTTAAGTTGGTTGTTTAGATTGGAGATTTGTGTGTATGTGTATGATCTGCTGTGGTATAGTGAGGCTTCTTTGCTGCTTGTAGTTGGTTTAGGTTGATAATTGACTTGTTTGAGAGACAATTTTTGTATGTTGTTTAGCAGACAAAAAGTGGCATTCTTTTGGAGATTATTGTTACTTTTTTAATGAGAAGAGTAGTTGGTTTAGGTGTATAATTGACTTGTTTGAGAGACAATTTTTGTATGTTGTTTAGCAGACAAAAAGTGGCATTCTTTTGGAGATTACTGTTACTTTTTAAATGAGAAGAGTAAGTTATAATTGGATGAAATGACATGCTTTTTTAGAAGATTAATAATGTTAGTCTTATGTAGATGAGTATGTCGTGGGAAGTGGGAACTTCTTTTCATTGATGTCTTTGGTTAGTTTGTTTCTCAGTGTTTGCTTATGGTATAAAACCTATAAAGTACTGATTTCTCAAGTTTTGTATCTATAAATAAAATCATTTTTTAGTGGATGGATCTGTAGATGGTATAAAACCTGATCCGACTTCCTTACTATGTTCAATTCATATGCAAACATTAAACTACACATTATATGAAGTTACAGACTAATTATATTATGTCTATGTTTTTTCTCACTGCACAAATCCATATCATATCTATTGTTTGCAGCTTGTGTTCATATTTATTTGCTAACCTTTTTTTTTTGGCTTGTGCTTTAAATATATTTTTTTGTCATGAACAGGTATTTTTTTCAATTGAAATGGATATTCCACGAGGGTTTCTAAAACTTATTACTTATCCAGCTGATGCTTATTTGGTAATTTGCGACTATATAAGATTTATTTCATTATTTACACCTGTTCTTTTTACCTAACATCTACTTTTTGTCTTATGTTAGCAACTTCCGAACTCTTTTGTTCAAGACTATTACAAACACGAACATCCTGTTCCAACGATTCGTGTCCAACTACATGATCAAACTGTTTGGTACTTAAACACTGGTACCATTAATGGTAACATTGCCTTGACTACTGGATGGGCAACCTTTTCACTGCACTTAGGTTTAAAGAAGAACGATTATGTCGTTGTTTATCCCGTTCAACATGATTTTTGGTTGCTGATCCATGTCCATAGTGATTCCTCTTCACAACATCTTCCTCTGTTTTATCATATCGTGTCAAATGAGTTGGGTCTTATCCTTGTAAGTAATAATTTATTTATTAAAATTTACCTTTTGTATAATATTAATCCCAATAAACAGTTCACATATTAATTAGATTAATTCCATTATCTGACGATTTAATTTTTTTAATATATATATGTTTCAGCCCATTGATAATGCCTTTTTCCACAACCATCTTCGCGATGACGTCCATGGACGTTACTTTAATGTGCGAGCAAACCACGATTTTGAGGGTCGCTTGAAGGTTCATGCATTTCGTGGGAAATTCGCATTTGTAATTGGTGTTTATGAACTACGCTCTCAATTTCCTATAAAAAGTGGAGATTTTCTACTCTTTATCCTAAAAGATGAGTCCACGTTATCACTATCTGTTTTTAATGCTGATGGTTATGAAGTCTTCAAACCCTCAACACCACATATACAAATCCCACAAAGAACGAACAAAAATGAAGGTAATAGTCCTTTTATTATTCCTTGATTGAATTACGTTATTTCATATAATGAAAGGTTTTACATAGATGGTAATTAATATATTACATTTAAAATACATTATTTATTTTGTTCGCTATTTATAGTTGCATTTTTTTAATTTTTTAATGTGCAGAAGATGCTGCTGCTATGCCTGCCGATGATGATGATCCACAAATCGATGAACGTAATCTACATCATGATGATGCTGCTAATGAAGCACATGAAGGTTCTATTGTTATATTCTTTCAATCTAACATTATTTGAAGAAATTTGAAGAAAATAAATATATATATTATCATTCATCTGAGCATTTTAATTCTATTTTTATAGAATATATCTGAAGAAACTGATTAACAACCTATTTAACTCTTCCTCATAAACAACCACCTTTAATAGTTAAATGCCTTATAAATGATATGTTACCTTTAATCGCTAAATGCCTTATAAATTATATGTTATCCTGAGACAAAAAATTAAACAGTGATATTTTAATAATTATGCATCATTCTGTTTATGTAATTACATGATATTTCTTAATACCTTCATGCTTATAAAATTTATAAACTACTATTTTCCTCATAAACATACAACATTACATTTATAGCATTATATTAGATGACCTATGTTATGTTTTTTCCAACTAATTTTTCCAACAATCTCATGTACGTGTATACTTATGATTTTTAAGTGCTAAACGTCAATGTCAATATTTTCATTTTACTAAAGGTGTAGAAAATGCTCCACATGTTCTTGCTGATGATGTTGTTCCGCAAGTTGATGTACAAATGCCGAATCAATCTTTAAATAATGATGCTTGTAATGTTGGACTTGAAGGTATTTTTTTTAATATTACCTTCATCCAGTTATATTTATTTTACAATTTATTATATGATAAAGCCTCTCTTCATACTGTTGAATTTTTAATTATTGTTCAGATCACGTTTATAATAGTGTCATATTTTTAATTTACCTTAATATTAGAACTATTAACTCAATTAGTAACTTAAATTATTTTTAATTTACATGGATTATACATCATTTGTTGACAAGCCATAATATCATATTACTGAAGGTGTAGAGCATGCTGATGATGGTGGTGCTGATGATGGTGTTCCAGCTTTTAATGATGTTGTTGACGTAGAACATGACAATTACATCACTTTCATACGGATTGCCAAAGACCGTCTGGTATTACTTTCTTTTTTAAACATTTATAGCATACTTTTTCTTAAATTATTTACCTTATAATTTAATGTAATGTGATTGCAGAGGCTTCCTATTAAACTTGCTTTGTATAATGATTTTGAAAATCATCCAATGATAAACATTAGAAATATACAAGGCCATTTAACTCAAATGTTGGTTAGATCAGAACCTTCAAGGAATCACATGCGCTATGCTCTAAGGTCATGGGGAAGGTATATGAAAGCTAATGGCATTATGTATGGGGACACCTGCACATTCCAATATATTGTAAATGAAGGTATGTTGGTTTTGATGAATGTCGCAAAGGTATGATTTTTACTTGGTCCTTTAACTTTTTGCTACACTAACACGCCTTGGTTTATGTTACAATAAATGGTACTATGTAAACAAAATGGGTTACATTCAAGATAGGTAACGAACACTACTATCATGCTGTTGGGTGTTTTGGATTATTTGGTAGTTGTTAATGTTGCTAAATTTTCTATTATTAAATTGTTTTTATTGTTTTGATAAATTAAACTCTAATGGGGAAGGTATATGAAAGCTAATGCCATTATGTATTGGGACACCTGCACATACCAATATATTGTAAATGAAGGTATGTTGGTTTTGCTGAATGTCGCAAAGGTATGATTATTACTTGGTCCTTTAACTTTTTCAAGCCAACACGCCTTGCTTTATGTTACAATAAATGGTACTATGTAAACAAAATGGGTTACATTCAAAATAGGTAATGAACACAACTATCATACTGTTGCGTGTTTTGGATTTTTTGGCAGTTGTTAATGTTGCTAAATTTCCTACTATTACATTGTTTTCATTGTTTTGATAAATTAAACTCTAATTTCTTTAAATATAATGAAACAGATGCTTTCTCTTATCATTATAACCATATTCTTTATATTTGAATTTTTTTAAAACATTATCATAATAAGATATATATTACTTAGAACAAACATTAGGAAATTTATAGATTTAATCAACTAGATGTTCTATACCGTTGAAAAAAAAATACTCTTCCGCCTTTAGCTTTTTGATACACTAAACATAATTTGCTTTATGTTTCATGAAATGGTAGTATGTAAAAAAAATGTTACATGCACAATAGATAGCAATCACAAATATTAACCTGTTGCGTCTGTTGTAATTTTTTAGTTTCGCTTATGATGCTAAATTATCATCTATTACATTGTCATAATTTTTATATTAAATAGACATTTAATCTCTATAAACTTATTAAAATAGATAGTCATCACCTGATCACCATCATTTCATAACAATTTTCTTTGGGTTAATATAAATAAAATTATATTCTAAAAACTTATATTTTGGGTTAATACAAATTTAGATTTTACTATAAACCATCACATATATTCTTTAAAGTTATTAACAGTTAATAAAAAAATATAAGGTATCATTATACATATAAAAAAATTAAATTAACTTTTTATTCGTAACCCCAACATTTAATTTGTAATTATTTAATTGATTTATTGAATTTCACCTTGTAACAAGAAATTTAACAATATTTACCAAATTACTTTAAATATCAGAACAAAATTCACGTTTAATAATTACCATTTTGTTAAATTAAACACATACTTTTTAATATCTTTAAAATTTATATTCTATTATACTTTAACTCTAAGGATTAAATGTATTTTAATCAATTTTTGATTTGACTTTTAATCCAATATTACATTTGACAATCAAATTGCTTTTCCAAATTTACTTTTGTAACGTCAACATTAAATTTGTAATTATTTTATTGATTCATTTAATTCCACCTTGTAACAAGAAATTAAACCATAAATACGAAATTACTTTAAATACTTTAAATATTACTCAACGTAAAAAAATTATACGGTTTATAATATTAAGTAATTAATTAACTAATTAATACTTATCATTTTTTCTTAAATATTATATTTTTATCCCTCTTTATAATTTTTAATTTAATTAATAGTATCATCGCCATTATAGATTATTATTACTTTTGCATTATCAGTTAACTATATTGACAAACTGCTTTAAAATACAATTTATTAAATTCTTAATTATATTTTTTATCAATTAATCGCAAAACTCCATTTAATCCTTTATATAATTATCAATTTTGAATTTTTCTAAGTTTGTAAACTGTCCTTAGGTACATCGATATCTTAAATTTAATATTAAAATATATTTCACACTTATGTACAAGTGTTATGATCCACATACCATAAATCTATATTCTCACAAATATATAAATTAGTTAATTAGTTAATACACAAAACTGTATAAAATTACATTTTTGGTAAGTTTGATGATTGACCTTTTGTACATGATTAGAATTATTCTGTACAAATTAGAATTAGTTTGTACATAAATTGAAATTTTGGTTAATTTTATTTATGGTAACCCGTGTAATGTTCTGTACATAATTACAATTTTGGCAAATTTAATGTTTCTAAGTTTCTAATTTATTAATAGAATGGTTTTATACTTTCCAATGATACGAGATCCTTGATACCATAAATATGTAATTATCAGATGATATAAATAAATCAATATACAGTTCTTTACATCAATTGAATTCTTCAAACATTCTGCAATATCACATAAGGTATCAACTTTTTTTTCTATTGATTACAGAACGTATCCATCTTTCATCATTTGTAACTTCATAATTGCATTACTTTTTTTGAAATAATGCAGTACAATGGCATCTGAGAAAATCACAATGTTCAATGACCTAAATGTTTTATCGCAAGACTATACCATCAAAGTTCGAATCATCAGGGTTTGGACTAGAAAACTCTTCACGGATCCGACAAAGGTGTTTTCTTATGAAATGATAATGACGGATAAAAATGTAATGCCACACTCTCAATCTTTGTACTTTTATTTTTCCGTAGTTAAAACTATACAAACAATATATCATTTTTTTAATTAATATCTTATCATTTTATTTTATGTTTAGTGTTCAAAGACTCGAAGCTTCTGTTCAAAGAAAATATTGTATCGCCTATGAGAATTTGCTAACTGAGAACATGTGTCTACTTGTAATCAGACCCTCTTTGGCAGCAAATAATACAAAAAATAAAGTTTTTAATACACCGCATAAAATTTCTTTCACTGAAAAAATTGTTGTTATGAAATGTTCTGATGCTGTGGGTTCTGAATACGGTTTTAGTTTCACACCTTTTGCTAATCTTACTCCAAAGCAAACGCCTGAGAAAACAACAGTTGGTTAGTTTTTTCCCTTATTCTAACTTTATATTTGTTGATTTTACTATTTATATACTAATAATAATTTGCTCATATTAATCAATTTTCTAAAATTTTCTTTATTTTGTTAGATATAATTGGTGCAGTTGTGAGGTTTTCCCCTATTGAAAAAAGAGAAAAGAATGATGGGAAAACATCAAAAATGATCACCCTCGACTTAAAAGATCTACAGTATACTAATTCTTCCATTAATATAGTTTAATATTTTACTATATACGATTAAATGTTCATTTACTGTATTCTATGTCAACAGGAATAAAGATATGAGCGTGACCCTTTGGGATGAGTATGCTGATCAATTTGCAAATTTCCTTTCAGAAAATGAAAGTGATAGAAATTTGGTACTTATAGTGCAGTTTGGTAAATTTCGGACTTTTAGAGGTATGTAAGATGTGTTTACATTTATCAACATTCTATACCACTATTAATATTATTCTATCATAACTTAAGTATTACTATATTGTTAAAATAAACCAACTCTTTCATTTTGTAGAGCTTAATCAAGTATCAAATGCTTATAATGTAACCAAGGTCTTCATTAATGCCCAGATTCATGAAATTTTAGACTTCAAACAAAGGTTTGTAAACAATTTTATATACTTCGTCTTTTAAATATTATAATATTTTGTTTTTATGCTTTTCTAATGTTTTAATTTAGAATAATATTGTTTGATTTTTTGTTACTTCTTTACATAATAATGCTTAATTTTTTAACTAAATTTATATATTTTAAAAAAGTTGTTTACCCAGTTGGATTTCAAAAACGTGGCCTGTGTCATGCACGTATATATTTATTCATGAACGTTCAACATAAACTTCATACGGTTGATCAGATCGATGATTTTTTAATCTGCTAAAATTCCTATTTTATTACGATTTGATTTTAAAATGATAATTTTTGATTTTTTTTCTTCTTTACATGATAATGCTTAATTTATTAACTAAATTCATTTCTTTTTAAACAGTTGTTTACACAGTTGAATTTCAAAAACATGGCCTACCTCATACACATATATGTCTATTCTTGAATGTTCAACATAAACTTCATACGGTTGATCATATCGATAATTTTATATGTGCTGAAATTCCTAACAAGAATGAAGATCTGGAATTATATGATCTTGTATCAGACTTTATGATACATGGTCCATGTGGTAATGCTAATCCTAAGTGTCCATGCATGGTAGATAAAAAGTGCTCAAAAAACATTCCAAAGAATTTTAATGAAAACACGTCTACTGATTCAAATGGTTTTCCGTTATATAGAAGAAGAGATACAGGACTTTTTGTTGAAAAATCAGGCGTCAAGTTGGACAATAGGAGCGTTGTTGCGTACAACAAGCACTTGCTAAAAAGATATCAAGCACACATAAATGTTGAATGGTGTAATCAGGCCGGATCAATAAAGTACCTATTCAAGTATATTAATAAAGGACCTGATAGGGCTACTGTTGCTGTCATAGATCCAAACACTGATCCTAACAAAGATAATGGTATAGATGAAATTAAAGAATACTATGATTGTAGATACATTTCAGCTTGCGAGGCTTCATGGAGAATTTTTGGTTTTGATGTACATTACCGTTATCCATCGGTTATCAGGTTGCCTTTCCATTTGCCAAACTAACAACAAATTGTGTATGGTGTTGACGATGATATAAACAACGTACTAAGTAAACAGTCTGTTTCCTCTACAATGTTTTTATCTTGGATGGAATGTAATCGTTATGACCATGAAGCACGCAAGTTAACTTACGTTGAGTTTCCAACAAAATTTGTTTGGAAATCTGACCAAAAATGTTGGTCTCCAAGAAAAAAAGGTTTTTCAATTGGTCGAATTCACTCCGTATCTCCCTCTGTCGGTGAGGCTTATTATTTACGGATTCTACTCAACAAAGTCAAAGGGCCGATGTCGTTTAATGATATTAAAACCGTTAATGGTCAAACATTTCCAACATTTAGGGATACATGTTATGCCCTTGGTCTTTTAGATGATGATGCCGAATATATTGATGCAATTAAAGAGGCGAGTCATTCAGGTTCTGGATATTATCTGCGTACTTTGTTTGCCACAATGTTGTTATCAAATTCTTTATCTAGACCGGATTATGTTTGGAATAGTACGTGGGAATACTTATCTGACGGCATTCTTTACAAACAACAAAAAATATTGAGGTTGCTAGGTACATTACACATCTTTTAATTTTTTATTTAATAAAAATCACTTATTATATTTATTGATATTTATTTTTATAATAATTTGATACATTTCATAATACGTATTACCATTTTGACATCACATTCATTGTGTAACTAATTATCCACAATATTTTTCATTTTTCAGCTTTGTCGCTAACAAATAGTCAAATTAAAAATTTTACGTTGTATGAGATTGAAAAGTATTTACAACGGAATAATTCAACACTAAAGTCATTTACATGCATGCCTTACCCGGACAATGATTCGCTGTCTTCATCAAATAATCGTTTAATTAGCGAGGAGTTATTGTATGATGTTGCAAATGAGATTATTGAATTTGAAAAGCTTTTGAATTCTTTAACGGATGAACAACGATATGTTTTTGATGACATCATGACTGCTGTTGAAGTTAATAAAGGCGGAGTTTTTTTCTTTTATGGATATGGCGGAACCGGTAAAACTTTTTTATGTAAGACATTGGCGGCAGCAATAAGGTCTAAAGGTGAAATTGTATTAAATGTAGCATCCAGTGGAATAGCATCTTTGTTGCTTACAGGAGGTCGTACTGCGCACTCACGATTCCATATTCCATTAAATGTAAACGAAGATTCTGTATGCCATATAAAACCAAACAGTGAAGTTGCTCAGCTATTGAAGCAGACAAAATTAATAATTTGGGATGAAGCACCCATGACTCACAAGCATGCATTTGAAGCATTGGATAGGACGATGAATGATGTATTACCTAAACATACTTCTGTATCTTTAGATATGCCATTTGGTGGTAAAGTTATTGTTTTTGGTGGCGATTTTAGACAAATTTTACCGGTTGTTCCAAATGGTAGTCGACAAGATATTGTTAATGCGTCCTTAAGCTCATCCTACCTTTGGAATAAATGCAAGTTACTTACTTTAACAAAAAGTATGCGACTAAAAGCCGGGGGACACCCTTATGACAATGAAGTAATTGAAAACTTTGCTAAATGGCTTCTTGATATAGGAAAGGGCAACGTTGGTGGTTATAAAGATGGTGAGGCAACTATTACTATACCTGATGAACTCCTCATCAAAGACTCGATCGATCCTTTATCAAGTTTGATCGAATTTGTTTACCCATGCATGTTAGAGAACTACAAAGACAAAGAGTACTTTCGTGAGAGAGCAATTCTGGCACCAAAAAACGAGATCGTTCATGAAATTAACGATCGTTTGCTTTTAATTTTCCCTGGTGATGAGATAGAGTATCTTAGTTCAGATAGCATATGTCAAACGGAACATTTTAATATTCCGTTATAGGAAAATTTGTACTCCCCTGATTTTTTAAATGGTCTCAAAATATCCGGGCTGCCAAATCACAGGTTAGTATTAAAAGTTGCTGTTCCAGTCATGCTTCTACGTAATATTGACCAACAAAATGGTCTTTGCAATGGTACTCGCCTGCAAATAGTATCTCTTGGAAAAAGGGTTATTGAAGCTGAGATAATATCTGGAAGTAATATTGGATACCAAACATTTATTCCAAGAATTAATGTTGTGCCATCTGATAAAAAAATCCCTATTAAGTTTCAAAGAAGACAGTTTCCGCTAAGTGTTTCTTTTGCAATGACGATTAACAAGAGTCAGGGACAATCATTGTCAAGAGTTGGTTTGTATTTAAAAGAGCCAGTTTTTACTCATGGGTAGTTATATGTTGCTTTGTCAAGGGTGAAGACTACAAACGGGGTAAAATTACTCATTTTAGATCAAAATGGTAACATTACCAATGTGACTCAAAACGTTGTATACAAAGAGGTGTTTACACATCTACAAGAAACTTTTTAGAGTATGAATTTTATTTATTTCTATTTTCAAACTTTGATATTTATTGTTTTGTATTTTTCATTATGGTTATTATGTAATCAATACATGATGGAAGTTATATTGATTAAATCATCCGTGTATCACACGGGTTCTAACCTAGTTATTATATATTTAAAATGAGTTATATTTGTTAAGTACAAGTGGCAAGCTAATGTAAGCATATCAGGAAGATGTTTAAGTGGGTAATTAATGTACTACCTAACTAAAACATTATGTGTTGCATCCTTTCAATACATTATCCGTTTAGAAGTGATGTCATTGTTTAATATGTTTAGTTCCAAATGAAATACTAATTTTTTTGCTTAAATAAGTCACAATTTATTATCAAATAAATTATTAGCGATGTTTAAATGTACCTCATGGTAAGGTCAATTAGAATTTGTTGCATCCATAACACACTTGTGCGCATGCTTATCACATCCGACCGTCTATGAAATCTCATGTCTAATCTTCATCTTCTAGGCAATAAATTTTTTCTTTTGTTTGCATTGAAGTCGAATTTTGTGTTAGTTCTCTCACATTTTTATAAGATTTAAATTCAAATAATATATATATAACTAGTTGTCTTCTCCACACGCGCGTTGCGCGAGGAACAGAGACGCAGAATTTGAAAATGCAGATACAAAAAACAAATTGTTGCATGTTTCAAAGTGACACGCATGGTGCTAATTTTCAAGTTTAAGTGTCCTTAGTGATTCGTTGCATTTGCCTAATGTATACATGTTGTTCATACTTGATGGTAAAAACTTTAAATGTCTTATTACACAACGTACATGATAATAATGTACCTACCTCATTTATACGCTGATTTGAAATTAATGTTAAAAATTGTACAAGCTAACAAACATGGCATCAGATGGATGAATTAAAATTAAAAAATAGACCAAAAGTTGATAACCGCACATAATTATCATCCACTCAGCTCATGACTAAAAAAATGTTTTATCACACATCAAATCCATGCTCAGATGTTGTTCATCAAGAATATGATTAGCTTCTCTGCCTCTTTGGGGAAGTTGCTTCTTCTCTATGTATGGTCCTTGGTTCCTTCCGACTACGACAACAAATGAAATAGGCAGGGCATATCAGTCCCAACATAATATTTAAGAAGAAATACAAAACTCATATTCAAATTTATTTAGACAAACAAAGATAGACCTAATCCTTGAATCTTCTTAAAGGCATTTCATTAGCTTCATCCAAAACACACATACATTCCAATCCAATAATATGTATCAAACTAATGTCTACTATACCTATTAATGAATTAGAGTATAACGAAATAGAAATCGGAAACAAATATAGTTGGGGGCACCTTCTGGATATTGATTTCTAAACAACGGTTAAGTACCTGTACGTTACACCACCCGCCACTTGTACATATGCATCAGATACATATGCAATAGATAAAAAAATAAAAAAACCTTGGTGGTCAAAACAAAAACCCAAAATAATACATTGTATGTACTTTTATATAATTACCATATTAACCATTTGACCATTTACTTTTACAAGTATAACCATTGAAAATTAAGTTTACAAATTTATTCCACCAACCCAAAGATGAAATGTGTCCCCGTATCGCCAAATCAGCGATATGTCATGGTTTGATATCGCTGTATCGCTGCGCTGGAGATATCAATCCATGATATATCGCTCAAAACTTCAAAAAGTAATTTGATATCTCTGGTAAGCGATATAGCATGTTGTGTATATCGCCGCCTTGAAAAAAACAATATAGCCACGTTTGGTATCGCTGCCCGGCGATATATATGTGTCTTTGTATCGCCGCTGGTAGTAATAATATCGCCGCCGGTAGATATTGGACTTAGCGGTATTTTGTAATTATTATACTGAGCGGTAGTTTTTTATTACTATAACATACCACCGGTTGTTTAAATGACAAGTCACACCCTTGGTAAATGACAAGGGTAAAGTAAGAGTGGTAGTGAAAAGAGGGTAGATTGGTAAATTACTTGATTAATAAAAAAGAAAAATAAAATAAATAAATAATGTATAAACAATAATAAGAGATGCAGTGGGTTTTAACTTTTAACTTATGTGGGTGCCATCTTTTATCCTTTTTCACTAATATCACCTCGGGCATATCGTGGCGGAAATCCTTCCACTCCGGTTAGGCACCCCACCGTCAAACCGCCGAATACCAGCTCCACCGCAAAGTTGGACCGTCAGTGGCGGTGATACTTCAATGGCCGATGTCGGCGATATTAAAATTGTTTTGCCACGGTGGCGATACGGCGGCGATATGCGATGGATTTGTATCGCCATCGGTGATACGACTCGGTCAAAAGGCTATTTAAACAAATTCTAAAGTCAAAAAATTTATTAGTCAAATGACTACTTTTGTAATTTTCCCAAATGAAAAACCTTGGTGGTGAAAACAAAAACCCAAAATAGTACACTGTATCTAACAATGTACTTTTATATAGATAAGATAATATATGTTTGTTATTTCATACATACATAATTAGTTACATACATACATAATTAGTTACATATACATAAAAAATTAAACCCCTAACTTTCCAAATGCAATTAACTAGGATGACACCCGCGCTTCGCGGCGGTGTCGTATCCACAAAAGTATATCTTGAAACAGTAACACAGATGTAGTGTGGGTGTTAATCTTGTAAAATTTAACATAACCGGTGAGTATACTGATTTACGTAAAATCTAAACTTAATTAAAATCTAAACTTAATTAAACAAAAAACAAAAAATTATTAAAATTCACATTACGTGATGGAGCTAACGTTTTTTTCCCATTTACCTATAGTTATAAACTATGGTTGTGTAATTTTCCGTGTGCATTAAATATAATTAAAGAAAAGAAAATATAAACAACAAAAAATTAAATAAAAAATAAAAAGAAATAAAGACCTCAAGATTCTTTCAAAAAAAGATAGAAAGTGTAGCACGAAAGAAAACACAAACACTAGTGGTCGTATATTAAAAAAAAAAAGAGAAAAGCACCTTGTTAATGTGACTGTATTTTCCAAGTAAAGTAACGTGAGGTTTAAATTGTACAGTGATGATATGTTTTCCAAGAACCAACTACAATCCCAAATAATAGGCTGCAAAAGATCAAGTTTCTCAAAATATGTTGTAGAACGTGTGTGAAAATTTTATAATTACAAACTATTGCATGATTCACATGGCTTAAACAATCTTTTCAAGGAGAACCTCAATGAGCTTTACTTTTTATGAGTTTCTACAAATCTTTGGCAACCATTGAAGTCTACCCCCGGATCAACATCAGTTGGAGCAACATAAGCCTACATAGGTCCTAACATCACTGATTACAAAAATTGATTATTACATGTTTGAAAGATCATAAGCGAGTTGTTGTAAAAATATATACATAACTCTACTGCTTAATATGAAGAAATCGAAGAAAGAGGGGTGTTCTTCAATATCATAGAATGTAAACACAACTTTTGAGCAACAAAAAGAAAAACATCATTCACAAACTCAAGAAAAAACATGAAGGTTTAGTTAGTTTAGCAATCAATATCAGTCGCGCATTCCTCCATTAACATCCACATAAACGAAATCCAATACAACTTCAATCAAAATGAAAAGCAATAACCGTACTGAGAGTGTCTTCATTGGCTTAGGGTCTCAACAAATTGTGACTAAGTGCTACGTACTATTAGAACAAAAACAGGACTTTGAATATCCATTTTTGTCAACACAATGATTTGATAAACTCATAATCATGGTTTGTCGGGATTAATCATAGAGCTTTGGTCGCCGAGAGAACCAAGCTAATAGAGCTTCGTCGACCGTCGTTAAAGAAGACAATGGAGAGAGGAAGAATATCTCTGAAATATTCTTCTTTCTCTCTTTATATTTGAAAAAGCAAAAGAAGAGGTGTGGAAGAAGAGTGTGGCAGGGAGCGAGTAGAGGTGGCATCACCATGGGAAAGAAACACATCAACAGTTACACGTGTAAAAGGAAAAAGAACAGCAAAGCCAATGCATCAAGCAGTTGCACATCCTGCTTTAGCGCTTATAAATCACTGTAGATGCAGTTGGTTTTTGTAATTATATATAATACCCATTTACCATATAATCTAATTTCTAATCTAAATACCCATTTCCAATTACCAACCTAAATGCAATTAGCAAATACCTAAAATCTAAATTTCTAGACCGCTCTTAATCTTCTCATCCTCTAAGTTAAACTATCGACGGATGGAACCCTAATATCATATCGAAAGGTAGAACACCCGCTCCCACCTCATTTATAGTCGACATTTTTGCTAATTCGAGATTCTTTAGAAGTAGTAAGTCTATTTCGAGTTCATAATTTGCTACTGGGCTTATTCTAGTTTCTTTGACTCCTTTGCCTTGAATGTTTACACATGTCACTTTACTTTAAACTTTTTATCGCTTGACTACTTAAAATTTTGTATTTTGGATGTTACAATTTAGTTTTTCGTCATTTGATTTTACTAGTTTCATGAACTTGTAATTTTTTATGGTGAAGAAAAGTCAAGTTTGCATGGGTTTTGAAATGAAAATTTTATATTTTCACCATAGCACTTCCTTACACATCTTCCCACCCTTATAACTACTGTGTGGATAATGTCTCAATCACTAATTGTCAACCACATATCTCTTCAAATGTTGATTGCCTAACTGGTAAAGATTTACTTCTCAATGTGGTAATATGGGAAAACAAATTTCAGTGATCACAAACTGAAATTGAGGAAATCATTCACATGTACATACTTGTAATGCATGGATGTTATATCATCTCATTAATGGTATCAAGTTCAGTGTCACTTATATTATTGTCAGTTCAGCTCCTCATTAACACCAAACATGCCCTCCCATATGGAAAGTTCCTCACAAATATTTTCAATTGACTTTCTATTCTTCCTAGCAAACCTTCTTCTAACAATAGTATATTGTTTTATCAATAGGAAGCTTAAAAGAAACATAAAAACCAGGTGTACTCAAGTGTTGAGGAGACTCCGCCACGATGCTTTAGATGATTGTGATTTGTTCTTGATTGTGTGATAACAATTTAAGTCTTTGTTTCGTTTAATTGATACTCTGATAGGACGTATGATGTGTTACACCACCTATTTGCTACTTAGGCTATAATGTATGATATGCTTGTTACTTTGCTCTTGCCATGCTATGACTGATGTTGGAACAACTAACCCATCCTATTTGTATCATTGATGTTTGCTTATTGTGTACTTCTTTATGCCTTAAATCCTTGCATCAATCAATGGGCAAACTCATTTTGTTTCATCAAAAGAGGAGGAGAAGGAGTAATGTTTCATCAAAAAAGGAGGAGCAGAAATAATGTTTCATCAAGAAATATTGGTACTAACTGTAACTCTGAAATTGGCTCTAAGGTATGCAAGCTGTTTTTAGGTATGCTAACACAGAAATCGTATTAATAGTAAATCTATAATATGTTTATTGCGTTTTGACATTATCTGGAAAGTAGAGATTGTTGGTAAATACATGTCTATAATTTATCAATTTGATGGATGTTTAACATCTAAACACACAGGCTGAGCGCTGCCATAAAATACCTACAAGTTCATATAACTTGTCCCTCATTTGCTCTAACAACTAAAAACAAACGATCAAGAAAGCATAGAAGGTCATGGTCATTAACCATGGATCAAACACCAAAAGTGTTGAACTAATCTCAACGGCAAGACCACAATCGAAATAAAGGACGTGCAATTCAATGAATGTGTTTGTAGATATGGATCAAACTCAGATTTTATAATAGGATGAATTTGCAGAAAATTTGATTGTGAAAATTTGATTCATCAAATGTCAAATGAATTTGAAGAGAATTTGATTGTGCAAACATGATGCATTAAATGTGTATCTAGGTTAGTATTTGGTGGGTTCTCCACCGGGCTACTTAACCATAAAGTAACTTATATAACAAACTTATTTGTATTAATCCTAACTATACAATTGTTACACTAACTTATGATAACACATAAATATACTAATTAATTTAGCTTAATCTTTAACACTTTCCCTTAAACTAAATTAAGTATAAGATCTTCATCTTTCTTTATGATCCAAATTTCCTTCACAATAGCCTGTGGCGGAGCTTAACCAATTTTGTAAGGGGGCGGGGGCGAAATTTTTTTTTATGGGGGGCAAACTCGATATTCATATAAAAATTTATACTACCGGACAAAAAATTTTCGCTATCGGGCTAAAATTTAACACTACGGACGAAAAAATAGGGGGGCGGCGGCCCCCCCGGCCCCTAATAAGCTTCGTCCCTGACAATAGCATAATATCATCTTCCTTGCATTGCATTGTATAAGATGAGCTGCTTCTTTTTCTTTTAGTTTGGGCATTTATTCTTATAATGTCCAAGTCGTTGCACTTGTAACACAATATGTGACTTTTGACTCGTTTTTAAGGGTGTTCAATATTCAAAACGGATTCGAAAAACTCAAAATTTGATTTGTTTAGAGTCGAAAATTACTAATTCAAATTTCGATTCAAAATTTTAAATTCAAATTTGATTCGATTTGAGGTCTAATTATAGAGTATGAATCGAATTGCGAATTTATGATTTTCGATTTGATTCGATTCGAAATTCGAATTACAAATACACACACATACTTTATTTATTTTGTATATGAATGTAGGAATATGCATATGAGAAATTAAGAATTAAACTTTTAAAAAATATATAATCTAAAAAATGTTAAAGACTAATCAATACCTTCTAACTTATTTGAAACTTGTAATATCTCATATGTTACGTTTTTTCTTTATATTTTGAGCATTTGAAATTGGATTTGTCGAATAAATTTAAAAATCTATTCGATCAAATATTTTTTTATTAAATACGAATCGAATAAATTCAAATTCAAATCGTATTTCGAACTTTTTCGAATACGAATTGAATTCGAATCATGTTTGAAAGTTTTGAATTTGATTTGATTCAAATTTGAATCAAACTCGAATCAAGTTTAAAATTTGTAAAATTTGACTTATTCGATTTGATTAACTCGAATTTGATTCGATTCGATTCAATAAACACCCCTACTCGTTGTACTCGACCATTGTCTCGACCTTTCTTGGATCCCTAACCTTTGCCTCGGCCCCATCCAAAGGCTTCTTGATACGAGTTTCTGCAACCACAATGCTCATATTTATGGTATCTAACATTATCTTTTCCATTTGTTTTGGTGAATAATAGTTTAGTAGAAACATCTTCCTCATTAGTTTGCTTCTTAGTGTATTTTTTGAAATCCTTTAATCTTCGAATTGCTTCTTGGAATGGCATCGTACTAAGATATGCAAACTATTCAATTACAACAACTATCTGTATGAACTTTTTTGGTATTGTACCTAAAAGTTTTCAAATTAATCTTTTGACATCTAATGTAGAACCAAGACTGCTAGCTTGTATTAGACTAAATTATTTTCAGGGTTTAGTAATGATAATTTAAGATTTTATTGTAAACTTTATATAAGACTACTAATCTTTTGTCATCTTACATGGTATTAAAATCTTAAGATTTTGGTTACCTTCTTCTCCTCCACTGCGCTACCATAAAAACACAAAACCTAGCCGTCATCACCATGTTCAAACCCTAGACAGGGAGATGTGCTGCCGCCGCCCTGTTCAATCTTTTTGCACTTAGTTATTTTATCTTTTCCGTTCTAAATAAAGATTCGTCTCGATTTTAGATTCAAACCACTTATCTTAAATCTTTCTTCTCCACAAAACGCGTATACCCATTTCCTATCTTTCTTGTTTCTTTTTTTATGTTTTTGCTAGCCCACGGTCTATTGCCACCGAAGAACGCTGCCTGATCACGGTCACCAGCCTTTGCTATGACACACCACCATACGACCACGGTCGTAAGGTGTTATCTTGTTCTTTTGTATAATTTTGATTGTGATATCGATCATGTGATCATATTGCTGTTGTCACGCCCTCGCGCCGCCTACAGGACCGGTCCGTTGTGCCACCCAGGATTTTTGTTCGCCGTTGCGCTCTATGTCAAAGTCGCACCACCGCATTTGATGCGCCTCGTATGATTATATGATCATTAAATATTGTGAATTGCATTTAACAGAAAGAAAAGAAAGGGAGAAAGAAATGAATTGAAGATCGCAAGATCATGAAATTTTAGTGGAAGATTGTGACCAAGATCGAGACTACTTTTAATGTTCTTTGTTTATTTTTTATTGTTTTCCGTTTGAGAGTCCGATTCTTTACCGCTCTAACTGTGGGGGAGTATTAGATTGTACTATTATTAGGTTTTAGTAATGATTATTATTAGGTTTGAGCCCATGGGTCCGTTTAGATTTTTAGGGTTTTAATCTTTATAATGTAACCAAATATATCAATAATATTCATTTGTCTTCTACCATATTACAACTAGTGATGCAATTTCACTTATTTCCATGACATAGCCATCAAGGGACTCCTTAACACCATCTCTAAATATTTGAATTCTGACTCGAGTGTTTAAATACATGCCTTCTTAACCCTATTAACTCCAATATGTAGAACCTTTAATGCTTTCTATATATCTTTGGTCGTAGTAAGATTAGCAACTTGTAAAATCATATTTTCATAAATTACTTGGTATAACATAGCAATTGTTACGTTGTTCTTCTTTTGATTGACCTCAGATCCAAATGTTGGTTTGACTGCTTTCAAGATTCCATGAACGTTAATGATTGC
Organism: Flaveria ramosissima; assembly: GCA_025215565.1. Lineage (NCBI taxonomy): Eukaryota > Viridiplantae > Streptophyta > Magnoliopsida > Asterales > Asteraceae > Flaveria > Flaveria ramosissima. Next base: position 62,016,562 of record CM046031.1, on the reverse strand, counting down.
TCTAATCTTTGCAGCCCAAATTATGTAATTTATAAAGTTAAGGATTGAAAATTGGAAATTCATTAACTTTATTTACTATCACATATTTTATTTGAGTTCTTGGGTGAACCTTCGGCCATTAAACACGTCTTTTCTTTCCTTAAAAACAAATTTAAGGGTGTAGAGAAGTTGCAAAGGAGAATGTTTTTTCTCCCCTTCAAGAACCACATCAATCAAGAACAAGTATGCAATAAAAGCATAAACTTGAAAAAGAAACAGATACAGGATAAATCCCCCTTCTGCCCATACAATTGATCATATCTTGCTATCTAATCTAATAGAATCGTAATTTTTTGCATTATCTTATCATTATATCAGTTTTTGTTTAGACCTTTAACTTCTAACTGATTGAAATCTTAAAGCAGTCGGATGAACAACAAAAGAAAAAAAAGTCACACCTTGTGATATCTTTTGGGCTGTCAATGAGTTATAACTTTCAACATCCTCTTAGCATTACCGATAGAACAACAGATTCATCGAATGCAATTTCTCCGAATTGGAAGTCAATAGCAACCCTTTCACCACCAATTTCAATGCCCTACCAGTGATCAGTGATAGATCCAATAGCTATCACACATCCAAAAATCAAACAACAGCTCATTGTTACTTGCTAAAACGATACCAAACACCATCGACGTTAACGCTAAGTAAACATCAGCAGATTCCTTCTTACAAGTTATCAGAAAAACGAATTTCAAAGTGAAAAATCACCAATTGCTTGATTAATCAACACAGGAAGATATCTAATAAGAGCATCCCCAAACAACACCGATTCAAATGTAACGATCAAAAATAAAGATAGGCAATGGTAATTCGAGATACAGAAACACCACTCAAACTAATCGTTGAGCAAATTCTAAACTCGAGATGAGATACAGTTACACCACTCAACTCTAATATAAATTCCAAAGAAAACCGTTCTATTAGACTATATTATTATTGATAGATTTGGTTATATTATATAGAGTTTATAATAAAACCTTAAAAACCTAAACGGGCCAATCGGTTCAACTCTAATAATAATAATTACTAAATTCTAATAATAATATAGTCTAATACATTCAAGTTTGCTACTCTTAAACTAACAATGGAAGGATCAATTAACTCATAACACAATGAGATCATTTAACCAAGAAATTTATTCGAAAACTTGTAGTCTTTCATTTTTTCTCTCAATTTCGTACATAATGAAAAAGACAAGGTAACCTACCAATATCCACTAACCCACGATCTAATCTATCAACGTAAAAACATACTCATTGCTACCTACAATGCAAAAAGTACAAACTAAGAAAGCATAAAATATAATTAAAACAAAAACTAAAATGAAAAAATAGAACATGTTAAAATGAATTGCAGACGGTGGAACGTAGGCAAGACATAAGAGACTATTTCTGCATGGACCACTGATTTGGGTCGAATTAAACCGACCCGGTGGGACACGTATCATCTTGCAAGTCTGAACTAGTGATGGTTTGGCTATCAGTATCTAAGTCTGAACTAGTGATGGTATTTCCATAAATGAGTGTGTGGGACCGGTGAAAAGGGTCAATGAAATAGTTTTATAGTGTTAGAAGAGACTTAGAACAATTAACAGATTAATTAAAGAACTGGCTTAGAGTTGAAATAAAGAACACAAGTAAAGAATAAAACAAGAACATAATAATATGATTTTCAAGAATGTTAAATATTACTCTCAAGTTCTCTTTTATAAAGTATTACAAAGCTTGATTCTAATGACAAGTACTTGAGATACTTTATACTACATCCTACAACCAATCATACTTTAAAGGTTAGCTGGAAACACTAATCTAGCCAATAAGATCAATGTAGAGTCAAAAGACAAATTTGTCTTTTGACTAGTGACTATGATATTTTGTAGCTTATATCTTTATCTAATACAAAAAGGATAAAAGTACAAAAGTAAAAGATTACAGACTCTAAGACCTTAATCTACAAGTTACAAAAGTATAAACTTTTTACCAACTAATATAAGTTTGTGAGCCTTTAGAGGTAGCAGTAAAAGTAGTTCATCTTTTGTCAAAAGTAATTCAGAAAAACATGTCTTATATATCTTTGGAAGAAATCAGTCTCTTGGCTTTAGAAGACTTTGTCTTGAATCTTCAGAAAACTTCATCTTTGGCTTCGGAAGTTTGGTCTTTTGGCTTTGAAAAAATTGATACGTGGTGAAATTTCTTGAGTTATATCAAATCTTCCGAAGTAAATTTCTTTTACTTTACATGTGCATGTTGAGTGTTGTTTGGTTGCTCAGCCTCTAAGTGTAGTCCTTACAAACTCCCTCTAGGATGATGCTACCAACCCTAAAAGGAGAAATTTGAATCTCAATCTTCATCTATTGAATTTCTCATTAGAATCAAGACCATTCCCTTCATTATCATTTGGTCAGGATTCCTCAGGCTTTCAAAGTACCTTCTCATGTTAATAAAGATCATGCCCAGGAAGGTCAAGTATGTTTTACCATAAATACACATTTTGACCCCCTTGATCTCTAGTCATATACCATTTGTCTGGGTTAGTAGCAAATGCCCAACACAAGATGGGTCTATAAGTAGCAAGAGGCTCTACAATAAGTGAAGTTGGTTTAGCAACCTCTTCTTGATTACCCTTAGGAATACGTGATGCAGAGGTGGATATCTTGGACTTCTTTTTCTTCTTATTGTCCCTTCTAATGTCCATCATTTTTCATCTTCCTATACTTTAACTAAGAAGAAGAGTGACCAGGATCTTGTTGTAGGTCAGAAGATGAATCTTGCTTAGATGTAGCATTAGGTCCGGGTTGAGTTGTCTCTTGTGATTCAACCTTGACCTCAGTTTCACGTGTAGCCTGACTTGATGGAGAATGTAAGTCAACCAGCTCACTCTTCTTGATTTTCTAGCTTGATCACTCTAATATGCTCATCCATAATGGATAGAGACATTTGACCAAGTCTCTTTCTGGACTTCATATAACTTTAATCACCATATTTTGTCTGTTATTAAACTTATTCTAATTTGCTCGAATGGTGGCTGATCGATGTCGAAGTAACAATCAAATAAGATGTTAAAATGTGTGTTCCTATTCACCTAAACTAGTTAAGGTAAGTAGGGTTGTCGAACCTCGTGGAATTAGTGGTCGGTGTATTGTGAATTGATTTAAAAGAAACGATTAATTAAATTATCAACTTACTTAAACTATTGCCCCGTGGCTGGAAAAATTAGATTTTGGAATGATTAAGAACTTAGTTAAGAAAACAAATTGCAATTACTGAAAATTGATTATAAGACGATTATGAAAAAGGGTAATCCACCCCGGGATTCAGGTTCAGTTCTTGGTAATCGCCTAGTTCAACTTGGTGGAAAATCCTTAACGGGGATTCTATATGTGTAATGATTAAGTGACAGAGATAACCAAGACTTAACGGGTCTTAGTACACCATGTCAATTGAATGAATAACCAAAACCTTGCAATCATACAACTTGCGCATAATTATATGAAATTCAAATCAAGATTAACTAAAACAATTGTTTAAACAATCAAGACACAAGTTAAACTCAATAAAGAACTTAATGGGTTCTAAAGTTTAATCCCAACACAATTTGAACATAAACGAAAACCTAAAAACACGAAACCTATCACCCAAGTTAGATCACGAAACGTTTAGCCTTGCATCTTCATGAATTCGGCAACAAGATCGGATTGGAACATGATTTGATGGATTGGAATGAGTTGGAGAAGTAGAATCAACCTCAAGAATCGTCCAAGTTCGTCCCTTTTTGCTCCCAATGCGAATTAGGGTTTTTAGAATTGATAACCTTCCTTAAATATGGTCAAAATCCGGAAAATTACGTCAAATATGACCATACGACGTAAGTTACGTCCTTAGGGACGTAAATTACGTCCTCCCCCATGATATACGTGGTTAGCCTCTGTCTTACGTCCAAAAAAATGTCATTTTTAGAAAGGACGTAGCTTACTTCCTTTAGGACGTAAGTTACGTCGTATGCTCATTTTTCACCAATTTCTTCATTTTCTTCATCTCTTTTCATCCATATATCACCCAATCTTCGTGCAACCCTTGAATACATTATTTAAGCTTCCCAAACCTACATTTCAAACATAACACAAAGTGATTACGCTTGATAGGAAAATCACATTAAAATCATACATTTAAATACTTAAAACACATACAAAACATGAACGCATCACATCCCCACACTTATCATTTGCTTGCCCCCGAGCAAACTCACTCATAACACTACATATATTATTAGAGAAATACGATCCAGCCATGTATTCACCTTCTCTTAGCTAAGGTCCCAAGTCATATCTACTTACAATTTCATACTTGAAGTTATAGCTTTGTAAGCAAATATATTAATCGTTTGAAATATGATCTATCTAACCAACCCCAACAAGCTTTCTAGTCTTCCTTATGCATGTCATCACACCTCTCACAAGTTTCACTCCTCTCGGTTTAGTATCTGGTCTAGCAAAAGACGTGCTAGTATATCAGTGTAGTACTCTTAACCAAGAACAATTCATGATTACCATAAGCTTGCATAATGATCGTGACTCCTTCATATAACACAAACTATGCACACATCAAAAGGGCTTTGAAAGGTTGTAATGTAGGGCTTAAGGTTTAGGTATGGATAAGGAATTTGGAGTGGCTAGTGATGAAATCCAAATAAGAATGTTGAACATACTAAACAATAAATCACCACTACACAGTGAATTTGGGTAAGCTTAACCCATATTCAACATTATTATCACTGAACATGACATTGATCTTGTGGTCATTTTGACCCATTATTTCTTTTCTTTTCTTTTTTGCTTTTTTTTTCTTTTTTTTTATTTTTTTGAATATTGATTATATCTAAACACTTTACTGCTTCTAACAATATTATATCTAAAATTCAAGCAATACTTATCAGATTTCACCACATGGGCTTAAAAAGTAAAAAGGTTTGAAAAGGCTAATGAGTTGATTCGGGTTTAACAAAGGAAGAGGTTGGGGCTCAAAGTGGCAACTAGGGGCTCATTTTAGGGTAGGATAATACAACTGAAAAAGGCTAATAAAACAAAGGTTCATCCTAGTGCCTTAATCATATATGTGCAACAGTTGGTTCATGATCTTGAAACGAATCAATTATGCAAGTTCTAGAATAATGTAATCGTTCTGGTAACACACATGAAAGGAAAATAAGCAAATAACCTGTTGATGTTCTAAGCTCATGCATAGGCTCAATCCTCACAAAAACGATGGTAGACAGGTTAAGGATGCAAAAACATGCATAAAAAGTCCACTATCTGGCTTGTTACCCTGGTTAAACATCTCAATCAATTCTCAGAAATTGTTTTTTTTTCTAGTAAGATAGCCATGATTAAGGACCTTTGCTTGTGCACAGGTTAAACTTACTTTCACGATTTACATTGAAAAAATTAAGCTTTCATGCATAAATAAGTTGCTTTAGGGGCATTTTGAAAACTCTTGTTCAATCGATTTTTTTTCTCAATTTTAAATCTTCTTTACAATCTTCAATCTTCCCCTTATCCCCACACTTAAAACTTTACATTGTCCTCAATGTAAACTTTAAATTGTTGTGTGAAACAAGGGTCCTAACCTTTACCCAAGTGAAGTTACAAAGCTAACTTTTCAAATACGCATTATGCCTCCCATGATTGTACTAAATGACACCAAACTAGCAAAGCTTTAAGATATGGAAAAAGTACATGGACCTGATCATAGATGATAAAAGATGTTCATCAGTAATATATGGTGGTTATGGGTCAACACAGATAAGTAAAGCCGCCCACATACACATTCTTTTATGCTCCTAAAGATCCATGAGCTTCTCCACACTTGAGTATTTGCATCCGGTGTTCAAAGCTGAGAAAAATAATAAACAAAACAAACAAAACAAAACAAAAAAGACTAAAAGAAACAAAACAATTTCGGGTTGCCTCCCGATTAGCGCTAAGTTTTAGGTCTTCAGCCAGACCGTACCTGCGACCACTCATGGTGGTCGAGTAGGATGATTGACTCCGGTATTCTTCAAATGATCTGGTGGGTCTTCAGCTAGATCGTATTGTGGGCCAAACATTAATGCCTCAACTCTGTCTTTTATCGGATCAAGTGGATCGCCAACTTTTTTTTTCATTTTATGCTTCTCATCTTTTGTTTCCATCATCATAATTGGCTTTTTCTCTTCTTTTAAATTTATTAATTCCTTCAAGTCCACATGCTTAAACCTATCATAAAAACCATTCTCAAAATTGGTGTCCATGCTTACATATGAAGTATAAGTAGGAACACACATGTTAGTCATATCTGTCATAAAATATTCATCATTACCAAAATAATTAATCGACTTGGAAAATACATCAAAACGTAACTTACGAGTTTCATAACTCATTTCAATTGTTCCATCCCGACAATTGATTTGAGCATTGGCAGTTGCTAAAAATGGTCGACCCAATATGACATTCGGTTGCTCATTTGTCCTTACCGGTGCATAATCAAGCACCATAAAGTCCACCAGGTAGTAAAATTCTCCCAACTTAATTATAACATTCCTTACCATCCTTCGAGGACTTTTCTGAGTCAAGTCAGCTAACACCACAGTGGTGTTAACTTCTTCTAGAGAACCGAAGTCATACTGATCGTATAACATACCTGGCAAGATACTCACAGCTGCTCCATAATCCAAGAGTGCTCTTTTTATCTTCAACTTCCCCACTTTTATTGGAATGATTGGTGCTCCTGGGTCACTATCTTCCACTTTATTGGCTTTCTCTTCCTTATCTGCAACTTGTTGTGGAAAAGAAGTAAAGTTATTGTCAATAATTAAAGAGTCAGGAAGGATACTAACCGAATTGATGTGAACATTTCTCATGTTTTCCGTGTTGGTTCCTTGATGTTGAGGATTAATTGTGGTATCACTCGGTAGTTTCCCGGGGTTCCTCTTAATCTTGGCCACATCCTCAGCAAGTTGCCCTACTTGTTTATTCAAAGCTTCATAAGCTTTGTCTCTGATTTCATTTTCGCTCTTACTCTCTTGCATATTCTCCTTCATCATGTTCATTAAAGCATCTAACTTTGCATTCGTAGAGTCTTCATTACCAACTTGTACTAATTGAGAATTTCCTTGATAGCTTCGTGATGAACTCCCTTGTTGACCCCCATGATTGTAGCTCCCTTGGTTGTTTCCTTGAGAATATGAAGTTCTTTGATAACCACTTGCATTGTAATTCCCTTGTGTTCTATTTTAATATGTTTGACCGCCTTGATTATTACCTTGAAAATTAGGGTTCATCTGGTTTGAAGCATTACCATATTTAAAGTTGGGATGATTCCTCAATCCAGGATGATAAGTATTGGAATTCATATCAAACTGCTTATTCTCTCCATATACTTGATTCACCATTTCATGTTGACCTAAAAGCAACGGACACACTACACTTGCATGCCCCAGTTCACCACATTCATTGCATACATTAAATCCAACTGAAGCTACATCTTTATTCCCTGTTTGTCCTAACTTGGCTAATTGTCTTTCCAAAGATGCAATTCTTTCTTTAGTCTCATAATCAATAGTGGTTGACCTTGTTGGAGCAGGCTTTGACCGTCTACTAGCCGAAGCTTGAGCTTTGGAATTCTTGCACATTCGTTCTAGGAATTCCCAATCCATATCTTCATGATTAGATAAGAATGTTCCATTACTTGTAGAATACAAGTATTTTCTTTCTTCTGGTGTTAGTCCATCTGAAAATGCCTTAATCAATTCCCACCTTTCAATACCATGATGAGGACACATGCGGATCAACTCCTTGAATCTTGTAAATGCCTCATGAAATTGCTCACCCATTTGTTGTTGAAAAGAACGAATAGCCTCTCTTGCATGGCTTGTCTTTCCCATAGAGTAATATTCTTCAAGGAAAACCCTTTGCATCTCTTGTCAAGTATGAATACTACTATTAGGCAAAGTGAGGAACCATTGCTTAGCTCTATCTTTTAAAGTAAACTGAAACAATCGCAACCTCACTTCATCTTGTGTGAAGTGATTTCCACCAATAGTGCTACATATGGCATCAAATTCAGCAAGATGCACATATGGTTCTTCTGTTGCAGTGCCTCTAAATGCAGGAAGAATGGTGAGATAATGAGGGCGTACATCAAAAGCTCTTCCTCGTCGATTTGGAGGTGCGATGGGGTTTGGATTTTCAGAAATAGCCGGTCTGAAATGGCTATCCACACCTCGTACTTGAGCTCTTTGAGGTCTTCTTGGTGGATTGGCATTATTGTTAACCCTACCCCGTTGTTGATTGATAGGTGGTGCATTCCACCCATGCTGATCATTTCCCCAATTGTTATTTCCATTATATCCATCATCTCCACCGAAGTTTCCATCCCAAGCATCATAATTTGCACCATTATGAGGTTCTTCATTGTTATTCCATTCATCTTCATAATCTTCATCACCCGTATGGACACTATGCATGCTCACATGATCAAAGTCATTACCTTGATTGAGGTTATTTTGATTCACATTGTTGTTGGGTGGTGGTTGATTCAAGTGATTGTTGCGGTTGTTATTTGGTGGTGGGGGTGGATTTGGGTTTTGGTTATTAGGAGGAGGGTTTGGATTTTGAGGTGGTTGATTATTTGGGTTTTCCATTTGGGTTGAAACAGATGAACTGTCAGCTGCTTGATCAATAGCTTGTGAAATTGATGTAACCGGTAACCCTGATCGATGTAGAACACGATTGTACCTCGCTGATTTCTCTATCTCTGGATCGAACACTAATGGTGATTTCCTACCCGAATAACGAGTATGCATGCAATCTGTCACCTACACACTGAAAAACACCAAGCGTAACAAGGAAATAAAGAATTAAAGCAAAACGAATAACAAAAACTAAAACAAATCAAATAGCAAAACACCAAGCGCACCGATTCCCCGGCAACGGCGCCAAAATTTGATCGATGTCGAAGTACCAATCAAATAAGATGTTAAAATGTGTGTTCCTATTCACCTAAACTAGTTAGGGTAAGTAGGGTTGTCGAACCTCGTGGAATTAGTGGTCGGTGTATTGTGAATTGATTTAAAAGAAACGATTAATTAAATTATCAACTTACTTAAACTATTGTCTCGTGGCTGTAAAAATTAGATTTTGGAATGATTAAGAACTTAGTTAAGAAAACAAATTGCAATTACTGAAAATTGATTAGAAGACGATTATGAAAAAGGGTAATCCACCCCGGGATTCAGGTTCAGTTCTTGGTAATCGCCTAGTTCAACTTGGTGGAAAATCCTTAACGGGGATCCTATATGTGTAATGATTAAGTGACAGAGATAACCAAGACTTAACGGGCCTTAGTACACCATGTCAATTGAATGAATAACCAAAACCTTGCAATCATACAACTTGCGCATGATTATATGAAATTCAAATCAAGATTAACTAAAACAATTGTTTAAACAATCAAGACACAAGTTAAACTCAATAAAGAACTTAATGGGTTCTAAAGTTTAATCCCAACACAATTTGAACATAAACGAAAACCTAAAAACACGAAACCTATCACCCGAGGTAGATCACGAAACGTTTAGCCTTGCATCTTCATGAATTCGGTAACAACATCGGATTGGAACATGATTTGATGGATTGGAATGAGTTGGAGAAGTAGAATCAACCTCAAGAATCGTCCAAGTTCGTCCCTTTTTGCTCCCAATGCGAATTAGGGTTTTTAGAATTGATAACCTTCCTTAAATATGGTCAAAATCCGGAAAATTACGTTAAATATGACCATACAACGTAAGTTACGTCCTTAGGGACGTAAATTACGTCCTCCCCCATGATATATGTGGTTAGCCTCTGTCTTACGTCCAAAAAAATGTCATTTTTAGAAAGGACGTAGCTTACTTCCTTTAGGACGTAAGTTACGTCGTATGCTCATTTTTCACCAATTTCTTCATTTTCTTCATCTCTTTTCATCCATATATCACCCAATCTTCGTGCAACCCTTGAATACATTATTTAAGCTTCCCAAACCTACATTTCAAACATAACACAAAGTGATTACGCTTGATAGGAAAATCACATTAAAATCATACATTTAAATACTTAAAACACATACAAAACATGAATGCATCAGTGGCTCTTGACTTTGCAGACTCTTCCTTTATTTTTCTCTTAACAACCTTTTGTTCTTTCAAAACTTCATACTCAAGCTGCTTGAGATACTCAACTCTATATACTCATAGGATAAAGGAAGCAGGTCCGATGCCTGATAAAGGCATATGAACCTCAGGTCGGTTATCATGTTTTGTCTTTCTTGTTCCCTACCTACCTAAGTTTCTTGTTTAGTTGCCACAGCCTCTGCTTTAGGGATTTATTGAACTGGAGATATGGAAGAAACTTTGTATAGACTTTTTTCTTCTTTATTCTTCGATTTTGAGGAGCAACTCTACAGCCTCAACTTCATTCTTCTTTTTTGACACCTTAATGTCAGTCAGTTCATTGAGTTCTTCAAATAGAATAGAAATGATTTCGCGTATATTGTATTTCCTGGACCCTAAATAATTCAATCTGGATGCCCTCAACTCATCCTCCTAAGTGTTTGGCCTAGGGGCAGTACTGATTGCAGCTTGCATGAAGCCAGGGGTTCTCACTTGAACTCTCTCCCCTTGCCTTCCTTTTCCTCTTTATTTTCTCCTTTTCAATCCCCTTAGAGGTCATAATCTTCTTTCCTTTATCAGTTAATGACATGTGTGACTCAGGGTGGAGAGATCTTTGGCCTTCATTGCTTGATGTAGCACTTCAGATCATGCCGGATAGAGGCTGTGAGACACCTTCACGAGCTGGTGCCTCACTGAGGGTACTTGGTGTTGTTCACAGGTTCGACTACTTGTTCTTCAACCAAGGTTTTCCCTTCAAAGCTAATCTTAGGGTCTGCCTCAGTATCTAGTTGACCAGCATTCTTGCTTGCTAGCATCTGTCTATATGATTTTGATCTCTTCTTAAACTTTTCAAGCACCCTATCTTGAATTCTCACAGCTAATATTTCAACATGTCTTGTTTAACTTGGGTTGGCAAGTGGCTGATCAACTAGATAAAAACTCTCGTAGTATCTCAAGGCTTGAAAATTGAAGACTTCTTATTACACCTAAGATCTAGAGAGTATCAAGGCTCTTCTATCAGTATCATACCTCTATCCTACTATTAGATTTTCAGCAGGGTAGGATGGGGTAGACATAGCCCTTGGTATAAGCAACACCCTATGACTTGATATTCAACTATTTATCATTGTTGTTCTATCGATCTCATAAAAGGTGTTGGTATATATATCATAGCAGATAGAGAAATATAAATATTTATTAAAGGGAAATAAAAAGGGCAGAACAAAGTCACACCAGACTATCTGACTTGATGTGTAGTAATAAATTGTTTATACTATCGATCCCTATACCTCTTGTGAGATAGAAAATTAAAAATGTGTATTAAGAAAACACAAAAGTATATATAGGAATAACCGGATAACTGTAACCAAGCCGCGCCCGGTCGCACTGGACTTTTTGGCATATATAATATGCAGCAGAGTTTATTGTTTACCATCGTTGTTCTATCGATCGTGTTAAAAAATGTTGGTATGTCTCTTCTGAGATAGAAAAATATAAATGTTTATGAAAGTGTAATAAAAAGTATAGGGATGTAATTGTAAAGGAGCCGAGCCCAAATATATCATGTTTGATTTTGGCTCGACTTGTACATGCTAGAGCTAACTCCTTTATTTATAATTTTTTTTAGTTTTTCTACTTTTTATACACACACATATACGTATATATAAACGAAAACTAAAAATATTTCTATACACATAATGTGGATTTTATTAAGTGTAAATTACACGGACAGTCCCTGAGTTTGCATGGATTGCAAGTTTAGTTCATACTTTTCAAAAATTATAGATATGTCCATTAACTATGCATGATATGTACACAAGTAGTACCCGTCGCTAACTTAGCTTAAGTTTTTGTGTCAAGTCAATGTTAAACTAAAAATATAACCCTAAATTTAAAAAAATAATAATTTCTAAATAAAACCAAACTTACCCTTACCTACCACATCTCACCCCTCCCTCTATTTTCTTCTTCCATATTCATCTTCTTCTTCCATCTTTATCTCCATCTTCATCTTCATCACCATCACCACCACCTCTCCACCATCATGTGAGAAATCAAGCAATACCATTGGCCTAAGTCCCTCTCTCTCTATCTCTCTCTCTCTCTCCATCTCTTTTGTAAGACCACTGGTCATAACGCCACCTTTCTTTCTCTGTTCAGATCCAAGAATGCATACAGTGATTATGGTGGTGGGTTTAGGGTGTTGTACGATGGTGGTGGTGGGTTGAGGATGTAGGCAGTGTTGGTGGTGGTGGGTTGAGGGTGTAGGAAGAGACGGTGGTGGTAGGTTGAGGATAGAGGCAGCAGTAGTGGTGGGTTGAGAGTATAGGCAACGACGGTGGTGGTGGGTTGAGTGTGTTGTAATGACGTTGGTGGTGGGTTGAGGGTAGGGGTGTTCAATATTTGAATCGGATTCGAAAAACTCAAAATTCGATTCGATTTGAGTAAAAAATTATTGATTCAAAATTCGATTCGAATTTTCAAATTCGAATTCGATTCGAGGTCTAAATGTCGAATTCTAATCGAATTGCGAATTTGTGATTTTCGATTCGAATCGATTTGAAATTCGAATTACAAATACGCACACATACATTTATTTTTTTGTATATTAATTTATTAATATGCATATAAAAAATTAAGAATTAAAAGTTTAAAAAATATATAATCTAAAATGTTAAAGCCTAATTGATACTTTTTGACATATTTGAAACTAATAATATTTCATATGTTACGCTTCTTTATATATTTCGAGCATTTTGAAATTGGATTTGTCGACTGAATTTTGAAAATGCTATTCGATTAATTGTTTTTATTAAATACGAATCGAATAAATTCAAATTCGATTCGAATTCGAACTTTTTTTTCGAATTCGAATCCTGTTTGAAAGTTTCGAATTTGATTCGATTCGAATTCAATTTATCTTTTTGAATTCAAATCGAATTCGAATCCAGTTTGAAAATTTTAAAATTCGACTTATTCGATTCGATTAACTTGAATTCGACTTGATTCGATTCGATGAACACCCCTAGTTGAGGGTGTATGCGGCGACGGTGAAGGTGGTCGGGTAGAGGTGGCAGCGGTGGTGGGCTGAGGGTAGAGGTGGATAAAAAAGGGGTATTTTGGTCTTTTAAAGATACTAACAGAAAAACTTAACCTTTTTTAGTGTTAGTGACCATCAGTGTGCACTATTTACATAGTTCAGTATTGTATCTGTAATTTATTATTAGTAGGAACTAAGGTTACGTACATACTATAGGGACTGTCCGTGTAATTTACTTTTTTATAAACTATTGAATTAAATTAGCTCAAGACACATTTTCTCTAATTTGCGATTACTTTGTTCTTATTTTAGAAATCGAGCAAAGGGCCCAAATGGCCATATGATTATCATCGATTTAAATATTGTGCTCATAAAAAGATTTAAGCGCTAGAAAATTTGTTATATTTCAGGCTTTAGTTAATATATAGTAATTTTAGGTTTTAATCTAAAAAGGTAAAATGAGTGAGCCAATAAGCTGCCTAAAAAGCAAGTCAATGAGTCAAACTTGTCTTAGCTAAAGCTTAACTAGTTTACAAACGAGTCGATTTCAAATAAGTTTTTTCATACCTTTCGAACTAGTTTTATGCGAGACACGAACCGTAGGTTTCTCAAACATCTTCCTACGTTAGTAAGAATGCAAGAGATAGATTGGGAGAAGAGAGAGTACAAATTAGCATTTCCAACCTTTACAAAAACAAAAGATTTCCTGTGGTGAAACAAAGTAACAACAAAAGAAAGCCTCACTACTTGGGACCATGCTTGTAAGTTCCAACCCCACGCTTATTAATGTTCCATCTCATCTCCTCCTCAAAACCAGACAACTCCACCCTTACTCACCAAACAATCTTATCTACCACTACTTGCATACCAATTTTGTAATCTTAAATCATGATCACTGGTAACATCTTATCAAGAATCTCTAAAAGATCTCTAAATCTTTAATTTCAAAAAAGTCTACATAAAAATTCAGTATTAAGATGTATTTTATAAAAAAATATTATATTATTAATAAATTATTATAATAAATTCTCACATGTGATAAGAGAAGGGTTGTTTATAACTACTAGCAATACGGTAACAATACATATTCATGTGGTTTCGCTTGCAAACAATTTTTTTTAGTTTAGGCGATACAACATGGTTTTGTATATATGAGTTAGCGATATAATGATACAACATGAATAGATACCGCTGGGATAACAATATTAGGAACTGGCTACATCGGGTCCTCTGGTTGGTGGGAAAAATGGTAAAATAAAAAATCAATGACTTATTTTGTAAAATCATTTTTTACAAAATACTGGGAGAGATCAAAACTTTGAGTTTTTTATGGATCACAAATAGATCAAAGTTAAAATGAGCCAGTTAGGATTCTTAGGTGTAATTTTTCTTTTATTCATCATTTGTAATCTCCTGCCTTTACTAGCTACTTGCTAGTTGGGTTTTTAGTAAAAATCTTACCGTTAAAAAAATTGTAAAATCATTTGGTCAAATAGGTATTCACGTAATTTCTTTAAAAGAGTCTTCACATTGCAGACACCATTTGACCAATAAACTACATCTACAACAAAACAAACTTAGTTTACCAACTATAAACTCCAATTTACCAACCGTAAATATAAACTTAAACGATTGGTGTATGAATCCAGAACCCAAAGACGAAACAGTTTAAGACCCCAAAAACTATATCAATCTCCACATTATTCATATACAATGTTAATAACCTCATACATTTTTATACTCAGTGCCGGAGCCGGTACCCGCGTCAGCTTCCACATCCTTTCTTGAACGGCTCCGACCGCGGTGCAAATGCCTCTCACAATACTTATAACCATTAACCACCTTCTTACTACACCTCCACTTCTTCCCATCAGTTCTCTTGCATCTTCCAGGTTCAGCTTCCATGGTGTTCTTATAACTATCATACAAACTCCGATCGCATCCCGACCCTAAAGAATTATTCACTCGGTTAACAGATTTATCGTCGGTTTATGGAGAAATATTATATGAAAGTTGAAGTACCTGAGATTGATGCAAGAACTGAGTTCCAAATTGGGAGGATGAGGTGTGAAGGAACTGGTAATCCAGCCTCCATGTATTTGTAGATTAGAGCTTGTAGTTTGAGTTCTTCCATTTGCATAAAGGTGAACCCTAATCCGCCATTGTTGGTGATTATTGTGGTGTAAGTTGCAGGTTGATCGAGTAGGGATGATGGGTGTGGTGGAGAAGATGAACTTGCCATTGAAATTGTGTTCATTAGTGAAGCCACAAGTATCTTGTTTCATGTTGGAGCGTGTGGGATATATAGTGATGGAGTAAATACTGTTGTTTTAATGGTGGAATTGTTTAAAATAGTATTCTATGTATTTGAAATGTATTCATGGGTATGTTGTGATTATATAGGCTCCGTGCTAGATTGCTATCGGTATTAATTTATGTATATATGGAAAGGGTTTCTTATTTGGAGTCTTGTGTGTGAGTGTGATCACTCTCTACCTCATAAGATAAAAATTATATTGTAGGAGATGTTTGATAGCCTTTAATTGATCATTAATAGGATACATCTTAATAGTTTATAGTATTTTTAATGTTTAAGAAATAACCTTAATGTTGAATGTTTAATAGTTTACCTCTTAATTGTATTTCTTAACCATTCAGAATTAATGTTGCCTCTTAACCACTAAGAGCTTATGAACCATTTAGAGGTACTCTTTCAATGATTATTAAGAGACTACCAAACAATCCCTTAATAAGTGTGACTGTTAGAATCACTCTTACGTATGTGATAGTTATATGGCAAAAGTTTATTTTCAAATTTACATGATTATTATACATAGCTGTAGGGGGTGTTTAAGTATCTTTCGTAACTTTCCAAACAACCCCCCCCCCCACCACCACCCCCCATCGATCTACATCATCTACCCTAATATATCTCTTACTCCTTAAAGCATTGCAATGTTAAGCGCCGGTATATAAACTCATGAAATATGTTCAACAAGATCCACTCAGATGTTGTGGAAAGGTTCTTGAGAACAAAGTTCTCTAGCGATCTCAACATTTCTCCGTAGACATCTGGAACAAAGGGAAGCCGGTGTTTATGAAATAAACATATAAAGTTGTCATTAACGGTCATATTATGTAATATGATGCAAGTGTACATGAATCTTTTAATTTTTCCATGATGCACTGGTTGTGTCAAGTATCAAAGTATGAAAATAACTTTTGAGCACACTAAAAGTATGTTCCACGTCCTTTCAAGTCGCTTCATGTGCTTCCTTGCATCTTTTTGTTTGGTGCTTGGAAACGTATAGATGTTCACAACACAAGCCTTGTTCTAGTATGTATTGTTATCTATTTAATTGAAATGAACTGTTAGGCATAGTTCCATTGAGCACATTGTTGTTTAATAAAGATTGATTATACACATTGATGTCATTGTTGAAACATGCAACACCAAAAAATGCAGGCTAGAACCATATACCTCAGAAGCTATCACCTCGAGCATAATATTATTAGGATGTAGGTTATCACCTCTGATGAATTGACCCCACCATCTTGATGGATCATTTCTCCAAGCCTGGTGTGTATAATCGGTGGTGCTAAGCATTCTCAAACACCCATAACTTGATTCATGTGTCACGTATAAGTTTTTTGTGTCGCTCATTATCGATTTACCCATATATTCATATTCGTACATTTGAATAATACCAACACACAAGGTCGAAAGATTCACATGAAATGTTTACAAACATATTTAGGTACTTGACACTCCCGTTTAGAACTGTCTCGTAAGCTGGCTGGCATATCGTCGATGTACACTTCTATAATAAGGTGAGAGAATATTTACCTCAAGCATTCCAAGATACTCTAAAATAGGATATTGCCTTTCTATGGCGTCCACAATCATAAAAAATAATTCTCTACGCACCATAAAGGCAAGTTTCTTCAAGAAAGGTATCACTGTTGTGTTTTCTGTACGGAATGATGGAGCCAAACCTAGGATAATCACCAATGTCGCTCCTTGGGTTATAACCATAGCGGCTAGAGTGATTTACCGCGAGTTCCAATCTTTAGTGGACCTTGCTAAGGACTTATCTTAAAGGTTCAAAGAATCATAGTCTATTAGTTTACCAATTGGCTTGTTCTTAATTTTAAGTTATGAATCACTGGTAGCCGATATTTTTAATTTGAACACCAAAATTTAACACAACAAACATTCATCCCCCCTCCCATTAAAATCTTATTAGTTTTCAAATTCATTATTAGTAGCAACTAAATATGAGGAAAACTTACCCTGAAACATAGGATCCAATTAACTTGATGTGAATTTAAAAAAAAAATAATAAAGTATAACTAAATCAATCAGCCCTTAAACATGATTTTACGGGTATCTGTAAACCCTTGATGCTAGTCGAAAGATAACAGGAACAATCGATATCCAATACAATTGGTGATCTTGGGCTACCAAACATTGTCTGTGCTCGCGGACGTATGGGGTATTTTTTCACCATTGGGGTACCCTGGGTAGCCGGGCTTTAATTAGTTGGTCGTTAAAGAAAAAAGTCTAGATGTGCTTGAATGAGTAAATGGGCATAGTGGTAAGAATCAATTCAGTGATTATTTTAATTAAGGTTTTAATGTGTGTTATTTCATTGTATCCATCCATCATGAACAACAATTAGGAAAAGGCCATCGGTGCTTCAAGGAGTCAATTCAGAGGTGCTTCAAGGAGTCCATTCAGAGTTATAAAATATGCAATTAGAGTTGGAAACTCTTAATTTTGGAGTCTTATTGAAATTAATATATTGTTCTTTGAATATGATTTATGTAGGAGTGTGTGTAGTTATTTAAATTAAATTAAGAACCATAACATGTTCGTTAACATGTTAACAAGTGTGTATTAAACGTGCCGACTTGTTAATAACACGAAACTTGTTAAACTCAAACACCTGTTAACTTTGTTTTATGTCATGTCATGTTAATAATTTTGAAAATTTACAAGTTGTAAATATGCAAGTTGACATGTTTCTTCTTGTCCCACATTGGTGGTGGGAGAAAACTTTGTGTGGTCTATAAGGGGCTTTTTCTTACAGGTCACCAAAGTGGTAGTTGGGTCAAGAGAAGGGCTAAGCCCACAAGTGCGTCAAGACGGAGACAAAGACGGCTCGCAAATTGAAGCGTTCGAGACGAATCATCCCTAGGAGCTAAGGAGCTTTTATTTTTAGCTAAGGCCCGGTTAGAGACTTGTGGTTTCGGTGGATAGTGTCGATCAGTAAGCAATTTGGGTCATCTGCATAACCGAATTCGCGAACTAGTGGGGGTCAACCCCATCCCCTTTTTTTCTCATATTCGGTTACGGTTTAACCCCATAAATACAGACCTCCTGTTTCTAGTTTCAGCATCTTAAAAATCGCAGCTTTTTCCTACTCTGTGTTTTCTCTACAACAGTTTCGTCACAAGCTTTACGTTGATCTGGTTCCATTGCTGTTAGAATACCAGATTCGTTCTACATTAAATTCTGGGAGTTTACGTTGTAGCTTACAACAAATAGAGCGTGTAAAATCCTTTAAGGATAGGAGTATCATCCGTGCAGTTAATCATTCGAAAAACAACGATTAATAGGTTCGTTTTATATTATTATTTGTTTTAATTCGTCCGATAACGGGACACTCTCATTCTACCTTTCTTATAATCAGTTTCGATCACGTAGGATCAAACTGATTCGGCCAATAACTTGGTAATATTGATAATAATTAATTAATCTCTGTTTGGTTTGATCTGTTTTCAACAAGTAAGTGCGTGTCAGAAACTATCAAATCCATCCATTCATTTATTAAACGAGTTTTCTGTCAAACGGTTTACGAACCATTACCGAGTAGGGTGATGGTAATGGTTTAATTTTGACTAGTTGGCTCTGGCACTTCCTCGTGAAACCTGCGGGTGAACTGGGCCACACACCCTCTCTCTTTGCCCACTCGTCTTATTGCTGTCGCCAGATGTCATGTTTCAAACGTGAGCTTCAAAATATTTCTACAATCACCATTAACTTATGACATTCATTAAGATTATAATATTAAAACTTGTAAGAAAATAATAAAATGTTTATTATGATTTTACTAAAACGTTGATATATTTTTTGATAACCGTTGTAATTATGTTAGATACCTATAATGATAGAGTTTATAAAAATTACAATCATTAAATGTTTATAATAACTTATATGTAAAGCAGAAAATATCAGTAAAATTTTTAAATACAGTTAAACTTTTATTAGACTTTGTAAAAAGAATTTTGATCATTTGTTTATATAAGCTTATAAGACCATCTCCGATGTTAATATATTGAAAGAACCCACAGCCAATATAGATAAGATTTCTTTCAAGCAGGGGCGACATGAAACGACAATGGAGATGATCCGATAGATTTTTTAATAACAATAGAAGCATTCACAACTCATTTCATTTTTTTATTCATATAATTACACTAAAAATTACTATTTTTTCTTCTCCTTTTCAACTTTATCATTATTTTTTCTCTCTACTGTACTCACAACCACTTAAAACATATAAAAACAATATAGGGTTTTAAACATTATTTCCAAAAAATACAAATTGAACAGTAAATTTCTCATATCATTCACTCACAACCACTTATAACCATACCATATAATATAGGAAATACACTCATATAAATTTAGGGAACGTGTTGTGAATGCTCTAATACGCAAACATAAACTACATAACAATTAATATTTTAAGTTTCACTATTAATTTATAGAGTTATGAATTATTTAAATTTGTAAAGTTAATATATATTATTGTTAGGAAAATTCGATTTTAATAATCCACACTATTGATTATTAACCAATATTAACCCCCAACTAACAATTTCATCAATTTTGATATCAACTTTTAATTTTGTTAACAATAACAGTCTCAGTCTAATTGTTCATTAATTCCGTTAGCTTTTTATTATATGGCAAATGACGTTGCTAGTGATGTGTCATCTGACATGGCATGTAACATAGTTAAAATAAAGAGTAAATTACCATTTGCATCTCTGACGTTTGTTCATTTTAACCAGTTGCATCCCTGCGGTTTTTAAAATTATCATCCGACCCCTGATATTTCATTTTTATTTCCATTTGAGTCTAACACACTTACGACGTTAGATTTTTTCGTTAGTTTTAGTGAAATGACAAAAATACCCTTATATATTAAACAAAATTCCCCCATCCACACCCCACCCCTTTTATATTCTCTATATCTTCTCCCTCTTCTCCCTCTTTATGTCCACCACTAGTGCCACCGCAACCACCTCTATCATCGCACCACCACCATCGTCGCCGCACCATCGCCGTCGTCGCCGCACCACCAACGCCACCTTCACGACTTGAAGAACCACCACCACTCCTATCTTTCTCTTCTCTTCTCTCTTTTCTCTGTGTGTGTGATCAGTAGACCACAACCATGAAGATATGAAATTGTTGTTCTAGAGAACCAGATCTAGTGGTGGAAAGGTGAAACACGGTGGCGGCCAAGGGTGTTTTACGGGTTGCGGTGGTGATGATGGGTGGCTACGGTCGTGGTGATGGGGCTGTGGCGGTATTGATGGGGCTGCGATGGTAGTGATGGGGCTACGACGGTGGTGATAGTGGTTGAAGTGGTGGTAATGGGCGGCTTCGGTGGTAGTGGTGATAGGGGTTGCGGTGGTGGTGATGGGTGGCTACTGTAACATCTCATAATTTTTCCGTTAGTGTAAAGTTACCATCGTTTGTTCGTGTAAGGACTATTTATGTTAATTATGAAAGTTTATGGATTTCTTATGCTTAACTTTTAATATGTCTTTAATTATTAATGAAAAGTTAAGGATTGGATAATAGTAATAATTATAATAATAATAATAATAATAATAATAATAATAATAATACTAATACTAATAATAATAACAATAATAATAATAATAACAATAATAATAAATAATTATAATAATAATGATAATAGTAATAATAATAATAATGACAATGATAATAATAATAAAATAAATGATAAGTTATTAAACTTAAAGCAAATAAAGGGGGCTTATTTGTCAATTGGGAAACTAAAAATGTAAGTTTTAAACATAAAATGTTAGCTATTAAACCACAAGGACCAAACATGTAAATTTCGAAACCCCTCCCCTCTTTCCCCGCATTTCCGGCGAAGAGGAGGCCGGCGCCTCCGGCCGAACTCCGGCAAGGCCAAAACGGCCTTTTAACCTCGATTCTTATACCAAAAACCGTCGGGAACACTTCTGGAACATGATTCGAACCTTAACACATCAATTAATCGCACTTAAACGTCGGTTACTAAGCTTAATCGAGCGTGTAACCGACGCCTTAAACGCCATCATCATTCGAGCCTTAAACACCAATAATAATCAAATTAATTCAGCCTAAACGAACGTCTACCTATCTGGATTCGATTGCTACACTCAATTTCACCTGAAACAACTCCAAACAACCAAATACAATCGGCATACTCATCGTGACCTAGCTCTTACTCGAACACCATCATCTGGGCATCAAGACTTGAAATTGATAGAGGGGTTTCACTAAACGAGTCCAATAGAAGCTATCTGCGAGTTCAATTTCATTTCCATCATTGTTTGAGCATCGAACCATTCATACGTGTGTCGCGGTCCTAGCAGCGACTGTTCTTCATCTGTTCTTCTTCAATTCGGGTAATTAAAAACTATCTTTATACTCGATTTCACATGGGCAATCAAAGCCCTATGATCGATTTCATTATCAATATCAATTCGATGTTCGATTTGGGGTTGGATGAATCTAGGGTTCATGGGTTAATTTGGGGGTTTTGTTTAAGCTTCGTTTTTAAGAATTAAAAAGTGAGTTATACCGCGGCTGGAAGCCATGGTACACTGGTTCACGACCCACCCTTACATTCAAGAGGTCCCGGGTTCGAACCCGGGCACCCTCTTATTTTTTTTAAAAAGCCTTTTAGGCCTTAAATCCTTTCTAGAAAATTTCTATAAATTATAAAAAATAATTTTCATAAACTTTTAACCTTTAAATTAACAAAATGATTTTTCTGTAAATTTATTTATTTATTTTTTATATATATAACAAAATGCCTTAACATTTTATTATTAAATTTTAATTATTGTTATAAGAATGAGTTTATGTAAAAATTAGATTTTTACTTAAATCATTAATAAATCGTACACCTTCTTCGATTAAAGTTTTATGTTAATAACAATGAATTTACAATTTTGTAAGAATATTTCCTTATTGTGCAAAATAAGTATATATATATATATATATATATATATATATATATATATATATATATATATATATATATATATATATATATATATATATATATATATATATATATATATATATAAGTATATATATTATTACAAACTAAATTGGCTCACAAAACTCCCTTAAATCCTAAGGAACTTAGTTCATGTTTAATTGATAAACCTTATTATTAACCTAAATCTTGTTATATTTATATATTTAGGTGTGCCTTGTGACTTTTGACCTTGGAACGACATTCATTATTCTTATTGAACTTCATTTTATACTTATTTGATATGTGAGTTTTCCTTGTCCCTTTTTTATAATTTCACACATATTTGGGGTGAAACATGATGCATATATTACATACACGTTTAAACTTTTGAGACTTGTAAAGCACATGCAATTCTACTTAATATTTGGTCATGGTTATTTGTGTTTTGTAAGTGTTTATATGAGATGCATAGTTTGTTTACAATCATTAACTATTGCTAGCCTGGCGACGTCTTAGATCTTTGGGCCTGACAAGCCTATTTGGTGCTAAAGTCGAGGTATTGCCGACTCCTAGGGGCCGTACGCTTGTGCACTAGGGAACCAAATACACTTAGCCAATCTTATATACTTGTAATCAAGTCGAGGTTTGGTTGTAACGATATGTGTTCTATAACCTTACTAGCTTATAATCCATGACATGAATTGCTACTTGTAATCTTATTATGTATGAAAACTTGGAAACTCACCAACTATTTTTAGTTGACTCTTTATTTTCATCATGTTTCAGGAAATCCTCAAGTTTAAAGTGGACATTTGAAGCTTGCAATAAAACTAGGACTTGGACCTAGATAATAATTAAAATGAACATGTTTGTTATTTCATGTTGAAACTTATTTCATTATTGAGACTTATGCTTGTAATGTAATTTTGAGACTTATGTTTGATATATTTGAATTTAAATATAGCGTTATGTGGCTGTGAACAATCTTAACCCTCACATCTCGACGTTTCCGCCGTCAAGGTTGGGGTGTGACAGATTGGTATCAGAGCTCATAACTATAGGGATTTAGGTTATTAGAAATGGTGACCTAGACTATAGCTTATGCATGAACCTCTTAGAATAATATTTATATTCTTGGTAATATATATATTGTTACATGCTACATAATGCTATACTTTACTTATGTGCAACATGATGCCTTAGCATAGGTTTGCCTTGTAATTGTTTAAACTTAGTTACTCGTCTCCCTAAACTTACCTTTTGACACTTTGACTCTCCCCGAAAAATGAAACTTCTTAATCTTATTCTCGTCGACACGTGGAATTGTATACTTATGCTTATGACTTGATCCTTAGACTTATGTCTAATCTATGTAAAATCTCATCAAGGTTTTGATTTCATAAACCTAAGATATTTGTGTGACACATAGACACCTGTATTCTGGATTTCCTGGCAAAAGGCCCTCGGGCTAAGGCAAGCATATCGCATAAATCCTACGGGACTAGTTATGCTTACCTGGGGATTTCTGGGATGAGTGATAAACTATGGTCAACATACACAAATTTCTAAGGCAAGTGGGTCAACTTACCTTGACGTGTCAACGTTTCCAAATGGTAATGCGTTACCAAATGGAACCATTCCATGTGCCTTACAACTTTTGTCTTATCCTTATTGAATTATGATCCTTGTTATCCCAATTCTCGTATCTAACTCATTTTGTATATTCCAGCATGTCTCGTCATCATGGAAAGCGTGGAAGTTCCGATCGCAAACTAGCCGCCATGATTGCTCGTCAAATGGCTGCTGTCATCCCGACCATGGTTGCTGAACTTAATAGCACCTTACTGACCAATGGTAGCAACAATGGTAATGGTCATGGAGAGAACAGCAACAACCAAAATGGGAACAACCAAAACGGGAACAATCGAACTTGCACCTTCAAACACTTTAGTTCTTGCAAGCCCACTAGTTTTAGTGGCAAGGAAGGGCCACTGGTCTTCTTGAGTGGTTCGAAAGCATGGAGAATACCTTTATCAATTGTGAGTGTCCCGAGGCACTCAAGGTTCGTTATGCTACTAGTGTGCTCCAACAAAGGGCACTTACCTGGTGGAATAGCGAGAAGAGAAACCGTGGACCCGAAGCTGTGCAAGCACTTACCTGGGAGGAGTTCAAGAACATCGCCATCGCGAAGTTCTGCCCACGAAGTGAGTTGCAAAAGTTGGAGGAAGAGTTTTGGAACTTGAAGCAAAATGATGGTGATCATTTGGCCTACTCAACTAGGCATCATGAGTTGAGTTTACTGCTGCCTCACATGGTCGACACTGTCCCCCGCAACATCGAGAAGTTTATTAAGGGTGTACCACCCCAAATTCAAGATGCTGTGGTGGGTAGCCGACCCACAACTTTGGAAGAAGCCATTACTATCACCGCTCAACTCACCGAGAACCATATACGAGCGGGCACCATGTCTGTGAAGGGTGCAAAGAAGATAGAGAAGACGGCTACTGAGGCTGTTAAAGAAACAAAGCTGAACCGTCTTACAACAACAACAACAACAACAAGAAGCGCAAGTTCACACCGGCGCGCAACTATGCTGTGGCTGCACCTAAACAACCTCAAAGACAACTTGTACCTGCGGCTGCACCTGTGGCACAAGTGCCTGGGGCTAGGGCTTATGCTGGTCCCCAGCCTATGTGCAACATTTGTAGGTACCATCACCCGGGAAATCAACCATGCCGTATTTGTACTTTATGCGGTAAATATGGTCACTTGGTGGCGACTTGTCACCGTGCACCTAACAATGCCGCCGTGGTCACGAACCGTGTTTGCTACAATTGTGGGGAACCTGGTCATTTCCGCCCACAATGCCCTCGTATTGTGGGTAATGTTCCACAAGCCCGAGGACGTGCTTTCAACATCAACGCTAACCAAGCACAAGCAAACAACGATGTGGTGAATGGTATGTTAATTTACCTTTAACTCTTGTGACCTAATTCTTTTCATGTGTTGCCTATGTCGTTAAATACCCTTAAAATTGAACAGGTATGTTCCTTATTAATAAAACTTATGCCTATGTCCTATTTGATTCGGGAGCCGATAAGAGTTTTGTTTCGTTAGAGTTTGAACCCATACTTGCTAAGCCACATACGAAACTAGAAAGACCTCTTACCGTTGAAGTCGCCGATGGAGAACCGATCACCGTTGACATCGTTATCCGTGATTGCATCTTAAGCCTTGACACGCATGATTTTCTTATCGATCTTATTCCTATGAAACTTGGAAGCTTCGACGTCATCATTGGTATGGATTGGTTAGCCAAACACCATGCCGAGATCATTTGTTTCGAGAAGTGCATCCGTATACCGTTACCCTCTGGAGATACTTTGAAAGTGTTCGGTGAAAAATCTTCCAAAGGGCTTAAACTCATGTCTTGCACTCAAGCCCAAAAGTGCTTAAGCAAGAAGTATATGGCCTTCTTGGCTTACGTGGTCAACACGAAAGTCAAAGGGAAAGAACTTAAGGATGTCCCTATCGTATGAGACTTTCCTGAGTATTTCCCGATGACCTTAGTGGTTTACCTCCCGTGCGTGAAGTCGAGTTTAAAAGTGACTTGATACCTGGAGCAAACCCCGTGGCTAAGTCACCATATCGACTTGCACCATCGGAAATGCAAGAACTCTCTAGTCAACTTCAAGAGTTATCCGAGAAGGGTTTCATCCGTCCAAGTTCTTCGCCTTGGGGTGCACCTGTTCTGTTCGTGAAGAAGAAAGATGGAACGTTTCGTATGTGCATCGATTATCGTGAGCTTAACAAGCTTACCATCAAGAACCGTTATCCTCTTCCTCGTATTGATGATTTGTTTGACCAACTTCAAGGAGCTGCTATCTTCTCGAAGATCGACTTACGTTCTGGTTATCATCAATTGCGAGTCCATGATGATGATATCCCAAAGACCGCGTTCCGTACTCGATATGGGCACTATGAGTTTATGGTGATGCCTTTTGGTTTAACCAATGCTCCTGCTGTCTTCATGGATCTCATGAACGAGTATGCAAGCCTTATCTAGACAAGTTTGTGATCGTTTCATTGATGACATACCTATCTATTCAAAGTCCAACACCGATCATGAACTGCATTTGAGATTGGTTCTTGAGTTGTTAAAGAAAGAGCAATTGTACGCGAAGTTCTCGAAGTGTGATTTCTGGCTCGAGAAGTTCAATTCTAGGACACGTGGTGAATAGCCAAGGAATTCACGTTGATCCTGCAAAGGTGGAAGCTGTGAAGAATTGGTGTGTTCCTACAACTCCTACTGAAGTTCGTTCTTTTCTTGGTCTTGCTGGTTATTATCGGCGATTCATTGCCAACTTCTCGAGGATCGCGAAACCGCTCACTACTTTGACACAAAAGAATAAACCATTCGAGTGGGGTCCCGAGCAAGAAGAAGCTTTTGAAGTGTTAAAGCACAAGTTGTGCAATGCTCCTATCTTGACCTTACCCGATGGAAACGACGATTTCACCGTGTATTGTGATGCATCTAAACAAGGCCTTGGTTGTGTTCTCATGCAACGAGGGAAGGTCATAGCTTATGCATCGAGACAATTGAAGGTTCACGAGGTGAATTACACAACACACGATCTTGAGCTTGGTGCTGTTGTCTTTGCTTTGAAGATTTGGAGACACTACCTGTATGGTACGCAATGTATAGTCTACACCGATCACAAAAGCCTTCAACACGTTTTCAATCAAAAAGATCTCAATATGAGACAACGTCGTTGGGTGGAGTTGATTAGTGATTACGATTGTGACATTCGTTACCATCCTGGTAAAGCAAACGTTGTAGCCGACGCTCTAAGCCGAAAGATTCACAACAAGATGATCTCATTCCAAGAAATTCGCGATCGACGACAATGGTTTGATACTTTGGGTGAGTTCGATACTGAGATCCGACTTGATGTCAACGAGACCACCGTATTGCTACAAAACCTGAGGATAGATAGTGACATCGAGTCTAGTATCCTGGAGGCTCAACAAATGGTACAACGAGAAGGAAGAATGAAGGATGAATTGGAGCATAATCTTCTAACCCGATTGGAAACGAAACCCAATGGGTTGATGTACTTCGCCAATCGAATTTGGGTTCCAAACCGCGATAACCTCCGTACTTTCATCATGAACGAGGCTCATCAAACTCGTTATTCTATTCATCCTGGCTCCGATAAGATGTATATGGACCTACGTGGTCAATATTGGTGGCCTGGAATGAAGAAAGACATAGCGACTTATGTAGCTAAGTGTCTCACGTGTACGAAGGTTAAAGCCGAACATCAACGTCCAAGTGGATTACTTGAGCAACCCGAGATTCCTATGTGGAAGTGGGAACACATATCCATGGACTTCATAACAAAGCTACCCCGAACCTCCCGAGGACATGATAGCATATGGGTGATTGTTGACCGATTGACTAAGTCGGCACATTTTATACCCATACGTGACACTTACAAGACATCAAAGTTAGCTCGTATTTACGTTGATGAGATTGTAAGTCGTCATGGGGTACCTCTGCACATCATATCCGACCGAGATGCTCGCTTCACTTCACATTTTTGGTCGTCTATGCAAGAACTCTTGGGTACACAACTAGATCTAAGCACGGCTTACCATCCTCAAACTGATGGTCAAACCGAGCGAACGATCCAAACCTTGGAGGATTTGCTACGCCTTTGTGTTCTTGACTTTGGTGGCGATTGGGATACGCATCTACCGCTTGCGGAATTTTCGTATAACAATAGTTACCACTCGAGTATCAAGATGGCACCGTTCGAAGCACTTTATGGTCGTAAATGTCGTTCACCGATCTGTTGGACCGACATTAGTGAAAACTTCATCACTGGTCCTGAACTTATACAAGAGACGACCGATAAAGTTTCTATCATTCGCAAGAACCTTGAAGTGGCGAGAAGTCGACAAAAGAGTTATGCTGACAAGCGACGTAAGCCATTGGAATTCCAAGTTGGGGAGATGGTTCTTCTTAAGGTTTCACCGTGGAAAGGTGTGGTTCGCTTTGGAAAGAAGGGCAAACTGGCTCCAAGATTTGTAGGGCCTTTCAAAATCCTGAAAAGGATTGGGAAAGTGGCTTATAAACTGGAACTACCTTCTGACCTTAGTGGAGTTCATCCTGTGTTCCACGTCTCAAATTTGAGAAAGTGTTTGGCCGACGAAAGCCTGTATGTTCCGTTGGAAGACATTCAGATTGACGAGTCATTACATTTTGTTGAGAAACCTGTTGAAATCATGGATCGCATTATGAAGAAGACTAGAACCACAACAACCCCAATCGTCAAGGTTCGTTGGGAAATAAACGTGGCGCCGAATTTACTTGGGAACGTGAGGAGCATATGAAGAAGAAATACCCGTTCTTATTTGTATAGTTTCATTTCTTTTAAATTTCGGGACGAAATTCTTTTAAGTTGGGGAGACTGTAACATCTCATAATTTTTCCGTTAGTGTAAAGTTACCATCGTTTGTTCGTGTAAGGACTATTTATGTTAATTATGAAAGTTTATGGATTTCTTATGCTTAACTTTTAATATGTCTTTAATTATTAATGAAAAGTTAAGGATTGGATAATAGTAATAATTATAATAATAATAATAATAATAATAATAATACTAATACTATAATAATAACAATAATAATAATAATAACAATAATAATAAATAATTATAATAATAATGATAATAGTAATAATAATAATAATGACAATGATAATAATAATAATAAAATAAATGATAAGTTATTAAACTTAAAGCAAATAAAGGGGGCTTATTTGTCAATTGGAAACTAAAAATGTAAGTTTTAAACATAAAATGTTAGCTATTAAACCACAAGGACCAAACAGGTAAATTTCGAAACCCCTCCCCTCTTTCCCCGCATTTCCGGCGAAGAGGAGGCCGGCGCCTCCGGCCGAACTCCGGCAAGGCCAAAACGGCCTTTTAACCTCGATTCTTATACCAAAACCGTCGGGAACACTTCTGGAACATGATTCGAACCTTAACACATCAATTAATCGCACTTAAACGTCGGTTACTAAGCTTAATCGAGCGTGTAACCGACGCCTTAAACGCCATCATCATTCGAGCCTTAAACACCAATAATAATCAAATTAATTCAGCCTAAACGAACGTCTACCTATCTGGATGCGATTGCTACACTCAATTTCACCTGAAACAACTCCAAACAACCAAATACAATCGGCATACTCATCGTGACCTAGCTCTTACTCGAACACCATCATCTGGGCATCAAGACTTGAAATTGATAGAGGGGTTTCACTAAACGAGTCCAATAGAAGCTATCAGCGAGTTCAATTTCATTTCCATCATTGTTTGAGCATCGAACCATTCATACGTGTGTCGCGGTCCTAGCAGCGACTGTTCTTCATCTGTTCTTCTTCAATCGGGTAATTAAAAACTATCTTTATACTCGATTTCACATGGGCAATCAAAGCCCTATGATCGATTTCATTATCAATATCAATTCGATGTTCGATTTGGGGTTGGATGAATCTAGGGTTCATGGGTTAATTTGGGGGTTATACCGCGGCTGGAAGCCATGGTACACTGGTTCACGACCCACCCTTACATTCAGAGGTCCCGGGTTCGAACCCGGGCACCCTCTTATTTTTTTTAAAAAGCCTTTTAGGCCTTAAATCCTTTCTAGAAAATTTCTATAAATTATAAAAAATAATTTTCATAAACTTTTAACCTTTAAATTAACAAAATGATTTTTCTGTAAATTTATTTTTTTTTATATATATAACAAAATGCCTTAACATTTTATTATTAAATTTTAATTATTGTTATAAGAATGAGTTTATGTAAAAATTAGATTTTTACTTAAATCATTAATAAATCGTACACCTTCTTCGATTAAAGTTTTATGTTAATAACAATGAATTTACAATTTTGTAAGAATATTTCCTTATTGTGCAAAATAAGTATATATATATATATATATATATATATATATATATATATATTATATATATATATATATCTAATATATATATATATATATATATAAAGTATATATATTATTACAAACTAAATTGGCTCACAAAACTCCCTTAAATCCTAAGGAACTTAGTTCATGTTTAATTGATAAACCTTATTATTAACCTAAATCTTGTTATATTTATATATTTAGGTGTGCCTTGTGACTTTTGACCTTGGAACGACATTCATTATTCTTATTGAACTTCATTTTATACTTATTTGATATGTGAGTTTTTCTTGTCCCTTTTTTTTATAATTTCACACATATTTGGGGTGAAACATGATGCATATATTACATACACGTTTAAACTTTTGAGACTTGTAAAGCACATGCAATTCTACTTAATATTTGGTCATGGTTATTTGTGTTTTGTAAGTGTTTATATGAGATGCATAGTTTGTTTACAATCATTAACTATTGCTAGCCTGGCGACGTCTTAGATCTTTGGGCCTGACAAGCCTATTTGGTGCTAAAGTCGAGGTATTGCCGACTCCTAGGGGCCGTACGCTTGTGCACTAGGGAACCAAATACACTTAGCCAATCTTATATACTTGTAATCAAGTCGAGGTTTGGTTGTAACGATATGTGTTCTATAACCTTACTAGCTTATAATCCATGACATGAATTGCTACTTGTAATCTTATTATGTATGAAAACTTGGAAACTCACCAACTATTTTTAGTTGACTCTTTATTTTCATCATGTTTCAGGAAATCCTCAAGTTTAAAGTGGACATTTGAAGCTTGCAATAAAACTAGGACTTGGACCTAGATAATAATTAAAATGAACATGTTTGTTATTTCATGTTGAAACTTATTTCATTATTGAGACTTATGCTTGTAATGTAATTTTGAGACTTATGTTTGATATATTTGAATTTAAATATAGCGTTATGTGGCTGTGAACAATCTTAACCCTCACATCTCGACGTTTCCGCCGTCAAGGTTGGGGTGTGACAGATTGGTATCAGAGCCCATAACTATAGGGATTTAGGTTATTAGAAATGGTGACCTAGACTATAGCTTATGCATGAACCTCTTAGAATAATATTTATATTCTTGGTAATATATATATTGTTACATGCTACATAATGCTATACTTTACTTATGTGCAACATGATGCCTTAGCATAGGTTTGCCTTGTAATTGTTTAAACTTAGTTACTCGTCTCCCTAAACTTACCTTTTGACACTTTGACTCTCCCCGAAAATGAAACTTCTTAATCTTATTCTCGTCGACACGTGGAATTGTATACTTATGCTTATGACTTTGATCCTTAGACTTATGTCTAATCTATGTAAAATCTCATCAAGGTTTTGATTTCATGAACCTAAGATATTTGTGTGACACATAGACACCTGTATTCTGGATTTCCTGGCAAAAGGCCCTCGGGCTAAGGCAAGCATATCGCATAAATCCTACGGGACTAGTTATGCTTACCTGGGGATTTCTGGGATGAGTGATAAACTATGGTCAACATACACAAATTTCTAAGGCAAGTGGGTCAACTTACCTTGACGTGTCAACGTTTCCAAATGGTAATGTGTTACCAAATGGAACCATTCCATGTGCCTTACAACTTTTGTCTTATCCTTATTGAATTATGATCCTTGTTATCCTAATTCTCGTATCTAACTCATTTTGTATATTCCAGCATGTCTCGTCATCATGGAAAGCGTGGAAGTTCCGATCGCAAACTAGCCGCCGTGATTGCTCGTCAAATGGCTGCTGTCATCCCGACCATGGTTGCTGAACTTAATAGCACCTTACTGACCAATGGTAGCAACAATGGTAATGGTCATGGAGAGAACAGCAACAACCAAAATGGGAACAACCAAAACGGGAACAATCGAACTTGCACCTTCAAACACTTTAGTTCTTGCAAGCCCACTAGTTTTAGTGGCAAGGAAGGGGCCACTGGTCTTCTTGAGTGGTTCGAAAGCATGGAGAATACCTTTATCAATTGTGAGTGTCCCGAGGCACTCAAGGTTCGTTATGCTACTAGTGTGCTCCAACAAAGGGCACTTACCTGGTGGAATAGCGAGAAGAGAAACCGTGGACCCGAAGCTGTGCAAGCACTTACCTGGGAGGAGTTCAAGAACATCGCCATCGCGAAGTTCTGCCCACGAAGTGAGTTGCAAAAGTTGGAGGAAGAGTTTTGGAACTTGAAGCAAAATGATGGTGATCATTTGGCCTACTCAACTAGGCATCATGAGTTGAGTTTACTGCTGCCTCACATGGTTGACACTGTCCCCCGCAACATCGAGAAGTTTATTAAGGGTGTACCACCCCAAATTCAAGATGCTGTGGTGGGTAGCCGACCCACAACTTTGGAAGAAGCCATTACTATCACCGCTCAACTCACCGAGAACCATATACGAGCGGGCACCATGTCTGTGAAGGGTGCAAAGAAGATAGAGAAGACGGCTACTGAGGCTGTTAAAGAAACCAAAGCTGAACCGTCTTACAACAACAACAACAACAACAACAAGAAGCGCAAGTTCACACCGGCGCGCAACTATGCTGTGGCTGCACCTAAACAACCTCAAAGACAACTTGTACCTGCGGCTGCACCTGTGGCACAAGTGCCTGGGGCTAGGGCTTATGCTGGTCCCCAGCCTATGTGCAACATTTGTAGGTACCATCACCCGGGAAATCAACCATGCCGTATTTGTACTTTATGCGGTAAATATGGTCACTTGGTGGCGACTTGTCACCGTGCACCTAACAATGCCGCCGTGGTCACGAACCGTGTTTGCTACAATTGTGGGGAACCTGGTCATTTCCGCCCACAATGCCCTCGTATTGTGGGTAATGTTCCACAAGCCCGAGGACGTGCTTTCAACATCAACGCTAACCAAGCACAAGCAAACAACGATGTGGTGAATGGTATGTTAATTTACCTTTAACTCTTGTGACCTAATTCTTTTCATGTGTTGCCTATGTCGTTAAATACCCTTAAAATTGAACAGGTATGTTCCTTATTAATAAAACTTATGCCTATGTCCTATTTGATTCGGGAGCCGATAAGAGCTTTGTTTCATTAAAGTTTGAACCCATACTTGCTAAGCCACATACGAAACTAGAAAGACCTCTTACCGTTGAAGTCGCCGATGGAGAACCGATCACCGTTGACATCGTTATCCGTGATTGCATCTTAAGCCTTGACACGCATGATTTTCTTATCGATCTTATTCCTATGAAACTTGGAAGCTTCGACGTCATCATTGGTATGGATTGGTTAGCCAAACACCATGCCGAGATCATTTGTTTCGAGAAGTGCATCCGTATACCGTTACCCTCTGGAGATACTTTGAAAGTGTTCGGTGAAAAATCTTCCAAAGGGCTTAAACTCATGTCTTGCACTCAAGCCCGAAAGTGCTTAAGCAAGAAGTATATGGCCTTCTTGGCTTACGTGGTCAACACGAAAGTCAAAGGGAAATAACTTAAGGATGTCCCTATCGTACGAGACTTTCCTGAGGTATTTCCCGATGACCTTAGTGGTTTACCTCCCGTGCGTGAAGTCGAGTTTAAAATTGACTTGATACCTGGAGCAAACCCCGTGGCTAAGTCACCATATCGACTTGCACCATCGGAAATGCAAGAACTCTCTAGTCAACTTCAAGAGTTATCCGAGAAGGGTTTCATCCGTCCAAGTTCTTCGCCTTGGGGTGCACCTGTTCTGTTCGTAAAGAAGAAAGATGGAACGTTTCGTATGTGCATCGATTATCGTGAGCTTAACAAGCTTACCATCAAGAACCGTTATCCTCTTCCTCGTATTGATGATTTGTTTGACCAACTTCAAGGAGCTGCTATCTTCTCGAAGATCGACTTACGTTCTGGTTATCATCAATTGCGAGTCCATGATGATGATATCCCAAAGACCGCGTTCCGTACTCGATATGGGCACTATGAGTTTATGGTGATGCCTTTTGGTTTAACCAATGCTCCTGCTGTCTTCATGGATCTCATGAACAGAGTATGCAAGCCTTATCTAGACAAGTTTGTGATCGTTTTCATTGATGACATACCTATCTATTCAAAGTCCAACATCGATCATGAACTGCATTTGAGATTGGTTCTTGAGTTGTTAAAAAAAGAGCAATTGTACGCGAAGTTCTCGAAGTGTGATTTCTGGCTCGAAGAAGTTCAATTCCTAGGACACGTGGTGAATAGCCAAGGAATTCACGTTGATCCTGCAAAGGTGGAAGCTGTGAAGAATTGGTGTGTTCCTACAACTCCTACTGAAGTTCGTTCTTTTCTTGGTCTTGCTGGTTATTATCGGCGATTCATTGCCAACTTCTCGAGGATCGCGAAACCGCTCACTACTTTGACACAAAAGAATAAACCATTCGAGTGGGGTCCCGAGCAAGAAGAAGCTTTTGAAGTGTTAAAGCACAAGTTGTGCAATGCTCCTATCTTGACCTTACCCGATGGAAACGACGATTTCACCGTGTATTGTGATGCATCTAAACAAGGCCTTGGTTGTGTTCTCATGCAACGAGGGAAGGTCATAGCTTATGCATCAAGACAATTGAATTGCTACTTGTAATCTTATTATGTATGAAAACTTGGAAACTCACCAACTATTTTTAGTTGACTCTTTATTTTCATCATGTTTCAGGAAATCCCCAAGTTTAAAGTGGACATTTGAAGCTTGCAATAAAACTAGGACTTGGACCTAGATAATAATTAAAATGAACATGTTTGTTATTTCATGTTGAAACTTATTTCATTATTGAGACTTATGCTTGTAATGTAATTTTGAGACTTATGTTTGATATATTTGAATTTAAATATAGCGTTATGTGGCTGTGAACAATCTTAACCCTCACATCTCGACGTTTCCGCCGTCAAGGTTGGGTTGTGACAGCTACGGTGGTGGTGATGGGGGTTGTGGCGGTAGTGACGGGGCTACGGTGGTGGTGATAGAGGTTGCGGTGGTGGTGATGGGCTGTTGCGGTAGTGGTGTTGGTGGTGATAGGGGTTGCGATGGTGGTGTGGGTGGCTACAGTGATGGTGATGGGTGTTGTGGAGGTACTGATGGGGCTACAGTGGTAGTGATAGGGCTACAGTGGTGGTGATAGTGGCTGCGGTGGTGGTGATGGGCTGCTGCGGTGGTGGTGGTGATAGGGGTTGCGATGGTGGTGATGTGTGGCTACGATGATGGTGATGGGGGCTGTGGTGGTAGTGATGGGGCTACTGGGGTGGTGATAGTGGCTGGTGTGGTGGTGATGGGCTGTTGCGGTGGTGGTGGTGATAGGGGTTGCGGTGGTGGTGATGGGGACTACGGTTGTGATGATGGGGACTAAGTTGGTGGTGATGGGTGGTTGTGAAGGTTGTGATGGGTGGTTGTTATGGTGTGAAGGTGGTGTTGGGTAGTTGTCATGGTGATGACCGGGTGGTTGTGGTTGTGGTGATGGTGATGGGGGTGGTGGTGATTTGAAGAAGATGATGTTGATGGATAGGACCCACAAGGTTTTTTTATGTTATTATTTAATTTTAAGGGTAGTCGTCTTTTTAATAGTAATTTAACAAAATCATTAACAGTGTTAATCGTTTGAGCTCAAATGGAGATAAAAATGAAACGTATAGATTCAAATGTAGATAACATGAAAGGTATAGGGCAAATGGCAATTTTGAAACCGCAGGGATGCAATTGGTTAAAATGAACAAATGTCAAGGATGCAAATAATAATTTACTCTAAATTAAAATTTTTTGAATATATCTCGCAATTTTTGCGTCTGTTATCTCTAGTTGCTCAACTGGTGACAAAAGAGTTACGAGAAATAATTTAGAAAATAACATTTTATAAAAGGCAAATTGAATTTTAATAATCTAAAATACTACCTATTGATCAATAATAATCATATTATTAATTGGCCGTTAACACTCCTAACTTTTGCTTCTATTACCAACAACAGTACCAATGACGTAATTTTCATTTTTTACGTTTGATTTGGACTTGGCTTTGTTATATTTTGATGGTTTCTCTTGATACCTCCATTACACACACTATATGTTAAATAATGGGTTGTTTGGTTGAATCTGAACCATTAAGTGATGAATGATTAAGAGCTCTGAATGATTAAAAGGTCTAAATGGTTAAGTGCTAAACCAATAAGTGACTGTTTGGTTGAATTTTTGAGTACATATGCAAAATGATTATTTTATCCCTTTGAACTATCTTGTGTTTAATGAAATGTATTTGTTTCCTTTGTTTTAGATCTTGCACTTGTTGATACAATTAACACCCTGAAATTAATTTTTTTTTGTCTTCTCAAAACATTTTATTTGACTTTTAATAGCAAGCACGAAACCGTTCTTGTGTAAATGAAAAAGAGAAAACAAAGACAAGATTTTCTTTGGGCAGCTACTGTCAAGAACAATGCTTTACCTTTTCCGATCGTTTTGATCATGTGATATAAATATTTTTTTATCGTTTTCTAAGTTGATTATTTAGATCTTTTGTTTTTTATCATCATTTTGAAGTTGAGACTTCCATTTCAGGTTGTGATTTGTCGAAATGAGGCTGAAAAATGTTTGATTGAAACATCTATCAATTCACTGCGCATAAGCCTCAAGGTAACTGCAGTAAAGTTTTAATCCATTATCTCCTTAGGGCTATGCTTACAGTTTCCTATTTGAAAGAGTTGTGGGTTGAAGGGGACGGTGGTTGAACTCAAACGGTGGAGGAGGACGGCGGCCGCAAAGGAGGCCGGCGGCCGGCGGAAGGGTCGCTGGCGGTGGTAGGCGACGGGAGAGGGGGGTTCGATGGTTGGGGAAATGGGTAGGAAATGTGTTTGAGGGGTTGATCGGTAATAATTTCTAGTCAGCACTCCTCCATCACTTAACCATTCAGTGTTGAATGATATCATTAGAGGTCATTTTTTGGACAAAATTACAGAAAATGTCCTTTAGGTTTATAGAAAATTACATGTATCATCCTTTATCTTCAAAAAAGTACTCTAATCATCCTTTATCTTCAAAAAATACTTTAATCATCCTTTATCTTCAAAAAGTACTCTAATCATCTTTTATGTATACTTTTCATAATAGATTGCGTCCTTTAGACTAACGGTCGTTAATTTTCTCTATTAAGTCAAGGGCATTTTAGTCTTTCTACTCCTTAAAGGACTATTTTTACAACTTTAAACCTAAATTAAAAGACGTTTTTTGTAATAAGCTTTTATTTTAAAATTTGTTATACATATAATTTTTTAAATTATTTTATTTTAATAAAGATATACAAGTAACATATATTATACAAATTAACAAATTTTATCATAAATTTTAATAATATAAATTATAATTAGTTAATAATTATTTATTAACTAATTTGAATTTATATTATTAAATTTGTATCAATATTATTATTTTATATATAAAATTTAGACACAGAACAACCTTTTATTAATTTACAAAACATTATACATATTACTAAAATACATTGTGCATCATTATTTGTACCTTACATTTAGAGGTTGTATCTACTTTTTTTTATCTATAATTTATTTTTTTACTTTTAACTTTAATACTTTTACATCATTTATAATTGTACCCTTATAAGTTTTCACTTTCAACTTTGGTTGCTTATACTTTTCATCTTTTATAAACTTTACACTTCGAAGTTAACAAGTCGCAACGTGCGCGTGTGATTCCACGTTTTTATGCCTATTTTTTTCAGTTTATCAGCCATGTCAAAATACGCAGGTCCTAGTTCGACTTAGTTATTGTTTTTAGTGTTTTACATTTCACGTGCGTAGTTTAATGTTTTTACATCTATTTTTCGTTTGGTTTTATTTTTTCGTTTTACTTAAAACTAGAATATATTTCTAGTTAAAAAAACACAGGAGAAACGATTCACGAAATTTAGTTAAAACTTAATTTAAAAAACTAACCATATGTGAACCTCTCTGTTAATTACTATTATATCTTAGATTAAAAAAACAAGTTTAAGGTAATAATCTATAATTATATAAAAATATCTTGTAAAAAAAATTAAAGGTAAAGTATATATGGCTAAGGGCGTAAGTATAAAAAAATAATATTATTTACACAATTTATATTTATATGTAAAATGTTGATGAAAATAATTAAATAATATATGTTATGTAATATATAAAAATCATATGTATATCTATAATTGTAAAAATGCATAAACTAATGTAAAGGTAAAAGAGTTGCAGAAAACGTCTTTTATGTTTAATTACATAAATAGTCCTTTAGAGGTAAAAAGACCAATTTACCCTTGACGTAAATGAATAAGTTGACAGCAGTTAGTCTAAATGACGAAATTTGTTATAAAAAATATACATAAATGATGATTAGAGTACTTTTTGAAGATAAATGATGATACATGTAATTTTCTATAAACCTAAAAGAACATTTTCTGTAATTTTGTCTTTTTTTTATGAAACAAACACATACACTTTTTGATGGTTCAGATTATGTGGTTGAATGATGTGAGTTTTCCTTCCTCTTCACTAATAATTTAACAAATTTGCTGGGAAACAAACCCCAACAAGAATTCCACCTTATTTTTTAAAACAATCGAAGAGAATCTATTTGCGTCTATTAATCTTCATGCAGATCTTCCACTATGTTATGGTTAATAGACGTTATTATGTGAGTCTTTTATCAACTCGAAATGTAACATTTAGTCAACTATTTCATACCATTAAGAACCAAGTTTCCCGATTAAAAACATTCAGATGTGGTTAATACATGAGAATGCACAACCGAAGCTTTTAATATAATATAGTAAAAAAAATTACTGATTAAACAATGACATTTAATGTCTTGAGCACTCATGATGGGATTCAATTTATCATCTTCTATATGAGTGCATACATGCCATTCCTTGTGTCGTTGCACAGATCAGTTTTAGGCCAATTGCTAACCATGAATAATCTCTACTATAATTGGTCTAGAAAGAGAACCAATCCCAACAATGTTTGTGCGGTTTATATAGTTGTGCGGTTTATGTATCAATACCATCACCAATTTAACTCTATGAAAAATATCACATAATAGTAAACAAGTTTTAAAAGTGTTCCAAATAGATCACTAATGCATATTTTATCCAAATTGAATCACTTAACCATCAAATCAGGTCATTATTGAATTATTTTAAAAAATAAATGGAAAAGATGTGGGGGATGGAATTTCTAATATATGCAATTATATTAAAAAAACAAAAAAAAAACATATTAATTATATTAAAAAAATAACTAAAACCCACATTACCACTCTACGTCCGCATCAAATATATATATATATATATATATATATATATATATATATATATATATATATATATATATATATATATATATATATATATATATATATATATCCTAATTGAAACAAAAAGAAATCATACTACAAAAACATGTCAAAACTTTTAATTCAAATAAAACATAAAAGTTGAGTGACTTAATCGAAACATTTTTTAAACTTGAGTAACATAATTGTTACGCTTTTAAAACTTGATTATTATTATTATTATGTAAAGTAATATTTTGAACAATCAATGAGATGCATATTTACAACAAAGTATGCTGACTCAGATATGGTAAACACATGTAAATGGAGTATTTACAATAAAGTTACGTGTCTAAAACTCGAATTTTATTTTAAAAATTGAGTTTTTAAAAGTTAGATGTTGACAAGGGGTACTTTTTTTGTCGGGTGTTGACTTCAGGGGTACCCGCCCCTGCCACAGGTGGGTTCTGTATGGCGCATGTGAAAGTGTGTCAGTCAAAGTGCGATGTGATGTGTAAGAAGAGACCACGCCCTTACCAAAGGCGGGTTCTCCATGTGATGTGATGGCCCAAGAGACCACGCCCTTCACAAGGGCAGGTTCTCACTCGTAATGGTGAATACACAAAAATGACCGATCAAAATGAACTCGTAATGGTGAATACACAAAAATGACCGATCAAAATGACAAGATGGCCACACTAATAGATGTCAAACTAGTAGATTATAAACGAAGTCATTCAAATAAAAAGAAATGAAATTGTGCGATATAAGACACGAGTTATAACACAAACACACCGTTTTTCCCTCAATACCATATTCTAATAGTTTCACAAAGGTTATTCTGTACCAGTATAACTTTATACCATTGGCTTGACAATAACAATCGTTAAATTCGGACCACAGTTTTGATGCAGTTTCAACATATAGAACACTTGCACTAATTTCGTGTGATAAAGCGTTAAGGATCCAAGAAATTACCATATCATTGCAGAAACGAGTCAAGAAGCTGAAAAACAGGGGAAATATTTTAAGCCATAGTAACAACCCGACAGGTATCCAAATACAAAGTTTTACAAATCATATTGGATAACAAGTAAACGGTTTCGCGTTAAACTTTACTGGAAACAAAATCAGCATTGGTTGCTTCCCAAATGGTGGTGCCATCACAGGTGCAGAGCTTCTTGTAGTTCTCACCAACTCCTGCACTTCTTGCTATAACCGCCGCTGCAAGACCAGTATCACTTCTGTCTTCATTTTCATACACTGCTATTGATCTACCGATAAGATCAGCAATTTTAAGGTTCTTTTTGACACCTGAGAAGAAGGCCTCGCCTTTCTCATCAACTTCCAGTGTTCCCAGGTCACCGAGTGCCTAAAGATAATTTTTTTTTCATATGATAAACAGCTTACAATATACTTCATGAAAGTTATTGATATGTTTATAAAAGAC
Source organism: Flaveria ramosissima (assembly GCA_025215565.1). NCBI lineage: Eukaryota > Viridiplantae > Streptophyta > Magnoliopsida > Asterales > Asteraceae > Flaveria > Flaveria ramosissima. The sequence continues at coordinate 61,975,224 of CM046031.1, read as the reverse complement.
TGACCTTTTCTTCGGACGGATGATTAACAGGGCTAAATACTTTGCCAGTACTGGCGGCACCTTGAGTAAGATCGCCAAATTCGTTTATGGACCAACCGTGCTTTCCAGGTGACAACCCGCTGAATTTGGCTTCGATTCTAGCCAACTCCATACTCACTTGGGCCAGACGAACCACCCCAAATATTTGTGGGCCTTTGAACTCCGCAACAGCAGCAGAAATCAAGACATCTGAATGGCGAAATGGTAGCAAGAGAGTTTAGCGCGTTTTTACCGATTAACATCAGATAACATGAAAAGAATATATAACCAGAATAATGGTTCCTAAGTCCCAAATCAAAGCCCCAACAACTATGCTAGATCATGAGCAATGACATGGAGTTAATAACAAAAGATGAGTTGATCAAATTTACCTCCTTTATACCCCTGTTGTCAATAGTGGCTATAGCGTGCTACGTAGCGTATAGACAAGGTGTCGCTATTTGTGAATAGCGACCTAATAGAAGCCAGTAGCGATTTTTCTAATTTATTTTATTTTTTATTTTTAAATTTTTTTTATAACTATAAAAATCAACCCAAATAGAGTATTTTAGCTAATTTGGTGGTGTTTGCTTAAATTTTCTACTACTTCAAAGCTAAACATGTTATTTATTGAATGTAAAACATTTCTTAAATTTTCTACCTTATAACTATTTGCCGTTACTCGCTACATAGCATATAGGTCGCTTGTCGTTATTTACTGCTATTAGCTACTGACAACTATGGTAAGTGCTCCTATAGTCTACTACTGCTATAAGTACTTGTTTTTGTTTTGTTTTGCTTATCTACATTGTATGTTATCTACTATCTGTAATTTATACCTTTTACCTTAACAATAAGTTTTTTGGGTCGCGCTCCCACTAAACGCGCCTCTCAGTCATCATGTGACAAAGGAAAAGTTTCCCCTCATCTCACCCTCCCTAAACCCTACCATTAGCTTGCTATGTGTAAGATTATATTACGTACGGTTTGTCTGTTTGTTTATAATCAAACAAATCAAGACAAACCAAAATTAAATAAGCACATTTTTGCATAACACGAGAGTTAAGATCGTCGCATCCATAAAGGCAGAGACAAAGAATACAAATGAAAACAAGAACAAACCTCCTGGCAACCCTTGACCGATTAGCCGTGCTTTCCTACCCGTCTGCTCCAAGGCTTCAGTCATGGTCTTAACCGGTGAAGACCCGAATATCCTAACTACTTGATTGCTCAAATCCACATCAATGCTCTTAACACCTAAAGGATCATAAAACAAAACAACCAGCTTAACAAAACAAAACACTGAACACATAAACCACCACAAAATCACATAACTATATTGTCATCCTGCTCCTAACACCCACCGTTGACTGTTTGTAACTTGTTCTTCACTGCTTTAACACAACCTTCACAACTCATATCCACCATGTACTCTGTCTGTAATTGCATGAATACAACATCTCAGAATACCAAAATTGCATGAATTTAGGGTTTCTATTAGTCAATTGATATCAATCTATGCATGAATACAAGATCTCAGCTAACCTATTTCAAAACTGAACTTTCAATCTATGCAAGCATTAGAACATCACATGAAGTAGAAGGTATAATAATCAATCCAGTAATAGATCAATAATCCCCAAAATAACAGAGATGAATTCGTTTAAATATTGGATTTTTCAGTGAAATCGACATCAACTTCATCTAAAGCAATTAACATCAAATTAATCATCCAAATCAATCAAAAACTCAACATAAAACGCACAATAAAGAACGCACCATAACTTCGGGTAATTCCGCATCTTGCTGCAAGAAAACAAACAACCCACAAATCAAAACCAAAACCCAAATCGATCATAAACTTCAAATTAAAAACACCCAATTAACTGTTTGAATCGAACTACAATTGCTAACCATAGGAGCCGGTTTAGCGTCCATCTGAAGAGCAGCAGGAGGTTTAGTGAGATTCTTGATGAGGCTAAAACGAGATAAAGATGGTTGATTTGAAAAGGGTTTGGTGAAATTGTGATTATAGGATGAGGATGAAGATGGTGAGATGGAATTGAGAACTAGAGCTGCTGTAATGGCGGACGTTGTTGACGTTGCTGCAATTGTTCTAAGAAACCCCATATTCCAAATTGATGAATTTAACAGAAATCAAAGGGGTTATTATTAAAATTTTGGTGTTAGTTCTAGATGTATCCCGACTGATTCTTGCCATTCGTGACATCATCTCATCGATCACAAGTTTGTGGTTTAAAAAACATGACCAATGCTACGTTTTCAAAAGCTAGGAGTATATATATATTTGTTGTAAATGTGTTGAGCTAGTGTGTGGTTCGGGTTTGGTTTGTTTATAAACTGAGTCGAGCTGGCTTGATTTATGTACATAATAGGTAATTTTGAGCGAGTTATTTTTAAATTTTATTTTCAAACAAAGTATGAGTTGTAAGTTTCTAAAAGAGTCCTGATAGGGGTGGCACGTAAGCTTGTAAAAACAAACTAGGGCTTTAGCCCACTTAGGGTAACAGGCCAGCAAACCTAAGTCCAACTTAAGCCCACTAGCCCAGAAAAAATTAAAAAAGTTCAAGGTTTTCAGTTTTCTTTTCTTTCGATCGAGTGTGCGTCCATTGTGATTTGCGACTGCCTCCTAGCTTTTGGCTTTTGCATCTCAGTTCACACACACACATGACACAATTAATTACATGATTCATGATTGGGTGTTGGGGCGGCCGACAGTGGAGTTGGAAACGAACGGTAGAAAGCCGAATGTTAAGATCGCATTCACGCGATATCGGGTGTCGCGATGAGTTCCCTGACCGTTCGAGTGTTCGACGAATTGCTCTGGATGCTAGGCTGCTCGGTGCTCGATTCTCAGATTGTTGTGTTCTAAATCCTATAATTGCTTTGGCTGCTAAGCTGCTCAATTTCACCTAAAATTGGTGTGCTTTAGTTCTTCTCAGAAACTCAGTACTACTAGGCTGCTAGCTCGATTTCATCTCAAATAAAGTAAGTTGTGCTCTAATTTTTTAATTTCATTTGGCTTGTCTGTTTGATTTTATGCTTTATCTTCTATTTATTTGATCTGCAAATTGCTAATTATTATTGTTATTAGAATATAGAATCATTGTATCACTTGGGATTTGCTTAAAATATTTGATTTGAGATTCGGGAAGTATTTGAGTTTGATTTAAGAGCTGTCTTGGTATTTTGATTCATCTAGTCATCTAGATTTAATTGAATATATCAAAACGAATTAGAAAACATGAATCAGGTTGGACCAAAGAGAAAAAGAAAGAAGAGAACAAGAAGTTTTAATTGAATCTAAAAAACAGTCACTGTTAAAATACATAACGCTAAAAAAATAATGATGTTCAAAACAATCCTAATAAACAATCAAATGATGCTCAAATAATTATTACGAACAACCAAATGATGAACAAAATCAACCGGTGAATGATAAAGAAACATATAATGCACAAGTAAATGAACTAAACAATGAATACACTAATGCTGAACAAATACATAATGAACAACCTAACAACACTAATGATGAAAATATACATAATGAAAAACCAAACAATAAACATATTGATGATGAACAAAATAATAATGAACAACAAAATGATAATGAACACACCAATGATGAACAAACACCTCTAAATATTTACGATCCTAGTAAATGGGATAATATTACTATTATACGAGATAAATTAGTTGAAAAGGGTCCAATTAAGGTTTTTGATTTTAATTTTCCAAAAGATCAACATTCAAAAAGTTGTAATCCTTCTCTTTTTTATGCAAAAGCTACCAAATGGAGAAAAGTATGAAAGAAAATGGTTAATTTACTCTCTAGATGTGGATCAAGTTTTTTTGTTTTTGTTGTATATTATTTAATGTGAATTTTATGTAAAAGTAATTTAGCAAATATAGGTACTAATGATTGGAACAATATTAATACTAACCTAAAAAAACATGAAGCAAGTAATGGACATATTATCAATATGAGAGCGTGGATTGAGTTAGAAACAAGATTGAAGAAAATAAAACCATTGATAAAAAAACTCAAAGTCGAATCAATAAAGATAAAGAACATTGAAAAATAATGTTAAAAAGACTAATTGTCATTGTAAAAAGTCTTGGTAAAAAGACACAAGCATTTCGTGGAAAAATAGAAAAACTTTTTGAAGAAAAAAATGGTAACTTCTTAGGTTTAGTTGAGATGATTAGTGAATTCGATCCAGTAATGCAAGAACATATTAGAAATTCATAATCATTACCTTGGACATAATATGCAAAATGAGCTCATTACCATGCTAGCAAATGAAATTAGGACTAAAATTCTTAAAATAGTTAATGAAGCTAAATATTTTTTTATTATACTTGATTGTACATCTGATACAAGTCATGAAGAACAAATGTCTATTGTATTATGTTGTTTAGACCTTTCATCTAGTTCAATAAAAGTTAAATAGTTTTTTCTTGAATTTTTAAAAGTAGATGACACAACGGGTAAAGGTCTATTTAATGTTATTATTGAACAAATCAATAAACAATGACTTGATGTAAATAATATTAGAGGACAAGGTTATGATAATGGCTCAAATATGAAAGGAAAACATCAAGGTGTACAAAAAAGATTGTTAGATGTTAATCCTAGAGCATTTTATACACCATGTGGTTGCCATAATTTAAATTTAGTTCTTTGTGATATGGCTGGTTCTTGTAAGAAAGCAGGTGAGTTTTTTTGGAGTGATACAACGTATTTATTGTTTCATCATCCACTAAATGATGGAGAATTCTAAAAGATCATATACCCACATGTACTCTTAAATCATTATCACAAACACGTTGGGAAAGTCGAGTTGAAAGTGTTAAAACAATTAGATTTCAAGCTCCACAATTGAGAAATGCATTATTAGCCTTACGTAATGATTGTAAAGACTTTAAATTTAAAGTGAGGCTAATTCCTTAGCAACACATGAATTGAGAAATTTTGAATTCTTATTAGGTATGGTTATTTGGTATGAACTTACAATTTAAAAATATGTGTCTTAATGATGCTATAGATCAACTTAATAAACTTATTTCTTTCTTTAAAAAATATAGAGAAGATGAATTTGAAAAGGCTTTGATTGTCGCTAAAGAAATAGCTATAAATATAAATGTGAAACCTAAATTTTGTAAAAAACGTATTATTTATAGAAATAAAAAGTATGATGAAAATATTGATAATGAAACTATCAAAACTCCTATTGAATATTTTAAAATTGATTATTTTTTATATATAGTAGACCAAGCTACTTCTTCACTTCAAACTAGATTTGATCAATTTAAAGAGTTAGAAACTAATTTTGGTTTTCTATTTAGTATAAAAAGGTTAAAATCCATAAATGTTGATAATGAAACTATCAAAACTCCTATTGAATATTTTAAAATTGATTGTTTTTTATATATAGTAGACCAAGCTACTTCTTCATTTCAAACTAAATTTGATCAATTTAAAGAGTTTGAAACTAATTTTGGTTTTCTATTTAGTATAAAAAAGGTTAAAATCCGTAAATGAAGAAAGTTTAAAAGAAAAATGTATGCATCTTGAAAATGTTTTAAAGCATGATGATAAAGTAGATATTAATGGCTTAGATCTATTTCAAGAACTAATTTTTTTAAGAGAACTTATAGATATAAAATGTGATACACTTTTAAAGATATTAAATTATATTAAAATTTTAATTCTTTTCCAATTGCATTTATTGCATATAGAATTATTTTAACTATTCCTGTGACCGTTGCTTCTGCAGAACGAAGATTTTTTAAGTTAGAATTAATTAAAAATTATCTAAGATTTAAAATGTCACAAGAAATATTAAATTGTTTAGCTATTTTAGCGATTGAAAAAGAATGTTTTAAAAAAATTGATTACGACGAGTTTATTAAGGAATTTGCGACAAGTAAAGCTAGAAAAATAAATTTAATTTAAAAATATTTACTTAAATAAATTAAAACTTATTTCTTTAAGTAAGTTTATAGCATCATCAAAACATTAAAAAAAATTTTTAACTCCGCCAATTATAAACTTTTTTTGTTTATTGTTGTCGGTCCCAAGCCCGGATAAAAGAGAGGGGTTTTTATTATAATGTTTAAAAATGCCTCAAATTTCAATTTCGTTTTAAGTCTACAAAAATATTAAGACGCCCTGAGTCCTAATATAAATTGTATTCACACCGGGAAACATATCATAAGTGAATAGTATTTGATCGGGTAGTGAAAGTTCAATGTTTAACGGCTTTATTTCCATGGTTTACATGTAAATTTATGAGAAATAGAGTTACTTTTGGGATTATGATAAATTGGAAGAAACATGAAGAATACTAAGAAATTGAAAGAAACGGGACAAAAATTGAAGCTCGAGAAGTAAAGATATGATAAACCGAAGTTGCATGACAACGGTATCTTAAAACGGGCATAACATGAGCTAGGAAAAGAGTTACGGGACCCACGACCTATCAACGGAAATGTCTCGAAAAGTTACACATGACAATCAAGGTTTAACAGCGAGGTGGCGCCACCGACGCCGGGGTCCGTGGAATTCTAAAACGAGAAAACCTTTTCGAAGTTATATATATTACTAACAAATGAATTGAACGAACAGTTTCATTCGTTAAGAAATTAACTTATTTATAAATTGTTCACGAATATTTATCGAACGAGATTTTTCGTTTATGTTGGTTAATTAAGAAATGAACATGTTCCTAAACCGTTCAGGAATATTTACAAAATATACACGAACGCTAAAGAACACAAAGAAACACAAACAGATCTTCATGAACACAAACGAATTTTTTTGAACACAACCAAATACAAACGATCTTGTATTCATTATAGAACAAAATCTACATTTCTATCACAAAAGTTACGCAAAATCAACTAAAGATAAATAAATACTGGGGAGTTTGATTTGCGAAATTTGTTGTAATTGAAATTTAAAAAAAAAATTGTATTTGAAATTCAATATTTTCTAAATTATTTGAAATTCAATATTTTCTAAATTATTTGAAATTCAAATGAATTAAAATCTATAAAGAGAACTTAAATTTCAAATGCATTTTTTATTGACAAAACATTTATAAATGAATTGGAATTCATCACTTATTGCAAATCTCCACCGTCTCCATGACCGGCCGCTATATACCACCGACCGCCGCCGTCACCGTCGACAAAAGACCGCGACCACCAACCGCACTCAACCACCACTCTCGTTGCTGAAAACCGATCATACTCCACCGCCGCCACCAACTGATCATGTCCGCCGCATAAAACTGACAGTCGCCATCGAGCACGTCTAAAACCGACGCGGTTCGACGACGACAGCCGGTGGTCGGCCGCGAGGCACGGTCGATGGAGACGTGCGTTGGGCAGGGTGACAAGCGGGTAGTAGGTGGGGCGTCAAATGGTTTTGTGCGGTTCGACCAACTTGCCATATCTCACCCCGATTTGCTTCTTGAGGCATAGAGCATTTGAGCACACCATCTTCTTTTATAGAGAAGAATCCATATCCAAATTTACAACCACCTAGTAAATCACTAGTAGTATAGAAAACCTTTAACATGTGTTTGTTATTTTTATTGAGTCTATTGACACTACAAAAATACAGTACGCTCAATAGTTTATGCTATAACATCTAAGACTACTTACAAAATTAACTTACACTGATTCAGTAGCACAATATAAAAGGCATTCGACACCAAGGACTACCTTCAAATTTTGATTGTCATTGTTGTAGCCATGGATGCTCCCATAATGAAAGATTGCAAAATAAGTCGCAAGCTTTGAGATCTACGACCATCATACACAGTCTTAAATAAAAAAAATGCAATGAATATGCATAATGATGCTATTACAAAGTTTAATTATTTTATATGAGAATTCTTCTTAGAAGTTTTTTTAATAATATGACATCCAATCAGATTATAACCCCTTGGGACATCTTGAAAACGAGGGGCGGATCATCCCGAATTTTTTTTTTTTTGCTTTGTATTTATCGGGATACACCTGGATTAAAACCAGGATACCCCTCAATTTTATAAGGTCAAAATTTAGTTAACTTAAAAGCCCAGAATTGAGTTTAATTATAAGCAATGTTTTCAGAACCGGATCGGACGTCGAACCGGACGCATTACTGGTTTGGTGGTCGGACCGGTTGGACCGGATTTAACTATATTTTAATTATATTTATATATGTAATTAAATATTTTTGGAAATAACTAATAAGGGTGTGAAAGGGAGTCTCTCTACACCCTTGTCCCACATTGGTGTGACAAATAAACCATTATGTGTTTATATGTGATAACAAGGTGAAAGGTATTGAATGTCTTTATGATACCTTTTACACCATGACCTACCCGCGCGCAGGGGGGGTGCAAAAACGGGTTTCTGGCTGGAAAATTTGGGTCGCCCACGCACGACATGCGGACACGAATACCGTTCGAAATAAACCGGGTCCGCGTGAAGCCGGTTTTTGCTTTTTTTGCTCTTAATTTATAGTTTAACATCCCGTTTTTACCCATTAAAACAAAAACCAAAAAAAAAAATGAAATCCGGCCCGAACCGGTCCGACCACCGGCTCGGGACGAACCGGCCGGTTCAACCTCTAAAAAACGAAACACCCCTGACCGGACCGGACCAGGCACCGAATCCCGGCCGGTCCGATCCGGTCTTAACAACATTGATTATAAGCCTAAAATTAAGTTTATTTAGAAGACCAAAATTTATTTAATAGCCTAGTATGATTAATAATTAAAGGCCCAATTAGTTAAATATAGTTAATAAGTTAATTAGAAGCCCAGTCAACTAATCAAAATTAAAGACATCTTCACAGCTACTTTTTAGTTGCTATTGCTCAGCCTAGCTCGGGTACCACCACCACCTGCACCATGCCTTCCCCTATACGACTAATTACTAATATTTTTGAGCTTTGATTTGTTTAGTTTTAATTTTGATTTTAAATTTTCAGGCAGTGACGGACCCAGGATTTTTTCTTATAGATGTCAGAAATTTTCGATGTTTGCATGGATGTCTAACATTTGATTTTGTATTTTGGTCCGGGTCGGGTCAGGTCGCGTAAAAAAATACCACCAAACAATTACACTAAAATTGAATTTAAAAAACAAATGATGTTATATGTAATTTGATTATTACAGTGTCTGTATGCATATATATATATATACTAGGTTAGTTCCCGTATAATACACGGATTACATAAATAAAATATTAAATAATTATTAATAAAAACTTATGTATTATAAATCATGCTTGAAGATAAAATATGATTATAAATGCGTATAAATAACTACTTTAAGTAAATAAACAATAATGAATTTTTCTTAAACTGTTTTTTATAAAAAAAAACTATGATTTTTTAATATATTTTTTAAGAGAAATGATTTTTTTAATTTTGTTGTATTCTATTTTTTATAATTTTTTTTGTTTTCAAAAAGTATTTTTTAATAAAAAATAAGTTTTTATAAATTTATATATTTTTTAATTTAAAAATAGTATGAGTACTAATATTAGGATTCAATGTTATTATAATAATATAGAGAAATGTGAAAGTAAGTATAATGAGGTTTACGATTGTTTCACTCTTAGTTTGGTTTTTTTATAGATAGATCATAGATAGATAGGCTAAAAACTTATTAAATAAACAGATTAAATTATAATATAAAATGACTCATTACATAGTTGATTCCATTCCGTTAAATTGATTTCATCCACCACCTCTTCTTTTTTTCATTCCACCCCTTCTTTCATCATTAGTCACCACACCACTTACTCACTCACCCATCACAACAGTCGCCGCCGCCACCGGTCACCACCGTCCCGGGAACACCACCGCCCGAGCCCGCCGCAGCCAAAAACCACCGAAGGCCACCGCCGCAACTGGGAACCACCGCCGGCCACTTCCGTCGTCGGAAATCATGGCCACCGGAAACTACCACCGACCACCACCGCCGTCGGTGTAACATCCACCATTTTTCCAAGTTAAAACCCAATCTTTAAGTTCTATTATAAAAATTATAGTAATAATTTTAATGGACCGAATCCATTAAATTTGCAATTTATATTGTGAATTATACATTTGTTAATCATCTAAATAATGTGAATAATTATTTTACAACAAATAACTAAATGGAAAAGACTTATCAATACTTATAAAGTTATAAAAAGAATTTTAATAAACTTATAAAGTTTTATTAGTAATTATGAATTTTTTAAATATTGAAAATAAATAATCAAATTATAAAGTTTACAAGTTTTATAAAAGTTATAAAGATTAACAAATAAATAATTTGATTGATTATTCAAATTGTTTTTATAAAGTCTATAAATATTTTATAAAAAAAATTTATTAAAATTAGAGTCTTCAAGAATTTAAATTTTAAATTACAATTATTCTTTTATTTATTAAATTATTTAATTTTATATTTATTTCAAATTCCAATCATAACCCCCTTTTAAAAGATTTATAAATCACCATTAACACCATTCATAACCTCCTCCTAACCTCAAGTATAAAAGCAAGGCTTAGGCCTCACTTTTCATTTGCTCATTCTTTAAAAATCTCTCACACAAACCTTTCATCATCCTTTGGTTATAATCAATTTCAAGAATTTTCTTTTACAAATAGTTTCAAGAATCTTCTAATACTAAGGTAATCTTATATTGCTTTTATATTATACATTTCTATATTGTTTAATCATCCCAACATCCAACTAATCTCATAACTTTATGTTCTTACTATTATTGTTTCTTCTACCAAATCTCTTTTTATTTTAATAATTATAATTTGATCACTAACATTCCTAAATTAAGCTAACAACACACTAACATAAACAAAGAATCCCGTTTGCATATGGACGGCTATGCCACCGCATTCGGTTATTCCGCAAGATTATTGTTCTAAATGATGGCTATGCCAAAGTCTTAGAATATTTTTATAACTCAAATGAATAATAATATACCATATATTGACATAATAAATTGTTCTAACCCGTTTCATGTATTAACAATTTTAAAAGTGCACATAAGTGCCTTACTACAATTCTGGCAGAATATAGTCTTAATTCAACCGACTATAACTTGATCATAAAAAACTAAATTTTGGTAAAATCAGACTCCAATGTTAGGTTCATTGAATTACCTTTTCAACGACAGTTTATACGTCTTAAAACTCAATCGGACGACTCAACAATAGCCTTCACAAGATAAGTGTGCATTTCAGCACCTTCTGTCTTGTAATGCTTGTTTGACATATTTAAAGATCTTTTCATAAAAATATTTCTGAATGAAAGTTGTCTGGGAGACTTTGAACTAGTCAAGTATAAATTTTTATAATTTTATGAAACCGTTTGCTATTTTTAAAACCTGTTCAAACACATACTAAATATTCTGTCCAAAATCTAAAATTGATGCAATAATCCTTTTTCAATCTACCTTTCGCTTTTTAGCATTCCCTAAGCGTCTTAACTTCTTGTAATGAATTCCGACCTCAAGTTGTTGTTTCTTTTTATCATTTGAGACATCACCTTTGACTCTTGAACATCCAAGCTTTCTTATGTACTCTACAACCATCACTATTATTGTGAGTTTTTCATGCCCCTTTTTACTTTATTTCACACCTTTTGGGGTGAAACATGTTAACCTTATAAACTTACACTTGTAAACATCTTGATACTTGTAAATGCACATGTAATTCATCTTTACCTTTTTGTCATGGTTTTTTGTGTTATTGTAAGTCTTATATGAGATACATATTTTATTTACAATCATTAACTATTGCTAGCCTGGCGACGTCTTAAATCTTTGGGCCTGACAAGCCTATTTGGTGCTAAAGTCGATGTATTGCCGACTCCTGATGACGTATGCTTGTTCATCATGGGAACCAAATACACTTAGCCAATCTTATATACTTGTAATCAAGTCGAGGTTTGGTTGTAACTGTATGTGTTCTATAAGCTTGCTAACTTGTAACCATGGACATGAATTGCTACTTGTAACCCTTTTTACATATATATATATATATATATGTATGCGTGTGTTTAAACCTTGGGAACTCACTAACTTTATAGTTGACCCTTTAGTTTTAACATGTTTCAGGTTTCCTACTTGAAGATTTTCTTGTGCTCATATAGGACTTGGACCTAGTTTAAATTGAAAGTCTTACGTTATTGGTTGTATCTTGATTGTTTTGTAATTACTTATTTGTCTTGTAATGTTTAATGAATAATGATATTTAATATTATTTCAACTTAATTAGTTCCATGTGCTATGAGCAATCGTCTCCCATTCGTCCGTCCCGATGATTCCGCCGTCGGTCGGGGTGTGACAGATTGGTATCAGAGCCATGGTTATAGGGAATTAGGTTATTAGAAATGGAATGACCTAGACTATAACTAAGTACCCTTACACATGAGTCCTCTCATGTATTTTATATGCTTAGATAGGTTCTTATGTGCTTATATGTTTATATTTGATTATGTGATTATATGCCTTATATGCTTATTCTTATACTTTGAATCTTATCAATGCACACACGAACCTTAAATCATATTCTAAGGCATTATATGCCTAAATCAAATGGTTTTCAAAATGAGCTTTGAATCTTTATTCGTGGTTTTCAAGTCTCGTCAAAGTCTATGTCCTATAAAATGCTGGAAGAGCGTGATGCATGTATCTTGAGGTGTTCTGTCTAGGCAAGGTATTCATATAAATCCAAATCAACCGATGGATCCGTTTACCTTACCTGGGAACCCTTGGGGTGAGTGTCCGCTTATAGGTACGCATGTCTTCATTAAGGTTGTAGTTGACATAATACTTTGATAAGTCAACGTATTGCTTTGGTTTGTAAACCGTACGTTACACTCGAAACATCTTGTTATTTTGAATCGTTTCATCATTGATTTTGTCCTCTAGATCTTAGAACCCATTATCCCATTTCTCTTAATGTCCCTTAATAATCTTTCTAAACGTCTTCCCTCAAAACCGCACTTATCCTGAAAACCTATAACAATGATACTCTCTGCCTAAATTGAATCTTCAATCTTAACAAACACGGTTCTCGTAACAACCTTAACCTAATGAAACTTTGAAACCTCAATGACATAAGTAAACAAGAATTGATCATCTAAGAACCTTGTTAAATTTATCTGTTTGAGAAGCACTTATGAAATTTATAACCCATCCAAAAGTGTCTTGACTTATTCCTCATGTTTGCTAAGTCGAGTCTCGAATTGATTCAATGCTTGGTGCTACACTCATGGTGAAACCTTCTTAATCATCTCAAACTGTCTGAAATACAAAAGCTTATCAATTAAAAATTTTAATTTAATCTTGTACCCCCTTTGCCAATAAGAACATAAAATCATAAATTATGAATTTTAACAAACTTAAGCATAGTAAAACATCATAACTAAACTTATTCAAACGTGCAAGTGTCACTTGCAAATGTGACAAGGAAATCCAAGTCTCCTCATATCCTTGAAATTAGTCCTTTCGTGATTAAATTTCGGGACGAAATTTCTTAAAGTAGGGGAGACTGTAACATCCGCTATTTTTCCAAGTTAAAACCCAATCTTTAAGTTCTATTATAAAAATTATAGTAATAATTTTAATGGACCGAATCCATTAAATTTGCAATTTATATTGTGAATTATACATTTGTTAATCATCTAAATAATATGAATAATTATTTTACAACAAATAACTAAATGGAAAAGACTTATCAATACTTATAAAGTTATAAAAAGAATTTTAATAAACTTATAAAGTTTTATTAGTAATTATGAATTTTTAAATACTGAAAATAAATAATCAAATTATAAAGTTTACAAGTTTTATAAAAGTTATAAAGATTAACAAATAAATAATTTGATTGATTATTCAAATTGGTTTTATAAAGTCTATAAATATTTTATAAAAAAAAGTTATTAAAATTAGAGTCTTCAAAAATTTAAATTTTAAATTACAATTATTCTTTTATTTATTAAATTATTTAATTTTATATTTATTTCAAATTCCAATCATAACCCTCTTTTAAAAGACTTATAAATCACCATTAACACCATTCATAACCTCCTCCTAACCTCAAGTATAAAAGCAAGGCTTAGGCCTCACTTTTCATTTGCTCATTCTTTAAAAATCTCTCACACAAACCTTTCATCATCCTTTGGTTATAATCAATTTCAAGAATTTTCTTTTACAAATAGTTTCAAGAATCTTCTAATACTAAGGTAATCTTATATAGCTTTTATATTATACATTTCTATATTGTTTAATCATCCCAACATCCAACTAATCTCATAACCTTATGTTCTTACTATTATTTTTTCTTCTACCAAATCTCTTTTTATTTTAATAATTATAATTTGATCACTAACATTTCTAATTAAGCTAACAACACACTAACATAAACAAAGAATCCCGTTTGCATATGGACGGCTATGCCGCCGCATTCGGTTATTACGCAAGATTATTGTTCTAAATGATGGCTATGCCAAAGTCTTAGAATATTTTTATAACTCAAATGAAGACTAATATACCATATATTGACATAATAAATTGTTCTAACCTGTTTCATGTATTAACAATTTTAAAAGTGCACATAAGTGCCTTACTACAATTCTGGCAGAATATAGTCTTAATTCAACCGACTATAACTTGATCATAAAAAACTAAATTTTGGTAAAATCAGACTCCAATGTTAGGTTCATTGAATTACCTTTTCAACGACTGTTTATACGTCTTAAAACTCAATCGGACGACTCAACAATAGCCTTCACAAGATAAGTGCGCATTTCAGCACCTTCTGTCTTGTAATGCTTGTTTGACCTATTTAAAGATCTTTTCATAAAAATATTTCTGAATGAAAGTTGTCTGGGAAACTTTAAACTAGTCAAGTATAAATTTTTATAATTTTATGAAACCGTTTGCTATTTTTAAAACCTGTTCAAACACATACTAAATATTCTGTCCAAAATCTAAAATTGATGCAATAATCCTTTTTCAATCTACCTTTCGCTTTTTAGCATTCCCTAAGCGTCTTAACTTCTTGTAATGAATTCCGACCTCAAGTTATTGTTTCTTTTTATCATTTAGGACATCACCTTTGACTCTTGAACATCCAAGCTTTCTTATGTACTCTACAACCATCATTATTATTGTGAGTTTTCCATGCCCCTTTTTACTTTATTTCACACTTTTTGGGGTGAAACATGTTAACCTTATAAACTTACACTTGTAAACATCTTGATACTTGTAAATGCACATGTAATTCATCTTTACCTTTTTGTCATGGTTATTTGTGTTATTGTAAGTCTTATATGAGATACATATTTTATTTACAATCATTAACTATTGCTAGCCTGGCGACGTCTTAAATCTTTGGGCCTGACAAGCCTATTTGGTGCTAAAGTCGATGTATTGCCGACTCCTGATGACGTATGGTTGTTCATCATGGGAACCAAATACACTTAGCCAATCTTATATATTTGTAATCAAGTCGAGGTTTGGTTGTAACTGTATGTGTTCTATAAGCTTGCTAACTTGTAACCATGGACATGAATTGCTACTTGTAACCCTTTTTACATATATATATATGTATGCGTGTGTTTAAACCTTGGGAACTCACCAACTTTATAGTTGACCCTTTATTTTTAACATGTTTCAGGTTTCCTACTTGAAGATCTTCTTGTGCTCATATAGGACTTGGACCTAGTTTAAATTGAAAGTCTTACGTTATTGGTTGTATCTTGATTGTTTTGTAATTACTTATTTGTCTTGTAATGTTTAATGAATAATGATATTTAATATTATTTCAACTTAATTAGTTCCATGTGCTATGAGCAATCGTCTCCCATTCGTCCGTCCCGATGATTCCGCCGTCGGTCGGGGTGTGACAGTCGGCACCAACCCTCGGGCCATCGCCGCCGCCAGTGAAACCACCGCGGCCTCCGGAAACCATCGCCGGCGTCTGGTAACCACCGCCGGCCACCGTCATCGCCGGACACCACCATCGGCCATCGCCGCATCCGGAAACCGTCGTGGAAACCACCGCCGGCCGCTGTCGAAAACCACCGTCGGCAATCGCCGCCGCCGGAAACCACGGCCGGCCACCACTCTCGGGCCACCGCCAGCAATCATCGCCGCCAAAAACCACCACCGGCAACCGCCACCGACCATCACCACCCTCGGGCCACCGCCGCCGCCGGGAACCACCTCCGGCCACCACCCTCAGGCCGCAGCCGCCGCCGGAAACCACCGCCGGCCACCACCGGCGCCAGAAACCCCCGCCGCCTCCGGAAACCACCGCCGGCCACCACCGCCGCTGGAAAACCCACCTCGGGCCACCACCGCCGCTGGAAACCACCACCGGCCACCACCATCGCTCGCCATCACCATCATAACCACTTTTACATTTCATTGATTCGTTTTTCCATACTTAACAAACAACACAAAGTAATGATTAATTTATTCCTAAAGGGTAACCAAACAGGACAATGGAATGTAATGATTCATTTCATTCTTTCATCGATTCCATTCCTTCATTCATTCCATTCATTCGTCCATTCCATTACCCCATACCAAATTGACCCTATATTTTACAATTTCACTCTTCTATGTATTTTTCCATTCATTTTCTTTTTGTCCTATTTCACCCGATGAGTTTTCAGTCTTCAAATTCTTGTTAAGATATTGTATGGCAATGCTTTATAAAGGAACCAACATGCAAACTCGTCTTCTTTCATGTAGATTCAAGGTGAGGCTGTGAGTCGTCGGCTAGAAAAAACCAAGATTATATTTTTTTATCTTTTTCATTTCTTTGTCTTTCATATTTTCTTGGGGTCGGTGTTAAAATTTCTCGGGTGTCGCTCGTGATATATATATATATATATATATATATATATATATATATATATATATATATATATATATATATATATATATATATATATATATATATATATATATATATCTATATATATATATATATATATATATATATATATATCAAAAGACAGGTTTTTTCATGGGTGTCGGGTGACTCCCAACCCGCAAGGGTGGGTCCGCCCCTGTTTTCAGGGTTTGTAATCTATTAAGTGTAGTTTTCTTCTTGATTACATAAAATTGGACTTTAGGTAATGACTTATAGTATTGATTGTTTAGTTTTGATTTTGATTCTAGATTTTTAGAGTTTGTAATCTATTAGTTGTATTTTTTTTTGTTTAGATGAAATTGAACTTTAGGTTAGACTTTAGTTTATAATCATGAATATTAAATTTGTCAATTGTTATTGTGTATTTGTGTAAATGTGTAACTGATTGTAGTTTTCAATTTGTTATAGAATTAGGGAAGTTGAAACTTGGTAGATGAAATCTTATTCTAAACATATTCTTAATTGCAATTTTTTATGATTGAATAAATGTACCGTAAATAAATATCAAAATGAATGAATGTAACGCAATTTTTTTTTCATTATTGAATTGATGTACCGTAATTTTTTTTATTTTTTGTATTGAATGAATGTTTGCAAAAGAATTTTTTTTTGAAATACTCTAGGATTTTTAGGCCATATCCACCACTTTTGAAAACACAAACAATATAAACAACCTAAAATAGTTATAAGTTCGATCTATTCCTTGTATATGTTGTTCTTTCGATCTCTTTAGAACTTATAATTTTACACGAACAAATATTATTGCATTAAAGATTCAAGGGATGAAAAAAAAATTCAAAGCTTTATTTACTTTTAAATACGCAACAACACAAATCTTAAAAACTGAAGACCACTCATGTATAAAACTACAAATTACACTTGAAACCTTCAAGAAACGCAAATATATAAATTGAGATGATACAATGTCAAAACTAAAAATGCAAAACACACCAAAAAAAAGTTCAAAAACTATCCAAAATAACATCTTGTTCATATCATTTTTCTCCATACCAAGGGCTTCACACACACTCTACTCCCACAATTTCAAGCAATCAATTTAATTACCGACCGAAATCAATTATTACAGGTTCGTCTTACATACTTTGATCTTCATCTCGCCCGATTCTATCAACATATATCCTTTTTAATATCGTTACTGAGGCGCATACTGCTGAGGAGGGTATTGTTGAGGTGGATATTGCTGATGAGGGAAATGCATTGGGTTTTTTTCAGGATCAACATTAGCACCCACTGGGTACGCAACCGCAGGGTTCGCGGTGGTTTGTGGTGGCGGTGGAGCCACGGTAACATAAGCAGCAATCGCGAAAATTGCACTGAAAAGAGCTAAAACAGCTCCTGCTGCAAAGATCCCAGGCTTCACAACATAACATGTGTAGTAACCATATGAGTCAACTTGTCCACCTTCTTTATTGTTTAATGCAGCAGCTGCAAATAGTAGGATCACAGCTATAACAGTAGCAACCCTAAACATTCAACATTATATTAGTTAGCATAGGATATTCATAACACTACTAGAAAACTGAGACGTTTCCTATGCAAAAATGGGTTGGAATACTACAACAAAATGGCCTAGTGCCGCCCAAGGTTATACCGACGACATGGGCCATCGGGATAGGAGGCCTTGTAGCGACAACATGTCGTCAGTAGATATGTTCTTTAACTTTTGACTGGTCAAAGTCTATCATCGATACAGTCTTGGCGGGGTGGAGTTTTTTCTGGAAAGAATATATTTTTTTTATAATAACTCTCTATAGCAAAGATATTAGAAAATATTTTTTTAAAATTTTTTTACTTCTAGAAAGTCAGGTATTTCGACATTTATAACGACGATATGTCGTTCCTATAGAGGAATCTTTACTGATGGCACTTATCGCGACGATTGTTACACTTATTATGGCGACGTTGTGACTTGTGCCTACGACATATAGTGTCTGGCCACATGTCGTCGCTATAGAGTAACATTATGTTGTCATTGTAGGCTCTTTACAAGCGTTGATATGAAAATGAGTTTGTTAGAAAAATTTTATTGGAAAATTTTCAGTCAAAATTTTGTTGTCTGAAGTTACTACGCATTTCTATGAAATTTTCATAGGAAGTCGGCCCCTTTCTAATATGCGATAAACAGTAACAAGTTTTCAGTCTAGTACCGTGACAAGACAGAAAAAAGATTTGAAATTGCCGTCGAATTAGGGTCGTTTTGACAACATCTACAACCACCAAACGTAACGCTTATGTAAACTTGTGTAATTATCGCGAAGACCGCAGATATGATCCCGAGTGCGAGAGCTGGACTACTTGGATAAACACAGGAACCATCTTCAGCAGTAACTTCAGAAGCCTACATGCACATATACCCATAACACACGTCTTTTATTATTTAACTTAGTATCACCGAAGAAGAATCTATCGCTGATGTAGCTTGTTATACAATAAACATATATAGAATGATATTATTGATTCTGATAGTTACCTTAACCCTTGTGAACTCTCCGGCAAAACCGGTGGCCGCGGATATGATCCCAAGCACCGCGACAATCGCGATGAACCCGACCGCTTTGCTCTCCATTTGTGAGGTGTGTTTGAGCCTATGGAGTGTATGTTAAAACTTGCAACTACAAGTGCAAGTATATATAGATGGATATGTTGGCATCAAATTAGCTGGATCGAGAATTATGTTAAATAAGTGAAAGAAAGTCAACCTAAGAATTGGTCAATGTTTTCGAACAAACTAGGTTGTTTTTTGTTTATATAGGACAGATGTATTATTATCGTTATAAAGAATATCTAGTTAGAAAGATGTTATCGAGCATTGGTAATCTGTTCATTATATATTCATTATTAGTTGGCGATAATATCTTTTAATACTTCAACGCTCATTGACTTGATGATTAATTCTTGAAATATCTTTCGGAATGGTTTTTATTTGTCGTTTTCTTTAACCTATTGCCAGCACGTTTGGTTAGTTTTAAGCAATGTTGTTGAGACCGGATCGCACAGGCCTGTCCAACCGGTCCGACCGGGAATCGGAGATGTGGCGGAGGCGGTTCGCATCAATTTGTTTTGAAGGGGTACGACCGGCCGGTTCGTCCCGAATCAGTGGTCAGACTGGGAACCGGGGAACCGGACTGGGGGTTTAACCGGATTTCGATTTTTTTTGTTTGAATTTTAATGGGTAAAAACAGTGTGTTAAATAATAAATTGGTTTGTTGAACATAAATATATAGTTAAGTTTTATATATAATTATAAAATACAGACATAAATTACTTATATTGAATTATGTATAACTATATATCTAATATACTATATATATATACAATTATGACGTAATCCGGTTGTTAAACCGGTCCGACCACCAAACCAGTAAGGCGTCCAGTCCGACGTCCGATCCGGTTCGACCACTCTGACTTCTTGTGTGCAGATCGTTCTTTTACCGCTCACACCTTATATCACAAGTAATTTGGTTTAGGTTTTAAAATGGGTTTAAATTCTAGTTATACGTAAATGGTAGTGAGATAAAATAAATAAACTTTAATGGGCTCTAATGTTTATCAGGCTTAAAATAATTAAAATATTAATGAGTTTGTTAATGACTTAATGAGTTTAAGTGTTTAACAAATTATATAAGAAATTATAAAAATTATATATATATATATATATATATATATATATATATATATATATATATATATATGTATATATATATATATATATGTATATGTATATATCTATATATATATCTCTCTATCTCTCTCTCTCTCTCTGTCTCTGTCTCTCTCTCTCTGTCTGTCTCTCTCTGTCTGTCTCTGTATCTATCTCTCTCTCTCTGTCTATGTCTCTGTCTCTGTCTCTGTCTCTGTCTCTCTCTGTCTCTCTCTCTCTCTGTCTCTCTCTCTGTCTCTCTCTCTCTCTCTCTCTCTCTCTCTCTCTCTCTCTGTCTATCTCTCTCTCTCTCTCTGTCTCTCTCTCTCTGTCTCTCTCTCTCTCTCTATCTCTCTCTCTATCTGTCTCTCTCTCTCTCTCTCTCTATCTCTCTCTCTCTCTCTCTATATCTATATATATATATATATATATGAAATTTCAGGCCCTAAGAAGATTAGCCCCTAGGAAGTGTCCCTCCCCCCCCCCCAAAGAGTTGGCCTGGTCTTTCACATTGTCCCCACTGGAAGAACTTCCACCCCCTAGTCCCTTATATTTGCAAAAATTACACGGATCGTACCTAACGTTTGCTCAAATTTCACATTTCGTCCCTACGATTGAAAAATTACAGGTTTATACTAAGGTTTGAAAAAAATATAACACGTTTCGTCACTGAGTCAAATGGCCGTTAATTGATTTCGTTAATATTTACAAAATGATAATTTTACCCCAGAAATAAAAAAAGACAAATAAATATAAAATTACCTATAAACCATTCTTTAATATAGTTAAATTACCAAAACATTCCTAACGCATCCTTACACCACTTCGGTCATCTTCTCCTGCAACTGTTTTATTCCGGTGAACTTCACCAGCGAAATGTTTCTTTTTATTAACCCATCGCACCTTTGGTGACTTGCCACCACCTCCATTCCACCTTTCTACCATTGCCGGCCTTTTCCTCCATCCTCTATTCCGACACAAACCGCCAAATTGTTCTGACAAGATCCTAGCAACAACCTTCCTTGCTTCGAGTCATGAATTGATTGAGATAACATTCGTGTTTTGATCTGTGTTGTCGTACCATTTATCACCTTTAGAGACTGATCAAGTGTTCATATCAATCGATTGATATAGCAATCGTGTTTCAATCATAGTTAAAACCGATGCAATCGACACTTCATGATGGATTTGCGTGTGGAGGATAACAATTGTGTTTCAATAGGATGCTTTAACTTTCTCGGAAGAGTTGTTGCTGGATGAGTTCTCAACCAGAAGCTTTAATGTTTTCGGGGCAAATGGTACGGTGACGGTGGTTATGAGTTGTTTATGGCGACTGAAAACTTTAACACTGCGGAGGAATTGTCGAAGACAACAGTGGTGGCAAGTGGGTGGTGGTGGGGGCAAATGATACAACGGTGGTGGTTATGAGTTGTTTATGGTGATTGGAAGCATTGAGGTTGCCGGAGGAATTGTCGACGAGGGCAGTGGTGGCAAGTGGTACGGCGGTGGCGGCAAGTGGTACGGCGATGGCGGCAAGTGGTACGGCGATGGCGGCAAGTGGTACGACGATGGTGGTATTTCAAATGGAAATAGTTGTTTATTATTATTATTTATAATATTTCTTTTTGTTTTTATAATCTTTTTATTATCTAATGGTAAAATGGTAGTCTTACATTCATTTAACGGAATTATTTAACGGTTGTTTGACCCAGGGACGAAACGTGTTACGTTTTTTTAAACCTTAGGACTAAACCTGTAATTTTTTAATCCCAGTGACGAAAGGTGAAATTTGAGCAAACCTCAGGGACGTTCCATGTAGTTTACTCCTTATTTTTTATATAATTTTCCCATTAACTTTTGATGTTGTTGTTGTGCTTTGCGAAGGGTTACTCACTTCTTGACTTGATGTACACAATCTTACCTTACTTTATAGAGATGTTTCTTGCAAATTGTTGTCTTGTTTTTATATATTAACACAACTAGGTTATAGACCTGTGTAATACATGGGTTGAACAAATAAATATATTTTAAAAAAGAAATGTGCATTAACTATAAATCTTTAAATAATTCTTTATACACGACATGTCATGTTTTATTTATAGATCTATCATCTTTATTTAATGTTAGTAGTTTAACTTAATTTTTACTTTTAACTCTAGATAACATATTTAAAAAAATATATTTATTTGGAATTTTCATCGCTATGTTTTGTTAAATCATAAAGAAAAACATGAAATGACGTATTAATAAACAATTTGAGTAAAATATATAGATGGTATAAGCTCAATTTTAAAATATTATGATATTTAGAAAGGTATAAATATTTGAAATTTGAAATCAAAATATTAGATATAGATGGTATACACTTAAACATGGAATGTATTTTTTAGTTTTTTATGAGCGGAAAAATAAAGGATGAGAAGGGTTAAGAAGATGCCACTTGTACAAAATCATTTTAATTTATTAGAAGTAGGATAATGTCATTTGTCATGCTTGCTATAACAACAACAACAATAACAATCTTCATACCAACTAACATCAACCGTCCACGACAGATATAAAATTTACCTAAGGTGTTACAATTCATCGTCACCACCATCACCATCACCATCTGGTCTTTCATAGCAACAAATTTTGTTCTTTTGCTTATGAGCTCACGGATTTGTGTATGGTTGTTCGGATAAAAAGTTCTCAGGATGTCACTTATCATAGGATTCATGCCAACCAACAAATGTTTTTTTTGTCATGAGAATCCTTTTTGTTAACAAATGAAATTATTTTAAGAGGGTGCATCGTCTCATTTTTCTAGTAATGCGAGTAATTTACTCTATGACATATAAGCACAAACGTAAGATTATAAAGAATTTAAGTGTATATTCGCTAGATAGCTTGACGACCATTAACCTTTATGTTAATAATAGAAGGAAATGAACAGTGTTGGGGGTACTTTAGGAATTTTATTCCTGCATGGGTGTTAGATGTAAGCCACGCGTCTTACCCTCTGCAGTCATTCATGTCTTATTCTTGTACTGTTGTATGCTTGAACCAGATGTTTCTATAGCAGTGTCTTCTCACAGAACTTATTGGGTTTGCACTTTGGTCCCAGTCCTGTGTATTTCTATTCGAACAGAAGGGGTTTCTTGTGTTTTGTGTGGGTTTTTTGGGTGTGTTGCTGGTCGTCGGCGGTGGCAAAGGCGACGACGACAGTAGTGGTTTCATCATCTGTTCTTCTTTGTGCCGGTGGTGGTGGGATCTGCGACCGCTCGGCCTCCCCTCTCCGGTGGAGGTGGAGGAGGCGGCGGTTTCCCCGCCATGTTTGGTTATGTCGGTGGTGGTGGGCTCCGCTGTCGCTCTGCCTCCCCTCTGTGGTCGAGGTGGAGGAGGCGGTGGTTTCCCCACCATGGCCGATGGTGTTGGTGGTCGACCGCCGTGTGGTCTGTCGGCGGTTCGCCTTGGAGTCGGTGATGGTCTCTCTACCGGAGGGAGCTGAACGGTCGTCGCCGGCCATGGGTTTTTCACCGGGTTTGTGACGATGGTGATGACGGTATGGTCGATTGACGGTAGGGTCTGAGCGGTGGTGGCAATGGTGGTACAACCATTATTGTTGCCCCTTTTTTATCGTCTACTTCCGAAACCCATTTAGGTTTTTCAAATCTACAACGGGCCCTGTCAACGGTTGTGGTGCGGCCACCGTTGTTGTCCATTTGTTGTTGTACCCCGATTGATGTTGTGGCCATGCCGATGTCCCATCCCCTTTGTCTGGTTCTTGCTTTGCTGATTTGTTGTTCTCCATCGTGGGTTACCACTCACAACCGGCTTATGCTTGTGGTTGGGTATGTGTAATTCATCGATGGAATGTGTCGATGATGATGAGGACCACCTCATTTGAGACTTGAATAAGACTTGGCTTTGGCTTAATGTCTATTACTGGTTTCTTTGTTCTCCTTTTGGTTTGTTACTGATGTGTTTCGAGGGCTGTGATGACAGTCAAGAGTTGTTTTCCGTTGCTTAGGCGTGGCTATCAATTATTGTTAGCAGCCGCAACTGAACAGTGATTCTGAGCCCTAAGTTATACAGTTTCAAAATTGTTTCAAACCGATTATCACGCGCGCAACACGCACATATGATAACCAATTGGTCTTGTTGTTGAAAGTTGATTTGTTCTTTATGGGAGTTAAATTCGGTTGGGTTGTTCAATTTGGCATAGATTTATAGAACACATGTGTTAATACTAAATCTGTTATTCGGTTATTTTAGATTTATAGAACACATAGCAGCTTTGTTAACAAATAAAAGTTGTGATGACATTAACGTGATGATCAGACAATGTGCGTTTATTTGAGCTTCGTTTTAATTAGTCTAACACGCGCGCGCATGGGTTCAAAACTAGTTTGGTTAATAACAACAATGTGAAGTTTGGATTTGCAAGATATATGTGGACAATTTGGAGACAGAGAGTTGGAGACCCTAATTCTTTGATTTTAATTTTAAGAAATCAAATTCAATTTGTAAAATCCAAATTAATTTGATTAAAAAGATGTGAAACTAATTCAATATAAAGTATCTAGTGTAGAAATATTAAACAAAACCAAATTATTCTCTTGGCATCTTTCACACATAAAAATCAGTTATTTCCAAGTTAGAAGAGTATTCCTTTGAAAATGATTTTGGCGACATTAATGATTGATTACTAGTATTAGGAATAAGAAAATAGCATGTCTAATATCATGCTCCCACGACTATTATTTAGAGTTTAATAAAGCAATTAGTCAATTTCATCTAAATAGTTAATTAATTGGAAACCAGTGTGCTTAACTAGATTATGTGACTTTATAACGAGAATGAATTTATAGACAAACTCAAATCCTTAATTGTTCCTTATATCAAAAATCAAAACTTGATTAGGGTTTTAAATTTTGAACAACCTTATTAGAAAAATTGATAAAGTGACCAATTTTATTAACAATCTAATATATACCGGATTAGATCCGCGTTTAATATCAAGAATCAAACAAACAAACCATTAAAATAAAAACATCTAATAAACGTTTTATATAAGTTCAACCAAATCAAAAAAATTAAATCTTAATGTTGAAACTAAGATTGTTCTAGCCGGACATGACGACTAGATCAATCAAAACTAAAATAAAATAAAAACTTATGAAACAAAACACGAATGATTAAGTATCTTGACAATGAAGAGAATTCCACCAACAAAAAGAACCTAAATTTCTATTGCTCCTTGCTTTCTTGAACTTGATTGTCAAAATAGAGTCTTCAAGATGCCTCCTTTAATCATCATCTTTTATTTTATTTATAATAAAACTTGATTTCTAGATCCCCTCTTTTAGTATTTTTAGTTGCTTATCTTTTTAAAAAAAATAAAATCTATGGATAATTATCTCCAACAATAATTCCTAAACTTTAGGAATTTTTCTACACCCTTTAAAATTCTGGATTTTCTTTCATAACGTCTCTATTGTTTTCACAAAACATTATTTCTTATCCCGATCGCGTTAAAGCTACCAAAACCAACCAAAACACGTCAAAGTAGATTTAATTCTACAAAACTACTATTATATAAAATAAACGTAAAAAAACATGCTAGGAATGCAAAATAAATGCCAATATATACTCTAAATTATAATAATTAACGTATAAAAATATAACTAACAATGTTGAAAGATGAAATTCAACATTTTTCACGTATCCCACTAATAAAATTTCCTTTTATTATTTGAATCCATTACTCATTGCAATAAAAATATATATAAATAACATGACCACCTAGATTTATTTTCGTTACCCATTACAAGTTTATTTCAATATGGTCATGTTTGGATCTCATTACATTATAAGGACGGCTGATCAATTTTATCTTGTCTAAGCCTTGTTGTGTCCCAACATCGTCTCTTGACAATTGGCCACATCTTCCGACCATGCAATTGAGGTCATTGGTGGGAAACAACACGAACAATCTACTTGACAAGGACTTGGAATCATATCAATTGGCGAGGTGGGTCCACGTTTTAAAAAGGACCCACTAGCTTCTTTAAGCGGACCCCAACATTCCACCTTGTTAAACTCGGGAATGTTGGATTGAAAATAAATCCAAACCAAAGCTTCTTGTAGGTCAGGATGATTGTCTAACAAATTACCATCTCCATGAGCAAATGCCTTCAATACCTGTTGTTAACACCAAGCATTATTTTTTTTTAAAGAAAATAAAGAAAGATTTTACTGTATGCATTAATTGTTGAACGTACCAAAGGTAGTTCTTTTTGAAAAATGAAGAACCTTAAACGAGCAAACAAATAAAGAAAAAAGTGGTCACCACTTATGTGACAATGTACATGAAGTGACATCCTATCTTTCACTTTTCTCCATTCTGCCACAACTTCATCCCTGTATAACTTGTTATACCATCCTTGCAACTTCAATTCCAACAATAATATCATAATTACGTTTTTGCTTTTGTGAAAACCATAATCAACTGTTAGAAAAGATAATCATGAAATAAATTATCAAAAACAATGTGAAAAGGCCACAACCATAGTCCATAGATAAAGTATGGTGATTCTAAACTTCCCACACACTTGTAATATCATGTTAAATCTAGTTTATCTCTTACCCACACACTAGTTTATCTCTTATTGAGCGTATTGAGTAAGTATTTATTATTTAACTTTTATAGAAGTTAATTATTTTTGTACAAAAGTTAATTACTTTAAAAGCCATACGAAATATAAAAAACTTAGAGAAAATTACATAAATGGTTCTTATAATTTGACCATATTACAAGTTTGGTTCTTATATTTAAACATTATAAATCTAGTCCATTTGTTAAATGATTATAAATTTAGTCCTCATCGTTAGTGTCCGTTAGTTTTTAACAATGTGAGGACTAAACTTCCAATATGATCAAATCTAGAGGGACCATTTGTGCAACTTTTCCTATAAATTAATAAACAGAAAATCAAATAAAAAATCAATAAAAGTTTAAAAAATCAAGAATTTCTTTTACAAAATCAAAGGTTAAATATAATACTGAATGAAAGTTTAAAAATTGTTCAAAATAAAGATTAAAAAAAACAACTTAAAGTTAAACAGTGAATAAAAGTTAAAATAAGAAAAAAAGTTACCGAAACTCAAAAAAGAAGATTTAAAAGGAGTTATGTCATTTTTTCTTCTTAAGGTTTGACAAAAGTAACTATATTCCTCCAAAAGATTAAAAAAATCAATTTACCTCTAAAAGTTTTATAAATTGTTTCAATTTCAGGGCAAAAATTTTATTATTTTAGATTAAAGTTGAAACAAATAATGAACTTTGTACTGAAATTGAAACAACTTATAAAGTTTTGTATGTAAATTGATGTTTTTAATCTTTTGTAGATAGATGGTTATTTCTGTCAAAACTCTGAGAGTAAAACAGAACTTAACAATATAAAAGATATTTTTACATAAAGAAATCAATAAATACAAACGTAAAAACGTTATTTTCAGTTCGCTTTTACGCACTTTTTAGCTTTAATTGATTTTCTTAATCTTTATTTTGAATTTTTTTTGAACTTTTATTTAGTGTTATTTTTAACTTCTATTTAAGTTTAACTAGTTTTTTTAACTCGTCGCGCGTTTTGCGGCATTGTACGTAGCGTGATAAAGTATAGACTACAATCGGCCTGACTCGTTTTCGAACAAACTTTACGTCAATCCATAAGGTGACTCAAAGTTACATAGTTGAGTAAAAACGTTTCATATTTAACCTGACCTTTTTCCAAATAAAATTAATGTTGAAACATACTTACAATCGCTCCAACCGTTTCTGAACTAAATTTATGTCGAAACGTATGGTAAATGAAAACGTGTTATATTTTCAAACAAAATAAATGTCAAAATGTAGATCAACTCAAAGTGGACATAAAAATAAGCACGAAAACATTTTATTAGACCCTATTCATTTCTGAACAAAATTTACGTCAAAACGTAAACGTATGTCAAAATGTAGATAGCCTTAAAGTGCATAAAGTTAAGCACGAAAACATTTTATATTTGACCCAAGTCGTTTCTGGTTACATTTAAACGTAAACACAATCGAATTTATATTGTACAGTAGTAAACCTGGAACTTTAAAAATTTAAGAGGGTCAAAGTGATTTTATAAAGTTTTTAGAAAAAATGTCAGGGACTAAAAATATAAGGATTGAAAGGGAGAGGGGGAGAAAGGCCAGTGAGAAACCTCATCGACCTTTCTTTTTAAGTTGTAGTAATTTAAAAAAAATATTTGATTTTTAATATTTTTTTTATTTTTAAGATTTTATTAATTCTTTTATTTGATTTTCTAATTTTTTAAATTATAGAAACAATTGCACAAATGATCCATGTGGTTTGATCATATTACAAATTTAGTCCACACATTGTTAAAAACTTACGGAAACTAACGGTGGTGACTAATTTGCAACTATCTAATAAATGTTTGGACTACATTAGCAATTTATAAAATTTGTGGATCAAACTTGCAATATGGCCAAGCCTCGAGGACCATTAATATATGCAATTTAAATAATACTAATTACTAACTTATCTATACATATTGGTTTGTACATTATGCTATTATTGTTGTACATTAACAAAATTGGCTTTCTTTAGTTAATTTATTTGTAATGTAATTTTCAATACTATTGCTAAAAGTTTGGTTGGTTTGTGTGGTTAGAACTTTCGATTTTTAAACAATTGACGTGTGTTCGGATCCATGAATATCTCTTTTTGTTTCGTATATTATTTTTTCTGTTTTTTTTCTCAATTATTTTATGTTTCTTAAGTGTTATTATCAACTCAATGTTAAGTTTCTTTACGACGCAATGTGCCAGACATATAACTCTTTTATATCTATACCAAACTATCATAAGCTCGTGCCCTTTTTACATATTTAATATTGATAATGTTACCGACTCAACACACATAACAAGGTTCACAAACACGCCGCATCGCGCGTGCTTAATTTCTAGTTTTCTCTAAAATGTAAAATTACGTGACCAAAAATAAAATTGTATTCATAAATTAGCTAAACCATAAGATGGACTTAGATCTCTTATGAACTTTATTTGATTTTCTGTATAAATTATGTATACCGGTTTGTTGGTTACCAGAAAAAGACATCATTTAGTACACAAAATATAAAATATGAAATAATAGATTATTCCAGCATGTGTTAACTTTTGAGTTTCATCCATTGACATATTATAATTATAATATATATTAAAACATTTGGTCGGTGGCTACAGTGCCACCGTACCAACACCGATACACACTATACAACCATACAATGCAGGCTTCCCTTTGTCAGTCATCATCATCATCACCATTGTTACACTACGTCTCCCCCTCTCTCCCTCTACCACCACCACCGGTTAATACCACAAAAACGACTAGAAGAGCCGAACAAAAGAAAACATATAGAAAATAAGAAGAGAAAGCTATGAAGTTGTGGATCTCAACACAAGAGTGATGGTTGACAACCACATCTGAAATGCTGCAGCAAATCTCAACAACAAAGAAATGATGAAGCGATTACTAGAACAATAATGGTTTTGTATGTGCTTGAACCACAACACCGAATCTGGGTGATGGAAGAATGGTGAAGGAGAATAGATCTGGGTGGTTTGAATGGTGATAAATAATCTTCAAAGACGAGAAGGCAGGTTCCAAATCGACGAGTTGTTGGCGGATTAACGAGCTGTGACTGGATAAAGTTGCAAATCTGAGCGACGGTGGGGCATACAGGTGGTCTGCTCGACTGCTCCGGTGATTGTGTGAGATGAAGACCGTTTTGCAGTGGCGACTAAAGGTGGCGATCTACGATAAAGAGCGACGGAGAAGATTGTGGAATGATGAGAGAAAGTGACTTAATTTTAAAGTAATCTTCTCTTTTATCTCTTCAAAGGGAGAGAGTCAAACAAGTGTAAGTTGTCACCGTTTAAATTTCCGGTCATTATTCTAATATTTCAAACCCAATATCTTTAAATACTTATTTAATTGGTTAGATACCGTATTACATAAAATAAACTAAACAAAATTATATACTATATATGTATATATATAATAACATATCAATAAAATTATTATATATTATATATAGTAAACATATTTAAGTTACAAAATATAATATAAAAACAAATTAAAAGATAGTTATAATAATAAATATGCATAATTTTTCGTGTAACTTTTTAAATTATTTAAGTTTTAATAATGATTAGCAAGAAGTTAAATTGTATTTTTTAAAAATCAAGTCTCATCAGTGTGTTTTTAGTGAAATAATTATTTATTTACATAAAGAATGTAATTGATTAATATAGTAGTAAATGAGCATATATTAAGGAAACTCTATTAAAAATAACATTTTTGTTTAACCAAAATTTACAAGTTTTATTGTGGTGAAAATATATGAATAATCTTAGGTGAAGCTTAGTTGGAAATGCTAGAAAATAATCATGTGGTTATAACTATTTTGTTTTATTAGTATAGATATGTCATATAAATTCTTTTGCATTTTTATACGTTTTAACATAAATATATTTTTTATTCTTTTAACAAAACCGCGGCAACGCGCGGTCTTAAATCTAGTTAAAATAATGATGATAACCATGATGACAATAATAATATTATTATTATTAAGTACAAGTTACCTGAGAATTGTTGATGGTTTGAGATATTGTGAGGCATAATTTAGAAGTAATATCACAATGTGTAAGTGTGTATGTTCTTGGTAGATTCGCAGGATGTTTCTTCTCATCAACTCCCAAGAACAACACTTTCAGCTTCGAAGCTTCAAATATCGATGGCCCAAATAATCTTGCAACCTGATTCAATCACAAGAACCCAAAAACCCATGTAAAAAAACATTATTTTTAAAAAAAGTGAAAAAAAAGTTATGGGAATTTACTGGAGATTGAATCTTCGTGAGCTTTGTTGGTGTTATAGAGCTATGATGGCGATCAAGAATCGCAGATGAAGTGTTTAGTTTTGAGGGGAGGATCAAAGAAGCCATTTGTTATTAGATGATCTAAACGATCCCACGAAGAACACCAAGAACACACAGGAGACGGTGAAATAATGGTGTGATTGATGTAATTATGAGGTTGAATCTTGAAAGGAAGAAGAGTTGGCGTGTTGGGATTAAAAGAAATTGTTTTAGTCAGATTATTGTTGAAGCCAATTAGGTTTTCGTTTGTTCGTTTGGGATATGTCCAAAATGTACATTGAACTTAGGACCCACGCATACAACACCAAGAAAACGTGTTGATTTATGAACTTGAAATGAAATCTTGCATGACTCAGAGGGTAATCAGGGGATTGGGTTTGAACTTGTGCGCAAAGTATATTGATAGTAAACTGTAAAATAAACATGTAAAGAAACATAATATTATAATCTATCGAGTTAAGAAGAACGAATATTCTAGAATAAGATTATTGAAGTACTAAAGTGACAATACAAATATATAATTTAAAGTTAGGTATGTGATGTTGATATTTGACACGATAAACAACGGAGATCAAACTGTGTCACATGGAAGTACGTTAGGCTAAATTTCTGTGTATATGTATTAACACATGAGACATATATATATCATGACCAGTCGATCTATATAACAATCATGATGACAATGTGTGATGCCATGATAACAATCCATCTATTGTATTTTAATTATCATTATAGAACAATCATATATATGCGTTCACATAATATCCAGTTAGATCTAGCTTCATTCGTGCATGGAACATCATCAATGTCACTTCTCACTTCATCACGACTTCCAGTCGATCCCAATAGCTTGATTAATCAACAAAGAATCTGCCCAATTAACGAACGTTTTAAGGCGTTATGAGGAACAGAAGAGGGTGTTCCTTAAATAACCATCCAGCTTGAGGATAACTATTCATAAATGAAGAGCATGAAGTTCGCCAAGATTTTTTAGAGAGGGAGCGCATGATCTTCCTACCTCACGTTGTGCTTTAATAAATATTTAGATTTAGGATTTTGAGGGGGCTTGGATGACGGGTGTGATCACTACTCATGTTTATATCATTCCTTTTACCATAGTGGTTGAAATTCTCGTATTGGCTTATAGGTGGCCACATCTTGTAATAGAATTTTTGTGGTCTCCTTTTCCTTTGATCGGGTACGAGTTTGTTTTAGGGAATTGAGGTAACCGGCCTAGGCGGGTTATACCTCTTTAAGTGTCCTTAGTTTTGTATTTGTTGGTTTTTTAACGGTTAAATACAGTTTCTAAATGTATAATAACTATTCAGTGATATGCTATGACACCCCACCCGAAACCCCGGCGGACGTGCACACTTGATACAACTTACAGCGAAAGCAAACTGAGCTTTTATTTCAAACTTACAACATTCTGATTACAATACATTATTTAATTACAATATCAAACAACTATAAACTTTTACAGCTCCATATTTTACTATGTCCTTATCGTTCCTAGAATAGTCTCACTGATTACCTGTGATACATATACTCAAAAACACATCAACTAATGCTGATGAGCTCATGTTATATTTACAAAATTAACTTTGACATGCATACGATATAGGTATAAGTGTGTGCATTCCCTGGTTTTACCACAACCACCGACAGTGGGTTTGTCAGACCCTTCCAGCCATCAAATAGGTATGAGTGTGTGTCTGATGCATTTGAGGAATGCTATCCTCTTTTCAGCCAGTTCTACACATCCCGTTAAATATATCAGGATCATGTATACCCTTACCGATCCGTGCATATATTTAAGCATTATAATTATTACTAGTATAGACATAAACGAGTATATTATCACAGTTTTGAAAATAGTCATGATAACTCAGCTGTTTAAGAGTTGCTCAACAGTTGATAATCAATTCCTAGTAAGATCTGGTGATATCTCAAGGTCATTATACAATTTAGGCAATCCTAGGTTAGGCAATGGTACAACGAACTAGTCATTGTCATGGTTGGATATTAGCTAGTGCTACCTTGTTTAAGCATGGGTGATCAGTCCATGCCTAAGGCTAGGCTACCTAAAACCCAACCCTAACAATAACCCTACCACCTAAATTAATAATACTATACTAATAATAATCTTAATAATAATACTAAAATAAATATTAATTAACTTAATATAACTTAAATGAGAACATACTTTAAAACTATCTACGATAATTTAATGTAGAGTCTCCCTACCCGTGCTCCTACTCGAGCAAAAATGACTATTAACAGCATCCGCCTATTTTCAAAATATAAACCCAAACCCAAATCCGTTTGAGTCAATCTTGTAAATAAAATTCATTATTTAGTCATTTTATTTATTTTTATGTTCTAAAAATAATAAATGTGTCACTTAATCAATTTAACTTAAATTCTATAATTAATAAAATAAATATTATAAATGTTAAAAGGTCATTAAATAATCAACTAAGATAAATAATCAAATTACAAGTCCTTGTGAGATTTATAAAGTCTATAAAGATTTAATAAAAAAAGAAGTTGTTCAATTAAATTTAGAATTTAAATTGTAATTATTATTTTATTTATTTAAATTATTTAATTTTATATTTATTTTAAATTCTAATCATAACCCCCTTTTAAAAGACTTGTAACTCACCATTAACACTGTTGGATCTAGAAAGGCTGGTGCAACCAGGACCAAATCACTTAGACTATTTTGGTGCAACTAATAAAGGACTTTCGAAGCTAAGTGTGGAACTTCCGAAGGAAAAAGGAGCTCTTCCGAAGACAAAGTGTAAGACCAACTTCCGAAGGAAAACTCTAACTTCCGAAGACAAAGTATTCACTTCCAAAGATCAAGACTTAAAGTGAAAGATCAGAAGTCAACTTCTGAAGAATGAAAGAAGTCCTCAAGCCTCGGAAGTACAGAAGCCTCTTCTGAAGTATAAGTGGCTTTGGAAGAAATTATTCTTCCGAAGCCAACGTACCTTCGGAAGACACTACTATTATCCAGTGGACATAAGTATGGTCTCCCTGACACTCCGCTGCAGACCTCTGAGATACTGCATGGTGTTTTCTCAAAAGCCATGTAGTTGACCATACTTTATTCCACTGTTTACTTTTATCAATTAGTACAGTTGCCAACTTTAGTTGGTGACAAAAGGTAAGTCATGGACATATCATGACTACCATATCTTAGATAATACTTTATCTAAGATACCTTAACTTTAGCATTGTAGTATATGCTTTAGTCTTAGGTTCCAGCTGGTATCAAAGTATATCCAGCTGGAGGATCTAGTATATATAGTTTCTCATTGTAACTCATGTTTCATGCTTGTAAGAGTCTTATAATACTTTGAGTTGAGAAGTAATTGTTGATACATGTATGTCCCTAGATCATGATATGAATGTAATAGATCTTGTTTGTCTGATTCTGATGTAATGTTTGGAATGATTAATGAAATGATATTGGTTGTTTGTGATTTATAATGTTTAATATTTCATTAATGAGTCGATGTTGAATTGGTTAAATAGGTTTGTGGTTGTTTGAATTGTTACACATAATGTTATATTAATTAATACATTCAAACTTAACAAAATGAAGTTCTCATGCGAATGGCCCATACGAATGGACCATACGCATGAATAACTTCATACGAATGACTCAGTCGCACGACTGAACCAGGAGACTGGATCAGTCGTATGATTGTAACATAAGATTGGCTCAGTCGCACGACTGAACACTCAGTCGTGCGAATGAATCAACCGCATGGTTCAATCGCACGACTGAACCATACTAATGGTTCAGTCGCACGAATGAACAATACTAACCTATAAATACAACCCAATTCGTGGAAAAACGGAAGCATTCATTCTATTTCGACTCCAGACGTACCCTAGCCGTCCAGAAGCCTCCTAGTTCGTACTCCAAGTTCATAGAACGCTGTAGATCGATTCCTAATCGATTCTTAACGTTTGATTCAATACTTTATTGATTCTACGTGCGTTCTCACTGATTGGATCGCCAATCAAATAGGATTCCGCACTATTTGGTTGGTTTACACGTTAATCATTCGGTATTTCGTTCAATACCAGGTCCTAACAAGTGGTATCAGAGCTTTGGCTCTTGATTACGTGTGATTCAATCAAGATTGATAAAAAGTTTGTGTTTTTACACTAAAAACGCAATCTTTTGTGTCAAAAGTTGTCTTGGACGTCCCCTGCTCATCAAGTTTCGGTTTCTACGGCCTTAGGCGATTAGGGTTGGCGAAAATTCGAATTTTTACGGCTAAAACACGTTTAACCTAGAAATTTTCGCAAAACAGCAGCTTCAGTCGCACGAGTGAGCCATTCGCACGACTGGACTTCATTCGCATCGTCCAGACGCACGATTGGACCTAGTCGCATCCTTATTCGCACGACTGAACCATCCATTCGCAGTGTTCATACGCATCAGCTTCATTCGCACGACTGAACCAATCGCTTAGTTCAGCCGCACGATTGAACCAGTCGCATAGTTCATTCGCACGGATAGCCCATTCGCATCACCCAGTCGCACCAGTTTGACAGTTTGTTTAGTACACTTAAAGTTAATCGACATGGAAGATCAGATGTCAGCGTTTACTGCCGGGAAGGACTCAAGGATCCAGAACCTACTGTTACTTGAGAGTGAGGTGGGAAATCATAATAAACCACCAAAGCTCTTAACGTTAGATGAGTTTCCCCACTGGAAACAACGTTTTGAGATCTACCTCAATGGAGTGGATCCAAATTTGTGGGAAGCTATCGAGATTGGGTACAGTATGCCGGTTGGAGCCGATGGGGTAAAGCTTACTTTGGGAGGGATGACTGACGCTCAGAAAGTTAAGTATAATGCAGAGAAGAGAGTCTATGCATTGATCACACAGTCTATTCCTAAAGATATTTTCCACCAGTACTCGGAGAATAAGCAGGCCAAGAAATTGTGGGATGAGCTGGAAAAGAGATATGACGGGAATGCTTCGCTGAAGGCAATTAAAGCTAAGGAACTGAAGAAAGAATTTGACAACTTCTCATCGATGGAAACGAGAGTTTGGACGATGTTATTGATAGATTCTACCATCTGATGAGTGAACTGCATACACATGGGGTTGCTACTACCATGGAAGAAAAAGTGTCAAATTTTGCAGACGGATTGCCAGAAAAGTGGGCTTCATTTGTGTCAAACCTGAGACAGAATGAGATGTTGGCAAAGTTGGATATCAATGACTTCATTCTAAAGCTGCGAGAAGAAGCACTTAGGATGAAGTACAGAGCTCAGAAGTCTTCGTACACTCAGAATCCAGCTTTGTACAATGCCACTCCTCAAGCTAAGACATCTGGAGCACCTCTTCAGACTGCATTTGTGTCTAGCTCATCTGGTCCTTCACAAGCTCTCCTTCAGGATCAGAAACGTCAGGGTCTTCTGTACCCACTACATTGGATCTGAAGCAAATGCTACTAGACTGAAGACCGAGAACCTCGGTAACGTGACTGTGGAAGTAGCTCGAGAGCACATGGATCTCTTGGCAGCAGTGGTTCATTCCTATGATGGACTTGTTGCTGGGAAGATTGGAAACTGCCATCTGGCAGATGAGGACTACGAGCAGGTAGATGAAATGGAGCTGGAGAGGATGGACATTATGTGGGCCTTAGCAAGTGCTGTCCGGAGGGCGAAGAAGTTTGTGAAAAAGACCGGACAGAACTTGGTTGCTACTAAGGATACCACATTTGGCTTTGACAAGAGTAAGGTGACCTGCTTCAACTGTGGAGAGAAGGGGCACTTCAAGAGAGAATGTGTGAAGCCAAAGAAGACGGGGAACGGGAACCCATTCTCGTCCTTCACTCGTCAAGACAAGCAAGCTAGCAGTTCTACTTCATCAAGCAAGGATCCAAAAGCCTTGACTGCTCATGATGATGAAGGACAGGACTGGAGCTTTCGGTTTGTCTCTCCGGGGAATCTAATATTGCGAGCGTGGAAGATTTAGATGACGATTCCGCGAGTGAAGGAGATATTGCAGTTGAGATAGCGATGTCAAATAGTGAAGAAACAACTGCAACTGAGGTCAGCTACAAGCCTGAAGAAGGGACGTCCACAGCAAAGACAGAATCACCAGAACCAGAGACATCTGATGCTGCGTTGATGGCTAATTCTTCAGAATCTTCTCAGGTAAGTACCACTGACCAACTGTTTAAAAATCATGCTTGTTCTGATTGTAATACATTTAGAGATAGCATAGATGAGAAATTTGCTAGGTTATTAGATCATAATGATAACTTAGTAAAGGATTTGCAACTGTGCACTGAGGCTAATAGAGTTTTAAAACAAAATGAGCATAGTTACAAAGAAAAGATAGACCTTTTGACTAAACAGCTTAGGGAAACTGAAGTAGTTGCATTTAACCAAGCTAATGACATTAGGTACTATCTTAACTCCCTAGAAGACACTAAGAAGCAAAAGGCAGTTTTAGAAGTAGAAGTAAACTCTTTAAAGCAAAAACTGCACAGTTGGACAAGTTCATCACACATTGTCCAACACTTAGTGAGAGAAAGAAACAACGGGGAGGGTTTGGGTTATAAAGTGGTTCCACCACCACCTGAGACCTTGATGAACACTAAGAGTAGACCAATAAATAACAATCCCATCAAGGATCATGTGGTGTCTACTCCTCTTGTTAGTGATCCAGATTCCTCATGTTCATCAATTGAATCTGGAACAAAACAAAAGGAGGCCACTTCAAAGGCAAAGGGTAAAATGCCTTGTGTTAATCTGGAAAAAGAATTTGAAAAGGTTAATATAAAGTCCGGGTCAAACAAAGTCAAATCTGAATCTAAAAGACTGCTAATGTTAATCTTTCACAAGTTTCATGTCAAAAACCAGTTAACCAAAAAGAAAAAGATGTTAAAAATGTTAAAACAATTAATTTTGTTAAACAAGAGAAAACATCAAAAGAAACAGAGTCAAAACCCAAATTAAGTGATGTTACTAGGGTGTCACACACATCTCCACAAAGAAAGTTTAATCATAAAGTTGATAGCAGGTCATGCTACAACTGTGGAGAGTGTGGACACATTGCTTCCTTTTGTCCTTACTATCAGACACCTAGGAAGAAGATTGAACTTCAGGATTCAAAACCTAGGTCTTCTAAGAGGAGTTCTTTAACTCCACCTAGAAGAACTAGTGAACCTAAAGTTCAACCCATTAGCCAGTCGACTGTTTATCACAAACAGGCTTTGCACAAATCTGGCTTATGGAAAGAGAAGTCATCCTCTGTGTCTGATAATGATGACAAGAAGGAACCTGAGCTACCCTCACCCTCTAAGGTCAATGGGTTGAATTCATGATGTGTGATGCCTCTGGGAAACCCAAGCCAGTAAAGGCTTGGGTTCCTAACCTAAACTAATGTTTTACATTGTATGTGCAGGGTGTTCGCTACAGTGCTGAAACCAACACGTGGATTGTAGACAGCGGAGCATCCAGGCACATGACAGGAAACAGGGCTCTTTTATCAAACGTCAAACAAATAAAAGGAGGGCATGTTTCATTTGCTGGAAACAAGGGAGGCTATATCACAGCTCAGGGAGAAGTTGGAAATCAGAAAGTTAAGTTTGATAAGGTGAACTACGTTCAACAACTTCAAAACAACTTACTTTCTGTTTCCCAAATCTGTGATAAAGGATTTAAAGTCATATTCGACAACAAGAAGTGTTACGTCCTAAAGAAAGACTACGTGATTCCGGAGGACCAAGTTCTGATGACAGCTTCAAGATATAAAGACCTTTATGTTTTGGATCTCTCAACAGCTTCTACAACGGATCATGAAGTTCAGTGCTTTCTATCAAAAGCCACTGAGAAGGACTCCATCTCCTGGCATAGGAGAATGGGACACATTAATCAACGGAAGATGAATCACTTGATTCAGAAGGATCTTGTGAGAGGAGTTAACGTCAAGAATTTCCAGCTTCCTGATTTTTGTGTAGCTTGCAAGAAAGGCAAACAGACGAAGAAGTCTCATAAGGAAAAGAAAGTTCATTCAATAGAACTTCCTCTTGAACTTCTTCACATGGATCTGTTTGGTCCAGTCAGTACAAAGAGCATTGCAGGCGACTTGTACTGTTTTGTGGTTACTGATGACTACTCAAGATTCTCTTGGGTAATGTTTCTGAAGTCCAAATCAGAAACATTTGAGTCATTCAAGGAGTTAGTAACCACACTGGAATCTCTCTACAAGCTGAAGGTGAGACAAGTACGCTCAGACAACGGGACTGAATTCAAGAATCAGTGGATGGAGGCTTACTGCAAGGAAAAGGGAATTGTGCATCAATTCACTTCTGCCTACACGCCTCAGATGAATGGTGTTGCTGAGAGAAAGAACAGAAGCTTGATAGAGACAGCACGGACAATGCTGGCAGACTCGAAACTGCCTATCCAATTCTGGAATGAGGCAGTGGCTAATGCATGTTATACACTGAATCGAGTTCTGATAGTCAAGCGCCACGGAAAGACATGTTACGAGCTACTACAACGACGTAAACCGAATCTGGAGTATCTCGAACCATTTGGCGCGCCGTGCACACTTCTGAAGAAGACTCAAGAAGGTAAATTCAGCGAGAAGGCTGATGAAGGGATTTCCTAGGATACAACATACCGAACAAGAGAGTTTACAACAACTCAACGGGTTTAGTAGAAGTGTGGTGTAATGTTGATGTTCAGAGATATACCACACCACCTACTGGCAAAGGACCCGCCTACTTTTTCGACTATGATGGATTCTTCAAGTCCTTCAACATCCCTATCTCTCCTTCGGATGACGAGTTAGCTACTCGAATGATGTATGATATCTTGAACACACCATCTCTTGATTCAACATCATCGAGCTCACAGGGAGAATCATCTACTCAGTCAGGGGGAGTAGTCGACGACAGTGACTCCTCCTCAGAAGATGAAGCTGAAGAAGATGACCAGAACAGTCAGGAGGAACAGGTTCCAATCCTGCAAGTCCACAAGCATCTAACAGTGATGCTCCTTCGACTTCGGAACCTCAAACTCCATCTACCTCAGATGCAGAACCAAATGTTCATAATCTTGGCTCTGAGGTAGCTGTTCCTACTACTCCAGGATCACGTCTAAACGTCTATCATCCCTTAGACAATGTCATTGGGGATGTCAGATCAGGAGTACAAACAAGAAATCAGCTGTACTCAGCTGATTATGCCTCTGTTATGGAAAAGGGATACATTCATGATGGTGCTTATCGGTGTTTTGTCTCGCAGTTTGAGCCAAAATACGTCAGTGAAGCACTAAACGATGAGGCGTGGGTGAGTGCCATGCAAGAAGAACTTCTTCAGTTCAAGAAGTTAGGTGTATGGACTCTGGTAGATAGACCTAAAGGTGCTAAGGTCATTGGCACCAAATGGGTCTTGAAATGCAAGAAGGATGACCAAGGGGTCATTATCAGGAACAAGGCTCGACTGGTGGTTCAGGGATTTCGCCAAGTCGAGGGGATTGACTACAATGAAGTGTTTGCACCCGTGGCAAGGATGGAAGCCATCCGTATCTTCCTTGCCTATGCATCGTATATGAAGATTAAAGTCTATCAATTAGATGTGAAGAGTGCATTCCTTCATGGGGAAATTCGAGAGACAGTCTATGTCAGTCAACCCGAGGGATTTGAAGATCCTTATCATCGGGACAGAGTTTACAAACTCGACAAGGCCTTATACGGGCTTCATCAAGCTCCAAGGGCCTGGTATGAGAAACTCTCGACTCATCTTGTGAAACACGGCTTTCGCAGGGGAGTCATTGACTGCACCTGTTCATCAAAGAAAAAGATGGAGACCTACTGCTCGTACAGATCTATGTCGATGACATAATCTTCGGTTCAAAGAACGAAGAATTATGCAAAGAGTTTGAAGCAGTTATGAAGAAAGAGTTTGAGATGAGTGCTATGGGGGAGATGAAATTCTTTCTCGGGTTACAGGTGGATCAGACACCAAATGGGATCTTTCTACATCAGACCAAGTATGTGGGAGACATTCTCAGTCGGTTTGACATGGAGAATGCTTCTGCTGCTGGGACTCCACTTGCTACAAATCATGATATAGCACCTGATGAAAATGGAGATCTGGTAGATGCCACAATGTACCGAGGAATGATTGGATCCCTCATGTACCTCACTGCCTCAAGACCTGATATCATGTATGCTACATGTCTATGTTCTAGATATCAGGCTAAGCCTAAGGTTAACCATCTGATCGGGGTCAAGAGGATATTTCGTTATCTGAAGGGTACACCCACACTTGGGTTGTGGTATCCTCATGATGATGACTTTGAGCTCACGGCGTATAGTGACTCGGATTACGGGGGCTGCAAGATGAACTACAAGTCTACATCAGCAGGGTGTCAATTCTTTGGGAGGAGATTAGTTACCTGGCAGTGTAAGAAGCAGACCTCGGTTGCATTGTCAACCTGTGAAGCCGAATACGTTGCTGCTGCAAGTTGCTGTTCACAAATCATCTGGATTCAACAGCAAATGCGGGATTACGGTTTAAAGTTTTCTTCTACTCCTATCTTTGTTGATAACTCTGCTGCAATTGCAGTAACTAAAAATCCGGTACAACATCCAAAGACCAAACACATCGGTATTAAATACCATTTCATAAGAGACTGTTTTGAAAAGAACTTAATCGATGTGGTAAAAATTAATACTGATTTTCAACGCGCTGACCTCTATACAAAAGCTTTTGACAAACCACGTTTTCTATATTTGTTAGAGGTCAACGGCGTTAAAAAGAAAAGTGATGTTATCCCTGATGATGATCATGTGTAGTCCGATGCAGTGTAGTTAATTTTTCTTTTTCATTTCCTTTTTATTTTTATTTTAGTTTAAATTAAACTCATGTTATTTAGCTGTTATTAAAATCCTAAAATAATTAAACCAGTTATGATTTTAGTATTTTAGGGGGAGAATAAGTCAGCCAGTAACATTAAAAAACGAGGGAAAGGAGTGGATAGCTGATATAAGGTAGATCGTATCTGTGATACCGATTCAAACCCTTTGGAAAATGATAGTACACAGGAACAAATCAAGAGGGACTTTAAAATTTAATTTAGAAAAGATGCAAAATTCAAAGTATAAGTCTGTGTAGTCTGAGCAATATAAAAGGGAAGATGATAGAAAAACTGGTAACTACTAAGGTAACACAACGAAAGTAGACCTAGAGGTTGCTAGACCACAAATGATATGTCGGTAGATTCAACACAATAGATGATTAGACCTGACTGGTGATCTCAAGAT
Organism: Flaveria ramosissima; assembly: GCA_025215565.1. Lineage (NCBI taxonomy): Eukaryota > Viridiplantae > Streptophyta > Magnoliopsida > Asterales > Asteraceae > Flaveria > Flaveria ramosissima. The sequence continues at coordinate 61,932,251 of CM046031.1, read as the reverse complement.
CAAACTAAGTTGTTCAACTGACTGTGGGCTCCCATCTTGTCACTGGTTAACACAATCAACAATATTCCAATAAGGGGTAATGAGCATGTAAACGCCACAAATGTGTGCGGATGACCATAAATAGAGCAAAGCACGAAAAAAAATGAAAGACAAATGCTATCAAGCTAATGACTTATGTTGTTGGTGCATTCTGTGCAAAAGAAAATTAAGCTGCTCTAACAAGAAGATAGGTTGTGTGCCTCTCTGCTGTGCGATGGCACTGACCTGAGGATAAGCATAACCTAGATATTCTAGAATTCATTGTTGTTTGCCGCCTCTCTGCTGTGCGATGGCACTGACCTGAGGATTGGCTTCTCTTTGAAAGCTCTAAGAATAGTCTCTTCTTGTAAAAATACCCGTAGACCGCTCAAAAGCTCCTGAGGAATGTTGATTACCATATAAGTGTGGGATCCACAAATGTTAGTTGAAATAATTAAACCTAAAACTATCACCAGTTTGTGTCAAAAGTCTGTGTATGGATTTAAGAGGACAAATATACTGACAATCATTGTGGCTGCAATTCTTGAAAGTTCAAATCAATGTGGGAATCTAATAGTACCAGTATGATTTCCTAAATTTGCTAACGACTCTGGATGAAAACCAAGAATTGAGCATCAAAAGGTTTTGATAACAAGTCCCAAATGATTTGACTTGCCTGTATGATTCCAAAATTGAATTGGTCCAGGTGTGGTCAAACTAAATTGAAGCTGCCTATTCCAGAACCAAATCCAGTAGATTTTATCTTAGGTTTATCTCTCACAAAAGCCAAAAACAAGTCAAATTTTTGTATTTTATTTTAACGTTCTAGTTAGTTAGTCATTTTAGTTTGTTTGTTTGTTGGACTACATCATGAAAATCAGTATGGGATTAACTCACCTAAAAGGGTCATGTCTGAGATGACCACATGTGTTTTCAAAGTTTAAAGGGTCACGTCTGAGGTGACAAAGTGTTTAAAAGGGTCACGTCTGAGGTGACAAAGTGTTTAAAAGGGTCACGTCTGAGGTGACAAATTGTTTAAAAGGATCACGTCTGAGGTGATCAAAGGTGTCAAGTAAAAATGATCATGTCTGAGATGATCAAATGCTCATAATGTTAATTTCAACAGTTAAAAAGGGTTTAAATGTTAAATGTTCAAAATGGCAGAAAATTTCATAAGTATGACCCATTCGCACGAATGGACCATTCGTATGGACTTATCATACGAATGGGAGCCATTCGTACGAATGGACCATGAGTATGGACCATCCAACCGAATGGCCCATACGATTGGCCCAGTCGGATGCTTAAGAGCGAACGAATGAGTCAGTCGCACGACTGAGATCCAGTCGGACGACTGAAGAAGGGCGACTGAACCAATCGCACGACTGAGGCCCACTCGCACGACTGAAAGGTGCGTATGAGTCCAGTCGCACGATTGAATTTAGGGTTAGTATAAATAGAGGGAGAGTCGGTCGCAGAGACTCACCACTCTCAAATTAACCCTAAATCGCACGAACTAAAGCCACTCTGCCAAATTTCATTTGATCTCTATAAACCCACGTTTCTTACATACTGACCATTTACATCGACTTTACAGGTAATTTGCGGTGAAGAGACACTACAATATCTTTCAATTTGACACCAAATCTAGAAAATCGGACTCGTTTAAACAACCGAGACTTAAGTGACTTAATAACCTAACTAAACGACTCAAACAAATGAAATTAAAGATGTTAGGTGTTATACGAATGATTGCGAGTCTAATGAACCAGAACACGAAGTCTAAAACTCAAAATTGGTGAAAAATTGGATTTGAATTGAACAGTCAGTACATCATGCGAATGGACAGGTTGATGAACTTCAGTCGCACGACTGAAGGGTGCGAACTGCTTAACCGCACGACTGAACCATGCGTATGAGTTCAGTCGCACGACTGGTGTAACCGCATGAGGTTACATACGCATGAATTCAGTCGCACACTCAGTCGTACGTATGGGGTCATTCGCACGACTGAACCCCAGTCGCACTGTTCAGTCGCACGACTGATCTCAGTCGCACAACCTCAATCGCATGACAGAAAGATTTTTCTTCAAGTCCAAGTGTTTCATGACATTCTTAGCCAATGGTACTAATGTTTACTTTGTTTGTGTAACAGATGGCGAGTCGATGGACTATGAGTACGAAGCACAATATCTGTGCTCATCTGGATTTGACATCCAGAAATGCTGCTGATTTCTCGGGCATTATCACATTTCTACAGAGGTCGAGGATTGCACACGCCATATCTACTCCCTGTACTCCTTATCGGTCCATTCAGCAGGCCTTCTGGGAAGGTGCTACAGTTGATAGATCCTCTGAGCCTCACTGCATCAGAAGTACCATTTTGGAGAGGCTATAGCTATCACGAAGGAGGATCTTAGGATCGTGTTACAGTTGGGGGACGACGCTGATTGTCCGACTAGATTACACCCCCTCACTGTCAGAGGATGCTTTCTTAGAGCCAAGTACTCTGGGGACATCAATGCTGGGGTGCTCAACAAGAGCAACCTCTGTCCCCAGTTTAAGTATCTTGCGCACGTGCTGCTTAAGTGTATAGCTTCCAGGAAGGGAGGTTTTGATGAGCTTTCCGACCAGATCCAGAACGCGTATGTTGCGTTGGTGCTGAACCACCCGTTCAGCTTCTCCAAGATGATCTTCACCTACCTGGTGGAGAACATCGAGGGGAAAGGGAAGGAGGGCTTCTGTATGTACCCCAGGTTTATGCAGCTGATTATCGACTAGAAGCTCCCCTCCCTGCCAAAGGAGAAGGATGATGCGGTAGTCCTCGAGGTGATGGATGATACTACCTTGGGGAGGATGAAGGTATACAGGGGGAAGCAAGTGAAACCCCCTGTCAGGAGATTGTTTGGGCATCTGGCCCGGGAGGACTACGTGGTGCCAGCCAGGAGGAAGTGGCGCCACGACGATAGTGATTCGGATGTTGAGCAGATTGCTCTACCCACTCATGATTCAGATGATGATGACAGTGGGGATGCTGGAGATGATATGCCTATTCCACCGAGGGGCACAGCTTCAGATGTTATACCTCAGTATCTGCCCCCACAGGTGACATAGCTGAGTCTGCTGGTTTCCATCAGGACTTCATACCTGGTGAGGAGGAAGAAGAGTCGGATGAGGAGCCTTTGACGAGGACTGTGGGAAGCAAGGTTGTTCCCACAGAGTATGGACTCCGGGCGGTTGGTGAACGCCCCAGGGATTCGGGAGAGACTACTGCAGATCCTAGCTATGCCCCTGAGCCTTCTAGCCGTGTTCTAGGGGGAGCATCCACCTCGACTGGATCGAGGAAGAAAAGGATGGCTCAGCCCCACGGCCAGAAGAAGAAGAAGAGACGACTCACCTTCGTTACCACCACAGCTACCACCACCACTACCACCTCTACAGCTACACCATCCACCACCACAGCCACCACAGCTACCACTACCACCACCACACCTCCCACCACTATACATATGCCAACCACCACCATAACTTTCACTCCTACATCACCTCCACTATCATCCCGACCAAACCCCATCTTCACCACAGCCACCACCACCACCACTAGCCACCAAGCAGGACCCTCTTCACATCCCTCACATATATACGGATCACCTCTACCTCCAATTGGGGTAGAGGAACAGCTTTTTGCGCTGAACCGGATGGTGATGCGTTTGTTAGCTGCTGATGAGGAGAAGACAGCGCAGATCCGTCATCTGACAGATCTTACTACGGCGCAGTCTCAGCAGATCTCGGAGCAGGCTCGGTTGATAGATGAGCAGGCCCAACAAATGGCTGCTCAGAGCCACGAGATCGCCCAACTCCAAGAGCACAGTGTCACATCTGCTAAAAAGATTGAGGAGTTGGAGGAGGCTAAGAAGACCATCATGCTAAAGCTTAAGGGATCTAAAGATGAGCCACTAAAGATTAAAGAGGGAGACAGAGATGATGGTGATGATGATGATGAGGATGATGATGAGGACGATGATGATGAGACTGAGGATGATGAGGGGATTGAAGAAGAAAGGACAAAGGAGAGGAATGAGGATGATGATGAAGAAGGAGGAGATGCAGCTGCATCTGCCTCTGCTCAAGGTCAGGAAAGGAGATCCAAGAAGAAACAAGACCAACAAGCTTCCTCCTCTGCTCCACCAAGCGATGATCCAGTGATCCAAGAGAAAAGTAATGATTAGATGTCTATGTATTTGATTACTTTTGTATTTGAATCATGTATTTAAACTTATGTATTCGATGTTTATATTAAGATTAATGCATTTCTGTTTTGATTATTAACTAATGGTTGATGTGTTGCATGTTTAAATCAAACAGATCCAAACTATCAAAGGGATGAATTCGATGTTGCTCCCCTTCAGCATGTCAAGACTCAGCTAACTATGATTCTTGATCTGCAAGGGATCGTAAGGAGGTCGGTGAGTTATACCCCTGAAGAAGGGGAAATAATTCACGATCTATCAAATGAGCAACTAGCTGAGATCTTCAAGCTAAATCCCGATGAGATTGTAAAGGATGCTCCAACGTGCGACTCGACAAGTGACGAAGAGCTCAACGACGTTGATGAAATAGAGATAGAAGATGTCACTGCAGAGCACTACCCTCAGTATGCTGACAATGAGGGAAATGTGGTCCCCAATCTGGGTGAATCCCTTGTCAGTGATACGTTTGAGGTGTTAGATAAGATGGAGCAGGAGTCAGAGAAGACAGAGGGAACAGCCCAAGCCTCAAACGATGATGTTGACATTCGAAAGGCTGAATGGGCTGCTTGTTTTGAAGAAGTTAGAGCCCAACGCGCTGCACCTAAACATGACGCCTACACCAAACTCTACCGAGTTAAGAAACATCATAAGGTGTCGGGCAGGATTATAGCGTGGGCATATTTTGAGGACCTAAACGTCTATGCAGTTAAGAGGGAGAAGGGCATAGAGTACTTTAGATTCCCACATGATCTAAAGACTCTACCAGGTTTTGAGCTCAACCAGCTGGCCAAACTGAAGCTGTTGTATGCTGACCCAAGAAAGATGTCAGGCTGGTTTGAGGCTGCCCTAAGGAAGGAGTACCATACCAGGTGGGTTAACTTCAGACCCCAACAACCTACAAGGTACATCAGAAGGTCTGAAGTTGATGCCATTACTGGAAAGCCTAAGATAGTGTTGAAGTGGAGTCCTCCGCGCACGATGTCAAGAATCCCGCTCAGGGAAATGCCATAGGACTTCACTCCACACTTTAAGTGGTGGTACTACGATTGGAGGACAGGAGAAGCGGTCATAGTCCTAAACAAAGAGGGCCAAATGGATACTATCAGGGTATTTGACCCAATGTGGCTTACCAACTTGTCAGCTAATGATGTCTACACTCTATACAAGTGGCCACTGTTCTATGACACGCAGGATATAGTACAAGCCCTCCAGTTCCAGAACGTCATAAGACTCTGCTTTGCGTTTGAGATTCTCGCAGAAGTCACAAAAGAGGATAAGTACAAGAAGTATGAGGAGGTAATGCAGAAAACAAGACATTAGAGAGATCTAGGTCTAAGGGGAGTTTGTTGATACATGTATGTCCCTAGATCATGATATGAATGTAATAGATCTTGTTTGTCTGATTCTGATGTAATGTTTGGAATGATTAATGAAATGATATTGGTTGTTTGTGATTTATAATGTTTAATATTTCATTAATGAGTCGATGTTGAATTGGTTAAATAGGTTTGTGGTTGTTTGAATTGTTACACATAATGTTATATTAACTAATACATTCAAACTTAACAAAATGAAGTTCTCATGCGAACGGCCCATACGAATGGACCATACGCATGAATAACTTCATACGAATGACTCAGTCGCACGACTGAACCAGGAGACTGGATCAGTCGTATGATTGTAACATAAGATTGGCTCAGTCGCACGACTGAAGACTCAGTCGTGTGGATGAATCAACCGCATGGTTCAATCGCACGACTGAACTATACTAATGGTTCAGTCGCACGAATGAACAATACTAACCTATAAATACAACCCAATTCGTGGAAAAACGGAAGCATTCATTCTATTTTAACTCCAGACGTACCCTAGCCGTCTAGAAGCCTCCTGGTTCGTACTCCAAGTTCATAGAACGCTGTAGATCGATTCCTAATCGATTCTTAACGTTTGATTCAATACTTTATTGATTCTACGTGCGTTCTCACTGATTGAATCGCCAATCAAATAGGATTCCGCACTATTTGGCTCGGTTTACACGTTAATCATTCGGTATTTCGTTCAAATACCAGGTCCTAACAGTAATATATACAAGTACCTTGAAAACTATTTCCTTGTATTCTTTGCTACTTATTATATTATTATCAACTCTTAGAAAAGATTCTACTTCATCTTATTTGAGTGTAATATAAGTGAGTTTGAGAGAAATCCAAGTGTTAAGTGACATATCCGATCCTGCAATTAGTATCAGAGCTTTTTAGGCTCTTGATTGTGAGATCTTACCATCCTAATCAACCTGTTTTTCACTCCTCCTTACACCACATTCAAAATGGCTCTCAACAATTCTAAAGTAGAGATGGGGACGATGACTAAAGCACCCATCATCACCCCTGAAAACTTCAGGTCATGGAGCAGACGAATGGAAGGCTTCATCAGGTATCAAGACAGCAAGATGTGGCAATCCATTGTCAATGGCCCGTATAAGCCAAAGGTGGTTGGTGGAAACGGTGCCATGATAGAGAAAGCTGTTGAAGACTACTCTGATGAGGACCGGAAGAAGCTGGACATTGACAGCAATGCTATGACTGTTTTCATGACTGCAATTCCCAACTCCATCATGGTGGGGTTTGAGCATTGCAAGTCAGCCAAATAACTATTTGATGCACTTGCTCATATGTACTCAAGCTCAAATGACTCCAAGAAGGACTCATTGAAGCAGCAGTTCGAGAACTTCACCTACATTGCTGGAGAGACCCTCAGCCAACAATACTTCAGGTACATGGATCTCATTTCTTCCCTTCAGTCTGTGGGAATTGCTCTTGAACTTAGAGACCTCACAAGAAAGTTCATGAGTGCACTTCCTAATGAGTGGATGTTCTACTGTGTCTCTATCAAAAGAACAGAAAACCTGAACACACTCACCATGACCGAACTCTATGGCATCCTTGATGGATACCGTTTGGAAATGGAGAATAAGAGAGGTCATCAGACAAGCAGACCCTTGATTCTTCCTGCTAGCAACGCTTTAATGGTTGCTGAAGGCTTAGGACCCTTCCAACCTCAACAGTACCTGACTTACACCCAGCAGCCATCCTGTTCTTTTGGGTCATACATCATATTTCCTAAGACTCCAAGGTCTCAACAAGCTCAGCAAAGTTCCTTTCAGGACAACTTTGCTTTTATCTCAGGAAGTGGACACTCTAGTGATTATCAGTATTGCTTTGATGATCTAGAGTGCTTCAGCCCAGATGACGTGGAATACGTAGACATAGTCCAACAAATGGCTCTCTTAACCTACAGAGCAAAGAAGTTCTTCAAGAGAACTGGAAGGCAATTTCCCCAGAACCCAATCAACAACAAATTTGGGTTTGATAAAACCAAGGTCAAATGTTACAACTGTAACCAACTTTGTCATTTTGCAAGGGAATGCAAGGCTCCCAAGTCGAATCTGGGAACCCCACAGGCCTGTTGTAACGCCCGGAAATTTTCTTTTAAGCCGATGAAAGAAGAAAAAGAAATAAAGTCCAAAGTCGAGGGACCAAACTCGCCAACGAGAGAAACTTTGATGAATGGGAGTATAAAAGGGAGAAGGCACCCCCTTTCTTGCCATTTTTCAGCCAAGAAGAGAGGAGAGGAGAAGAGAAGTAGAAAAGGAGGAGAAAAGCTTGGTTCGGGTGGATTCGAGCGTGGAAATCGTCGTGTAGCGGGTCAAATCGAAGATCCACTCGACAGGAACGTTTGTGTGAGTTCTAGGACCCCTCTTTTACACGTTTTCAACTGATTTTGGGGCTGCAACACATCTGAAAACCCATTTTCGAGTTTTTGGGTGAAAACCCGTTTTTAACTTTTTATGCGTGTGTGTATGTGTATGATGCGTTTGGAGCTTGATTTCTTGCTTGGTTATGCTTGAATGAGGTCGTGGTATGTTTCCCTAAGGTTTAGGATGGTTGATTTGGGCTTAAAATGGGTTTAGATGAGTTTGGAGGCCAAAAACCCTCGGCTGCAGTCGGGATGAACTGCATTCTGCATCAGCTAGGGCTAGGCGACCGACTGGAGGGAGAATGAAGGCCATTCGGCCGACTGGAGGGAGAATGAAGGTCGTTTGGCCGACTGGAGGGAGAATGAAATTCGGCCGATTGGAGGGAGAATGAAGGCCATTCGACCGACTGGAGGGAGAATGAAGGCCATTCGGCCGATTGGAGGGAGAATGAAGGTCCAGTCACCCGAATGGAGGGAGAATGAAGGTCCAGTCACCCGAATGAAGGTCCAGTCACCCGAATGAAGGTACAGTCACCCGAATGAAGGTCCAGTCACCCGAATAAAGGTCAGTCACCCGAATGAAGGTCCAGTCACCCGAATGAAGGGCCAGTCGCATGGAGACCATGCGACTGGAGAGTGTCCATACGCCCAAATAGGGTTGTTGCACCCGAGGAGAGTATGTAGTTTAACTTCTGACTTTCGGAAGAAAGTACAGGTGTAAGTTTTGACGTAAAGGTTCCCGTAAGTTCATGTAAGGTGACGATTGAGGCCTTAGAGAACATGTTGGGCATGTTGATGATGATGATATGTATGATGTTATGTGTGATGTTATGCCTGGCGGTGTGTGTGATGCATAGTATGTATGATGTATGTTACGTATGTATGATGATGCCTGTATGGTGATGTTGTATGTTTATGTTTATGTTTATATTATGTTCTTATTGTTATGTGTGATTATCTTCCCGTGGTTGTGCGATGTATGTTAATGAATGTAATGAAAGTATTATGTAATGTATAGTGGAAGATAATGAAAAGAGGAACGTAATGAATGAATGAATGCAAGCATGAACGAACAAATTAGAGTAAGGATGGCTTGCGGAAGAAGAAAGGAGGTTCACGACTCATTGAGAGTTGTTAGCTTAACTGTGTGTGTATTATAGCGTGCGATCTTGGCTTACTCATAAGGGGGACAAAGACACAGTAGGGAGTTCAGTTTTGGTAACTGCTCCGATACGTGCGATGTGGTATTTACTGTGTGCTATGTAGCGTGCGATTTTGGCTGCCTCATGTGGTTTATGTAGCGTGCGATCTTGGCTAAACCATGAGATGGCGTGCGATTCTGGCTAAACCCCGAGCGTTCTCACATACAGGGGGAGTCGGTCTTCGTGACCACTCCGATGGTGCGATTTGTGCGATATGTGCGATGGACAGCATAAGGGTAGCGTGCGATTTTGGCTAACTCATGTGGTTTATGTAGCGTGCGATCTTGGCTAACCCATGAGACAGCGTGCGATTCTGGCTTCCTTATGTGTGCGATCCGTGCGATATGTACTTCGGGTACGATGATGGGAAGGTGCGATTTGAGCGAAGGTATGATATGTATGGAATGAATGAACGGGATCCTTGTCATTCGACCTCAGTAATCATGGCTGAGTGCCATGAAGAGGGTAAAGCTTGACAGGATCTAGATGAGAAATGAATGATAAATAAAGTAGGAAATGTGCGAACGTGCGATATGTATGTAATGAATGTTAATGAATTTTCATAATAATTGCGATACGGATCCTTGTCATTCGACCTCAGTAATCGTGGCTGAGTGCCACGAAGAGGGTAAAGTCTGACCGGATCTCGAGAGAAGTGAAAGATAATGACGTACGTTGAATGAACAAAAGTTAACAAATGTAATGATGAAGATAATAATGATATTATCTGTATGTACGTATGATGTGTGATCATGTACGAAAGTATAGTATGATTGAAAGAAAGTAAAGAACGGTTTTAACGAAAGAAAAGTATGTTTATTATAAAACTAGAACTCACTTAGCAACGCTGACTTTGATATGTTTCCAGTTGGCAGGTATGTTGCTGAAGATGGCACGGGGCGGCTACTCAGCGTATTTTGGATGGCATCCTTATGTTTAATGCTTTTGTAACGAATGTAAAATGATATTGCGTAATGAACGTTTGTATTATTTTGCAAAAGTTTTTATGATGAAAATGAAATGTCATATTTGAATGTTTCCGCTGCAGTATTTTCATGAGGCAAATGTAATTATATGTTTTATATGCGATGAGGATCCAACTGTGAGCGTCCCGAGAACGGGGCCTTACAAGTTGGTATCAGTGCCAAAGTTTAAGTGAAATGGGTAAATTTTCAAAACAAACCTTTACTTAAACTGAGAATGGGACGGAATGGGAATGGGAGGCCAATCTGAGTAGCTGCGTGCCATCGGGTATTTTCGTAATGTAAACCGGAATTATGTGCGCATGTTATATGGTTTACGTGTTGCTGGTAGATTTTGTTATTGATGTAGTCAGGACAGGTAATGCTTGGGATATGAAGAGTAAAGTAAGTGGCTAATCACAACTGGCCACTGTAATTAGGGACTTACTATACTTGACATAAACTGAGCTGTTCCTTGAATGACCGTGTTGGTGTTTGAATCTTTCAATGTGATAGAGAATGGCCGGTGGTAGATCTTCTAAAGCTTCTCGTGGTGGAGGTGGTGGTGGACGTGGTGCTGAACCACGAGTCACAAGAGGACGACCCGGAGTTGAAAAAATGGTTCATGAGGAAGTGGACACTCTAGTGATTATCAGTATTGCTTTGATGATCTAGAGTGCTTCAACCCATATGACGTGGAATACATGGACATAGTCCAATAAATGTCTCTCTTAACCTACAGAGCAAAGAAGTTCTTCAAGAGAACTGAAAGGCAATTTTCCCAGAACCCAATCAACAGCAAATTTGGGTTTGACAAAGCCAAGGCCAAATGTTACAACTGTAACCAACTTGGTCATTTTGCAAGGGAATGCAAGGGTCCCAAGTCGAATCCGGGAACCCCACAGGCCTCCACACATCCCTCTACACCAAAGCCCACTGGAAAGTCAACAGAGACAACTGCAATGGCTCAAGAAATTGACTGGAGCTTTATGGTACAGGATGTGACTCCTGCTTAAGTACTCATGGCCGGAACAAATGACAATAATGTATATGAACATCTCTGTACTCCTGCCTGTATTGCTAAGGTTAAGTTGTATCATGACTACAATATGGAGATTAAATCCGATATTGAGTCTTTAAATGTTTTTAAATCTGATTTTAAAAAGGCTGAATCTGACTATCAAAGAAAAATTAAGGAGTTGGAGAAAACTGTGTCCTTATTTAAACATAAACACACAAACTATAAGACTCGAATAAAGGATTTAATATCCAAATTGTCTGAGGCTCAAGCCCAGCTTGTCACAGCTGAAGCTCAAGCTAGGAAGTATGCAATTTCTGAACCAAACTTCCAAGCCATTCTTGCATCATCCTCTCACTCAAAACTTTGTTACCAAAACAAAGGTGGGTTGGGAACCAATGAAATTGCTCCACCACACTCTTATGAGTCTATAAGACAACCAAGATGTGATACTAAAGAGCAAGAGGTTCCATCTACTGACCCACCTTCTCATGAGTCAAAGAGTGATGCAACCATGGAGACCATCACAGGGAAGAACCAGGTAATTTTACCCACTCCTACTGGTGATGATCAACCCCTGACCACCAAAGCCAGAAGAAGCAAAGCTAAGGCAGCCAGAAAAACTGCCAAGAAAGTGGCTGAGTCTAAGCTGAAGATAGACCCAAAGCAAAAGGGTGTATTCATCTCAGCTAGATTCCAGGTGGTAGGAAACTCTGATTCAGGAAAGGAGTGTAGTACCAGCACTCCTGCCCTACCAAAGGATCAGAAGTTAAAGGGAAAGGTTGCTGATGAAGAGAAAAAGAAAAAACAGCAATCCTCAAATTCCCAAAAGATTAACATTGCATGCATAATGTGTGGTCTGTAAAACCACATGGCCAAAGATTGTTACTACAGCTAGCACACATTATGAAAATAATGTTAAAAAGGAAGGAGTCAGGGAAGTTTCTCATTTGGACCATATCAAATGGTTCAAGTGATGAAAAAGGGAAAGCTTGTTTCCGAAGCAAGGTTGCTTTCGGAAGAAGGTCCTTTCCAAAGGGAAAAAGGCTTCGGAAGCTAAAGCTGTCAAGACTCAAAAGAATAAAAGAGTCCCCTTGAGACCATCCCAGAAGAAGACTACTTCGGAAGAAAAGGTGGTGAAGGCTTCTTCCGAAAAGAAAGAAGCTTCGGAAGAATGTCAAGCTGCAAAAGCTTCAACAAGCTCATCCTCCATGATCAACCAAGGGATGGAATGGAAGATCAAGGAAGATGCTGCAGCCCAAACCTCTTCTTCAAAGACATCCATTGGACCCCCATGCATAAATTTTGGTTCAATCATGTCACTATCATTGAAAGAACCCAAGACCAACAAGGCTTGGGTTTCCAATCAAAACTAATCATCTCATCTTATGTGCAAGGACATCCATATGACAAGAATAACAATGTTTGGATTGTGGATAGTGGATGCTCCAGGCACATGACAGGGAACAGATCTCTCCTTCAACAATTTCAACATTATGATGGAGGTCCTGTCCAGTTTGGAGGTGAGGCCGGAGGATATATTTCTGGCAGAGGAAGTATATCCAACGAAAATTAAAAGTTGACAAAGTTCACTTTGTCAAACAGCTTGAACACAACCTGTTAAGTGTTTCTCAGTTCTTATCAAAAGCATCAAATGCTCTTCACAGAACATGAGTGCTATCCTCAAACCCGGGATGACAATTCCTCAGGAATTGGTGCTTCTTAGATCTCCCAGGAAAGGGGATATGTACAAGCTGGATATAAACAATGCTTCCCCAATGGGAGAAGTATCATGCTTTCTTTCCAAAGCTGATGGTGATGAGTCAACACTATGGCATAAACGAATGTGTCATGTAAAATTTAAGACAATGAACAAATTGGCTAAAAATAACTTGGTACATGGTTTGCCTAAAAAGGAATTTTTTTGCAAAGATAACTGTGTTGCATGCCTGAAAGGGAAGCAACACAGGACATCTCATAAATCCAAAGTTGTTAACTCCATCACCACTCCATTACACTTATTGCACATGGATCTATTTGGTCCCACAAGTATAATGAGCATTGGAAGGAAATCATATTGCCTTGTGATTGTTGATGATTTTACTAGATTTACATGGGTATTCTTTTTAAGAACCAAAGATGAAACTGCTGAAACTTTAATATCTTTTATTCTTAAAATAGAAAATCAAATTGATCACAAGGTTAAAATAATTAAAAGTGATCAAGGGACTGAGTTTAAGAACCACGTTCTTGACTCATTCTGTAACTCAAAAGGGATTGCCAGACAATAGTGCTCCTAGAACTCCTCAACAAAATGGTGTTGCTGAGAGGAGAAACAGGACACTTATTGAGGCTGCTTGAACTATGTTAGCTGATTCAAAGCTGCCTCTAACATTCTGGGCAGAGGCAGTCAGCACTGCATGCTATGTGCAGAACAGGGTTCTTGTAGTTAAGCCACATGGAAAAACCCCTTATGAGCTATGGAACAAGAGGCCACCGTTCATTGGCTTTCTAAGGTCCTTTGGCAGCAGGTGTACCATACTTAACACAAAAGACAATTTGGCAAAATTTGCTGAAAAATTGGATGATGCCATCTTTGTTGGATATTCCTCTAACTCTAAAGCTTATAGAGTTTATAACATTAAAAATCAACAATTTGAGAAATCTTTCAACATTGTAGTTAATGAGCACACTCCTTGTGTTAGGGGGAATGGCCCTGATCACATATTTGATTTAGAATTGTTTCCAAACTATTCTAAACCATCTTGTGAGAATGTTTCAGCTGGAACAGGTGCTCAAAGTGATTCTGATGATGACCAACTGTTTGAGCTTCCCAGACCTATTCCAAGTTCTCCAAGAGCTGCAACAAATCAAGTTCCCACTATTGGCAGATCTGATAGTATAACTATCTCAAAGAATAGTGGAGCTTTAACCAGCGGTTCACCTGTTGACCCTCAAACTTCATCAGGTGACATTGCACAACACCAAGCTGATGGAAGCAACATCTTGAAGGAACAGGCAACTGTTAATGCTGCTTCACAGCAAACAAATAATGATGATGTTTCTCATTCATTCAATCAGTCCTCATTGAATGAGTTTGAAACAACAGCTGGACCAAGTGTTCAAGCTCCTGAGCAAAATATGTCCAATTTGGATCTATCTTTGCAACTGGAGGTAATTCCTAGACTTAGGATTCACAACACTCATCCAGCTGAGAACATCATAGGGGAAGTCTCTGAAGGTGTGAGAACAAGAGGACAAACTCAAAATGGGAATGTCTGCTTGTACTCATGCTTTTTATCCCAAATGGAACCCAAGAAGGTGGAAGATGCCTTGAAAGATAGTAGCTGGGTTGAATCAATGCAAGAGGAGCTGCTTCAATTCAAAAGACAAAAGGTTTGGAACCTATGTCCGTACCATCTAGTCAAGTACCTATAGGCACTAAATGGGTTTTCAGAAACAAGAGAGATGATAGAGGCTTGATTATCAAGAACAAAGCAAGACTGGTGGTTCAAGGATACACTCAAGAGGAGGGAATCGATTATACTGATGTCTTTGCACCTGTTGCAAGACTTGAGGCAGTTAGGATCTTCCTTGCTTATGCATCTACTAAGAATTTCACCGTCTACCAGCTTGATGTCAAGTGTGCCTTTCTATATGGGGATATAGATATGGAAGTCTATGTATGCCAACCTCCAGGATTTGAAGGCCCACAGCATCCCAACTATGTGTGCAAACTGGATAAAGCTCTATATGGGCTGCACCAAGCACCTAGCTGTGGTATGAGACATTGTCTCAGTTTCTCCTGAAGAATGGTTACACTAGAGGTACCATTGATAAGACTCTTTTCATAAGGAAGTCTGGGAAGACATCTTGCTCGTTCAAGTCTATGTTGATGACATCATATTTGGTTCCTCAAATGACCAAATGTGTAAAGACTTTGAGAGCATCATCAAGAAGAAGTTTGAGATGAGTTCCATGGGAAAAATGGACTTTTTCCTTAGAATTCAGGTGAAGCAAATGAAGGAAGGGTTTTCATCAGTCAATCTAAGTATGTCAATGACATCTTAGAAAGATTTGACATGAAAGATTGTAAGGCAGCCAAAACACCTATGCCCAGTAACCACAATCTCTGCCCCGACTCTAAGGGGAATGATACTGATCAACATCAGTATAGAGCAATTATTGGTTCTCTGACATATCTCACAGTAAGTAGACCTGATATCATGTTTGCAACTTGTATTTGTGCAAGATATCAGGCTGCTCCAAAGGTGTCACACCTAGTTGCTGCCAAGAGAATCCTTAGATACCTCAAAGGAGCACCTAAACTAGGTCTCTGGTATCCAAGGAATAGTGATTTCAATCTCTATGGTTACTCTGACGTGATTATGGTGACTGCAATATCAACAAGAAATAAACATCCGGTGGATGTCAATTTCTTGGTGGAAGGATCATCTCATGGCAATGCAAGAAGCAATCCTGTGTCTCTAAATCAACTGCTGAAGCTGAATACATTGCTGCTGCTAGTTGTTGTGCTCAGCTGCTGTGGATTCAGAACCAGATGATAGACTACGGATTCAACTTCATGAGCACTCCTATCCACATTAACAACAATAGTGCTATCTCCATTACTGAAAATCTAGTGAAGCACTCCAAGACTAAGCACATTGATATCAGGTATCATTTCATTAGAGATATTCATGAGAAAAATCTAATCAAGCTAATCAAAGTTGACTCAAATGAACAATATGTTGACTTGTTCACCAAAGCCTTTGATGAACAAAGATTTAAATATCTCATTACAGCTATTGGGATGATAAACCTTGATTAGTCTATCTCATTTGAAAACCTTTTAATGTGTAAAGTTTTGTGTCAAAACAATCTAAGCCCTGTTATAAAAGGTCTTTCTCTGAAATTTTCTCTAAGTATAAATTCTTCCAAAGAGGAATTAACCCTCGGAAGATATTTTACATATCTTCTGAAGAAAATTCCTCCCAGGATAATTTTCTTTTCGGAAGAGTTGTTAAGCCTTGGAAGAAGCGATTGATTTCATATCAGATCTTCTTCCGAAGCTTATAACACTCTCCATTCGGAAGTAAAAACTTTACCTTCGGAAGTAAATTTGCCTTCAGAAGAACATTACCTTCGGAAATGCACGGAAGAAAGACTTTACTGTGTAACGGAAATATTTTGGGCCCCACTCTGTAAAAAGTAAAGGTTTTTTAATGATGTCGGAATATGTAAATGGACTAAACCTTACCGCCCTTGTCACATCCTCCACTGAAACATCCCATCATCTTATCCACACCCCTTAAACCGCCATTTCACCCATTTAAATAACTCCGGCTAATCACTTTCATCTTTTTACCAAATTTACTGCCCTAAAAGCTTTCTTCATCCCCAATTCACCCAATTCCGAACTATCTTCCTGCAACTTTCTCAAATGGCACTAAACCCTCAGCACAACCAAGTCGCACTCCGTGATTTTTCAAGGGATGCCGACTTCTCAGATATCATCTCCTTCTAACCCAATCTTTTATTACACTGCCCTGACTATTAACCCTATGGTTTACTCAAATCATATGTCTGAATTTTGGGCAAATTGTCAGATTGAAACCCTAAATGGGGTTCGTGTAATAAGATCGAGCATCTGTGACCACGAGTTGGTCATTTTGAACAACTCATCAGGGAGCATCTCGAGCTTCATGATGAGGGCGCTCCTACAGAGTTCCCCAAGGCAGATTTGGACCACCTATATCCAAATGGGATATGGTGGAGATGTAAGAAGGTCAACCGTTTACAAGTTTAACTTCTCTTACAACTGGAAGTTCCTGCTGCATGTAGTTCTTCATTTCTTGTCCAACAAATCTTGGGGATGGGATCAAATCCCATATGAACTTGGGTGCCTAGTTCATGGTTTGGTGAGAAGCCTCCACTTTAACTACTCAATTTGTGCTGACCAATCTTATGGGAAACCTTTAACGGGACACATTCTTCATGTATCCCAGGTTTCTTCAGCATATAATCAATTGTGAGCTGGACCAGAGTAAGCTTGTCTGTGCAGCTGCTCTGATTGTTCCTCAAATGAGGCCGACCATCTTCAAGACTTTGAAGACAGTGTCCACCAACTTTACTGGAAGAAATACTGCACTTCTTCCAGGTATGACTGAGCTAATGGCTCCTGGTGACATCCCTGTTAACCCCATAGGTGATGAATCCACACCAGAAACTACCCTCACATCACCAAATCTACCTTCTCACCCCATCACTATCACTTATCAAAGACGCCCCAAACGAACCCTTGTTCAATCTTCTCTGATTGAACAAGCTCCTCCTGTTCTATCCAAAAAGGCTAGAGTAGAACAATGGACTCCCACTCAGCCTGAGGTCCAACCATCCTTCACAATTGACCTCAATATAGGTTTTGAGTCTCCTCAGTCTCAGACCCATGAGCCCGAAACCCAAGCTGAAAATCGTCAGGGAAAGTCTTTATACTCCCCTGAGCAGCCAAAAAGGGACAACCCCATCATAGGCTCAATGCCTTTAGACATTGATCAAAGTCCCGGGTCATTAGGCTTCACTTCTATATCCTTTACTGACCTACTAATAGGAGTTGATGAAGAGATTATGTCTCTTCAGGGCAATGAAGTTGATCCACAACATCCTCTCAAGGATCAACAGAGCCTAGAGAGATCTATTATCTTTAGCCCCCATCAGCAAGCCTTTACTGAGGTGGCTCCCACTGATGTGGAGGGGACTCATGTAGATTTAGCTACCACTACTAACGGATCCTCAATGGACCCTCAGGACAGTAGTAACATTACTGAGACTGAATCTACGGCAACCATGCCCTTTGATGACTCTGAAAGAGACATCATTGAGCAAGGGAAACCAGGGCGCCAAGAAACCACATCTGGTGGTGAGGATGAACATACTAGGTATGTTACCTAATCTCCCCGTGATTCTTTAAAAGAAGATGAGGGAAGACTGCAACTCACCATTGAAGACCTACTTTCTAAAGTCTTAAATCTTGAATCTAAGGTTAGGACTTTAGAGCATAGGTCTGCCACTCCGCAACTTGAGATTGAGAACCTCAAGGCCAAACTAGCTGAGAAACAGATTGAAAGGTCTGTTAGGCACGTACCAATTCAGGTCTTATTAACCTCTTCCTCCAGCTCATCAAGCTCTCAAGATGATGCTACCAAAAAGGGGGAGAGTGTTCAGGGACAAAGCCAAAGACAAGAGGAACCACAAAGTCAAGCTCTCGCTTCCTTAAGTTCAAGATACCCTATGCAACAAGCTTCAGTTTTTCTTGAGCCTCCTCCAGTTGTAATTCAAGTGGATCAAAGGATGCTCCAAGATCTCAACAGGTTCTTCAACAAGTTCCTGTTGGAATCTCTCATTGAACAGCCAAGTTCTGACTTGTCTGTGATTTACTTCGGAGCTCAAGAGCTTCAGAGGTTAAATGCACCTTCTACCACTATTGAGGAAGTTGGTCAACCTAAGGTCCAAGTGGAACGTGCGATTAACTTCGAAGAGGAAACAAGGACCGATGGCCCAGCAACTGAGACAGTTGGGATAGATAGTGCATTATCACAGACTTCCGAAGCACAAGTCAAAGCCTCGGAAGAACAATTTCAATCTTCCGAAGCTGAGATTGCAGCTGTGGAAGGGCTATTCTCCTTATCCGATGATCTAATAGTTACAGATGCAATCCTAGAACTTGCATCTGAGGTTAATAGGGAGGATTTTCTCACCCAACCCCTAGCTCAGACATCAGCATTAACTCCAGCTCCCATTTCCACCACTCAACCTGAACCTTCCATCTAAGAACCCCCAGAGTCTAGTACTTCCGAAGACATCAAAGGAAAGAGGAAAATGACTAAGGAAGAGCTTCAGGAGGAAGAAAGGTTAGAAAAGCTCAAAAGAAAAGGTAGACTTCCAACTGGAAAACTACTAGCTGCCAGTAGCAAAGCAGCTGCAGCCAACCAGGAGGAGGTCAACAATAGGAGAAGGGTGGAAATCATTGACAGACTTGTCAATCTAGGAGCTGTGAGTGAAGATGTACTCCTGCTACCACTAGAGGAGTTAGTTGAGTTAGAAAAGGAAACTTTGCTGCAAAAACAGCAAAAAAAATAAGAAGCAAGGTTGGCCTTAGAGGAATAAAGGGAGACGAAATAAAGAGAAGCTGATCAGCAGCTCAGGAGGGAAAGGATAACTTTCCTAACCTCCAGAGGTTTCTCTCTAGAAGAACTATCTCCACACAACAATGATACGATCTTATGGCTCTTCAATAAAGAGCAAGATCAAATAAAGAAAGAGAGAAAGAAAGCTGCCAAGGAAATGCTAATGCTGAAGAGGAAGAAGGAAGAAGAAGCAGGACTAGCTGCTGCCAAGAAGATAGGTGAAAAGGCCTGGATGAAAAACTATCTCCGGGCACATGGCTTCTCTGGCAGGCAGGTGGTTCCTATGTCTGAAAAGACCCTCCAGCGACATGTTAGTGACATAAAGGCTGACATACGCTCGGGGAAGAGGAAGTAGATGTACAGAAGGGGACAGGGGATGATCTTCAAATCAACTACTCAACCCCAACCTCAAACCCAACCACAACCTGAACCAATTCCTTTTCCATTCCCCATCAAAACTGAACCAACCACTGAACCTTACTCCCCTGAACCTACACCATCACCCTTACCAACCTCTTCACCGCAACCACCTAAACTACCTATCCTCCAACCCAAAACACTAGCCAGAACCCAAACACCACAACCTACCCAACAACCTCTCAAACCATCCCCTCAGCCTTCTAAACATCTCCCCTTAGAAGAGTTCAACGCAATCAAGACAAAGCTCATCAACTGCACAACCCTGAGCGACATCTCCTGTGAGGAGGATTCAATCAAATTGACTTATGGTGATGGATCCTCATGTTCCCTCACTAGAGATCAATTTCTTGATCTGCCCAGAGGAACATTGAACCAAACTGCAAATCTCCTTGGCCTCAATTCAGATACTTTGAATGAGGAAGAAAAGAAGCTAAGGAAAAGGCAAGTGACTCTGCTGGATACCAAGAAAGGTGATCGAGTGCCAAGACAACCCCTTGTGCCTAGGAAGAAGATCATCCAGTGGAGGTTCAAAGACTCTTCTCACAACTTTGTTGTTGAAAGAGAGAATAAAGAGCTCAACAGGCTAAATGCCTCATCTCTACTACACTTAAGCAGATTTGATATTGCTGAGTTAGCAGAGAAGCCATTCTCCAACCCTTCCAACTCTGAAGTAGCTGCTCATATCAAAAATCATCTGGGCAGTCTTCATATGGCCAAGCTAACTGCTAGGACCAAGGTTGAAGAAGAGTTGAAACTGAGAAAGGAGGAGAAAATGAAGTGTAAGGCCCCGTTCCCGGGACGCTTACAGTTGAATCATCATCGCACATAAAAAATATAATTACATTTGTATTTCATAAAACATCGCAGCGGAAACATTTAAAACTTTCTTCCATTTCAATATAATAGCTTTTGCCAAATAATACATCGTTATCCAATTACAAAATCCAAGTTGCATTACATCACAAAAGCATTATAAATGGATGTCATCCCAAAAGAGCCGAGTAGCCTCGCAGTGCCATCCTCAGCAACATTACCTGCCAACTAGAAACACATAAAAAGTCAACGTTGCTAAGTGAGTTCTAGTTTTATAATAAAACATACTTTACTTTCATTAAAAACCGTTCGTTACTTTTGCATGATCACACATCATACGTACACATAGATAATATCATTATTATCTTCATTATTCGTTCTTTCTTTCACCTTTCATATCTTCCGTACCAATACCATATGCTACACCCCAAACTATATGGCTACTGGGCCGAAGTCTATCAATAGACAGCTATACATGGTGCCGCAGTACTGGGGTAAGCGGTAGAGGTTCTATACAAATGGTCGATCACAAAGACGGACCCCGATGTGCATCCTTCTGGGGTCGCTAACCCACACACCGTTGGACTAACACCCTTCATTGGGCGTGTTCCTTCCATACATTTGCTTGCAAGCCTTTCATTACTTTCGTTCATTTATGCATGCATTCTTTCATTTCGTTCCTCTTTTCATTATCTTCCACTTTACATTACATAATACTTTTCGTTCATTCATTAACATTCCAGAAAAGCCACAGGAAGACAATCAAATAAAACAAGGAACATATTAAACGTACAGCATCATCATACGAGGCATAAGATAAACATACATAACAACATACATAAGCAATAAACCCACATCGACAACATGCCCCAAACACTAACTATGACCTCAAAAGTCAACTTACAGGAACCTCCGGGAACCTCCCATGTCATAGCCTACCTCTACACTACTCCCCGAATGTCAGAAGGTTAAACTAGGCTCTTACGGGTGCACGAGCCCTATTTGGGCGTATGGACACCCTTCAGTCGCATGGCCTTCCATGCGAATGAACACCAGGCGAATGGACATCAGGCGAATGAATCCCTATGCGAATGAACCAATGCGGATGGACACTATGGGCGAATGGACCCTCAATCGCACGACTCCATACAAATGAACCTCAGTCGCACGACTCACAGGCGGATTGACTCCAATCGCACGACTTGCACGTGTATGGACCCCAGTCGCACGACTAGCAAGTGTATGGACCCCAGTCGCATTCCTTTCGGTCGCAGGACCTCCAGTCGCATGCCATTCAGTCGCATAGCCCTTGCTGATGCAGAATACAGCTCACTCCCGAACCCAATCTGCCATTATCGGCCTTCAAGCTCTCATAAACCCTTTCTAAGCTCAAATCAACCCTCCTAAACCTTAAAAACATCTACCACAACACCAAACAAGCACACCCAAGCCTGAAATCAAACCCCGAACGAACCACACACAACACATACACACGGGTTCAACACACACACATTCAAAAACGGGTTTTCTATGTGTTCCAGCCCCAAATCAGTTGAAAACACGTAAAAGAGGGGTCCTAGAACTCACACAAACGACCACAACGAGAAGAGCTTCAAATCAACACGCTACACTTCAACTTTCACGCCCGAAATCACGAAAAAAGCCCGAAAACCCTTTTTCTCATTTTCCTTTTCTCTTGGCTGATTTTTTGGTAAGTGTGGGGAGAGTGAGGGTTGTCCTCTCCCCTCAAATATTCTCCCATAACCCAACTTTCTTTTGTTGGCGGGTTTGGTCCCCCGACTTTGGACTTTATTTCTTTTTCTTCATTCGTCGGCTTCAAAATAAATTACTGGGTGTTACAAGTCCACCCCCTTAAATAGGTTTCGTCCCCGAAACCTGTTATTCCTCGAACAAACGTGAGTAATGCTGCCTCATCTCTTCTTTAGTCTCCCACGTAGACTCAGATCCCTTTCTGTGCGTCCAATGTACGCGCACAAGTGGGACCACTTTATTTCCAATCTTTTCTCTTTACGGTCGATAATTACCACTGGTTTCTCTACATAATTGAGTCGTTCATCTACCTCTATATCCTCCAATGGAACAATCATATCTTTGTCCGCCAAACATTTCCTCGGATGAGATACATGGAATGTCGGGTGAATCCCACTTAACTCCTCTGGTAACTCTAGTCTATAGGCCATCTCCCCCACTCGAGCAATGATTCGGAAAGACCGTATATACCTTCGGCTCAGCTTGCCCCGCTTTCTGAACCAGATGATACCCTTCCAAGGTGAGACCTTCAACATAACCCGGTCACCCACCTAGAACTCAATCGGTCTGCGTCGTTTATCAGCATACGACTTCTGTCTATCTTTGGCTGCTTCATGAAGGCTTTGATCCTTTCAAGCTTCTCAGCCGTAGCCTCGACAACCTCGACGCTCCCTAACTCTTTATGACCAATATCACCCCAACAGACGGGTGTTCTGCATCTCCTACCGTATAGCATCTCATAAGGGGGCATACCAATGCTGGCATGATAACTATTGTTGTATGAGAATTCGGCTAACGGTAAGTGGTCATCCCAATTTCCTCCAAAATCAATAACACATGCCCGAAGCATGTCCTCCAATGTCTGAATGGTCCTCTCTGACTGACCATCAGTCTGAGGATGATAAACCGTACTAATATGTAACCTCATCCCCATAGCATCGTGGAATTTCTTCCAAAATTTGGATGTAAACCGGGTGTCACGATCGGACACATTAGACACCGGCACACCATGACGAGTTACAATTTCCTTGATGAATAGATCAGCCAACCTCTCAGATGAATATGTCTCCCGGATCAGTAGAAAGTGGGCACTCTGCGTCAGACGGTCCATTACCAACCATATGGCATCATACCCTTTCGGGGTACGCGACAGCTTTGTAATGAAATCCACGGTGATGTGCTCTCACTTCCATTCTGGTATATCCAAAGGTTGGATCTTTCCATATGGCTTCTGATGTTCCGCCTTCACTTGCAAACAAGTAAGGCATTTACTCACATACTCGACCACATCACGCTTCATACCCGGCCACCAGTAATCTTTCTTCATGTCTTGATACATCTTCGTGGCACCAGGATGAATGGAGTATCGAGTCTTGTGAGCTTCATCCATGATCTTCACGCGTAGATCCCCAAAATGAGGAATCCACACACGACCGAATCGGGTTCTAACACCGAGTATGTTTTCACCCAACTCTGAGACCAGACCTCTCATTCTTTCATAGTTAAGATGATCTTCTTTCAATGCTTCATCTTGAAACTCCTTGACTTGCTTCATTACATCGGAGGTCATGATCAGCTGATAAGCTTTCAACCGAATCGGTTCGGGTCTCTCCTTTCGGCTAAGGGCATCCGCCACCACGTTGGCTTTGCCTGGATAGTAATGGATCTCGCAATCATAGTCTTTTATGAGCTCCAACCATCTTCTCTGCCTTATGTTCAGGTCCTTCTGCTCAAAGAAGTACTTCAGGCTCTTGTGGTTAGTGAATATGGTGCACTTAGTTTCGTAAAGGTAGTGTCTCCAAATCTTTAACGCGAAGACCACGACTGTTAGCTCCAAATCATGAGTAGGATAATTGGCCTCATGAACCTTCAACTGCCAGGATGCATAGGCTATAATTTCCCTCTCTGCATCAACACACACCCCAACTCCGAGTAAGAAGCATCAGAATAAACAACCAGATCTTCACTTCCATCGGGTAATGACAGAACTGGAGCCTGAGTCAACCTCACCTTCAATTCCTCGAACGCCTTCTCTTGAGCCTGACCACATACAAAATTTACATCTTTCCGGGTCAATTTAGTTAGTGGAGAAGCGATCTTAGAAAAGTCTTTGATGAATCTCCTGTAGTAGCCCGCCAAACCCAAAAAACTACGAATCTCGGATGGCGTCTTTGGAGACTTCCATTGCATCACTGCCTCCACTTTTGCCGGGTCCACCATAATCCCGTCAGGATTCACCACATGACCCAATATTTGAACCTCGCGCAACCAGAATGCACACTTGGAGAATTTAGCATACAACTTCTCCTTTCTCAACGTCTCCATCACCTCTCGAATGTGACCGGCGTGCTCCTCCTCATTCTTTGAATAAATTAGGATGTCATCAATAAAAACGATTACCAATTTATCCAACATCGGCCGACACACTCGATTCATCAAATCCATAAAAGCAGCTGGCGCATTGGTTAAACCAAAGGACATAATGAGAAACTCGTAGTGCCCATAACGCGTACGGAAAGTTGTTTTAGGAATGTCTTGCTCTTTCACTTTCAACTGATGGTAGCCAGATTGAAGATCTATCCTTGAGAACCAACTGGCACCTTGAAGCTGATCAAACAAATCATCAATCCTCGGTAACGGGTATCGGTTCTTCACTGTCAACTTGTTCAGCTCGTGGTAGTCAATACACATCCTCATGCTACCGTCCTTCTTCTTCACAAATAAGACCGGAGCACCCCAAGGAGAGATACTCGGCCTAATAAACCCCTTGTCGAGCAACTCCTGTAGCTGTTCCATCAACTCCTTCATCTCTGTCGGAGCTAACCGATACGGTGCCTTAGCAACAGGTTGGGCACCCGGTATCAAGTCAATCTGGAACTTGATCTCACGGTCAGGTGGCACTCCTGGTAGGTCTTCGGGAAACACATCTGGAAAGTCACACACAACTGGTACATCGGACAGTTATGGCGTTGGTCTATCCACATCCTTTACGTAAGCCAGATAGGCGTTACATCCACGCCTCATGCACTTTCCTGCTATCGCCATTGAAATCACCTTTGGAATCGTAGTAACCCGATCACCATAAACCGTCACTGAACTACCGTCGGGCGCTGTCAAACAAATCATTTTCTTGCGACACACAATGTTCGCCTCATAATCCGCTAACCAATCCATCCCGAGAACCACATCGAAACCGCCTAAGGTCATCACGAATGGTCTAACAGGAAACTTGTGACCTTCTAATTCCACGTCGCAACCTTCGATCATCTCAGAAATCCTGGTAGACTTACCTATGACAGTTTCTACGTCAAATGGTGCATCAACAATCCTACTACCAACAGGCAGTTTAGCACAGAAAGTAGCAGAAATAAAATATTTACTGGCACCAAAATCAAACAACACAGAGGATAAAGTTTGGTTAACTAGAAACGTACCTGACACAATATCAGGGTCCGTCCTAGCCTCCTCCTGCGTCATCGTGAATGCTCTAGCACTCGCCCTCGGTCCTTCCTCCCCAGTCTTCTTCACCCCAGAATCCTCAGCCCTCGGCTTCTTACAGTCTTTACTCATGTGGCCCTCTGCGCCACAGTTGAAACATCTTCCCGCACGGCAATCCTTTGCTATATGCCCCATCTTCCCACACTTGAAGCACACATTCAATCCCAGACTACATTCCCCCGCATGCTCCCTTCCACACTTGCCACACCTCTTCGACCCCGCACCTGATGTGGCCATACGGCGGTCATCCACCCGTGCATTCTTGTTACCCGTCGAGGCATCACCCCGACCAAACCTTTTCGTGTTCTAGTTCCGATCGCCACCACCCTTCTTGTTCGCTTCAGTCACCACCACCTCCCGCTCATCATATAGCCTCCCTGCCAAATCGACCGCCGACCTAAACGTGCCTGGCCGGGCGGCGATCATATGCCTGCGAATATCCACCGGAAAGCCCTGAACGTACCTCTTGATCTTTCAAGACAGATGCGTCACCAGATCCGGCACTAGCCGTGCCATTTCGTTGAATTTGGTGGTGTACTGCTGGTGTGTCATGGTTTCCGCCTCCAGCTGCAGGAACTCTCTCTCTATCTTATCCATCTCCCTATGAGGACAGAACTCCTCAATCACCATCTTCTTCAACTCCTCCCACCTCATCCTTCCTATCGCCCGGTTACCCTCGGCTTGGACAATGTTGTCCCACCAACACAAAGCCGAGTCCACAAACGAGTGGGTAGCAAACTTCACTTTCTGGTCCTCCCGGCACTCGCTGATATCAAGAACAGCCTCCATTTCCCTCACCCACCGGTGAGCAGCAGCAGCAGTGTCGTTACCATCGAAAGTAGGGGGCTTGCATCTCATAAACGCCCCATAGTTACAGCCTCGTGCCACCTCTTGCACAGGCTCATCTTCCTCTTCCTCGGCATCGGAGACAATCATTTCCGTCTCTGGTTGTTCCCTTCCTCCAGTGGACCTGTTCGGATCCCTCCTCTCTCCTTCCTTCACAGCCTTAATCACTTCGGTCACCATAGACGGTAAGAACGTCTGCATGACCTGATGAACCTCCTCTGCAACTGCCTCTTTCATTGAGGCCCTCAAATTCGAACTCTCATCACCAGCCTCTGGATGAGGGGTCTCGGGATTTTCATAAGCCACCTCTTCAGCTCTGGGTCTTCCTCTCGTGATCCGTGGTCCAGCACCACGTCCACCACGACCTCCACCCCTCGAAGCTTTTGAAGATCTACCACCGACCATTCTCTAACACACTGAAAGATTCAAACACCAATACGGTCATTCAAGGGAACAACTCAGTTCATGTCAAGTATAATAAGTCCCTAATTACAGTGTCCAGTTGTGATTAGCCACTTACTTTACTCTTCATACCCCGAGCATTACCTATCCTGGCTGCATCAGTATCTAAATCTACATACAGCACATAAACCACATAACATGCGCACATAATACTGGTTAACATTAAAGAAAATACCTGATGGCACGTAGCTACTCAGACTGGCATCCCTTCCCTTTCCGTCCCATTTTCAGTTTAAGTTAAGGTTTATTTTGAAAGTTTACCCATTTCACTTAAATTTTGGCTCTGATACCAACTTGTAAGGCCCCGTTCCCGGGACGCTTACAGTTGGATCATCATCGCACATAAAAGATATAATTACATTTTTATTTCATAAAACATCGCAGTGGAAACATTTAAAACTTTCTTCCATTTCAATATAATAGCTTTTGCCAAATAATATATCGTTATCCAATTACAAAATCCACATCGACAACATGCCCCAAACACTAACTATGACCTCAAAAGTCAACTTACAGGAACCTCCGGGAACCTCCCATGTCATAGCCTACCTCTACACTACTCCCCGAAATAATATATCGTATGGACCCCAGTCGCATTCCTTTCGGTCGCAGGACCTCCAGTCGCATGCCATTCGGTCGCATAGCCCTTGCTGATGCAGAATACAGCTCACTCCTGAACCCAATCTGTCATTTTCGGCCTCCAAGCTCTCATAAACCCATTCTAAGCTCAAATCAACCCTCCTAAACCTTAGAAACATCTACCACAACACCAAACAAGCACACCCAAGCCTGAAATCAAACCCCGAACGAACCACACACAACACATACACACGGGTTCAACACACACATTCAAAAACAGGTTTTCTATGTGTTCCAGTCCCAAATCAGTTGAAAACACGTAAAAAAGGGGTCCTAGAACTCACACAAACGACCACAACGAGAAGAGCTTCAAATCAACACGCTACACTTTAACTTTCACGCCTGAAATCACGAAAACGAGCCCGAAAACCCTT
Source organism: Flaveria ramosissima (assembly GCA_025215565.1). NCBI lineage: Eukaryota > Viridiplantae > Streptophyta > Magnoliopsida > Asterales > Asteraceae > Flaveria > Flaveria ramosissima. Next base: position 61,904,037 of record CM046031.1, on the reverse strand, counting down.
TTTCTCCTTCTCCTCTTCTCTTGGCTGATTTTTGGTAAGTGTGGGGAGGGTGAGGGCTGCCCTCTCCCCTAAAATACTCTCCCATAACCCAACTTTCTCTCATTGCGGGTTTGGTCCCTCGACTTTGGACTTTATTTCTTTTTCTTCATTCGTCGGCTTCAAAATAAATAACCGGGTGTTACAGGAAGGGATCAACAACCAAAGGAAAAGCCTTTCTACAATTGGTTGAGGGTCCTGAACTTGAATCCATAGTTAGATGGGAGTATGACTATAACTCCCGTCAACTAATTCTTTTCAGGGGGCATAACAAAGGGTACATGTCATTCAGAGTGATAGACTGGATCTCCTATCCACTAATGACTTGTACAAGCTTCTCAACACCACTTCAGGGAAGAACAAGGAAACAGACAAATATCTTCTGTCCCTGGTGTTGAAAGCTTTGAGAAGCAGAAACAAGTGAGGTTTTGGTAGCATCAACCTAGGGGGAGTTTGTTGGATCTAGAAAGGCTGGTGCAACCAAAACCAAATCACTTAGACTATTTTGATGCAACTAATAAAGGACTTACGAAGCTAAGTGTGGAACTTCCGAAGGAAAAAGGAACTCTTCCGAAGACAAAGTGTAAGACCAACTTCCGAAGAAAAACTCCAACTTCCGAAGACAAAGTATTCACTTCCGAAGATCAAGACTTAAAGTGAAAGATCAGAAGTCAACTTCCGAAGAATGAAAGAAGTCCTTAAGCCTCGGAAGTACAGAAGCCTCTTTCGAAGTATAAGTGGCTTTGGAAGAACTTGTTCTTCCGAAGCCAACTTACCTTCGGAAGACACTACTATTATCCAGTGGACATAAGTATGGTCTCCCTGACACTCTGCTGCAGACCTCTGAGATACTGCATGGCGTTTTCTCAAAAGCCATGTAGTTGACCATACTTTATTCCATTGTTTACTTTTATCAGTTAGTACAGTTGCCAACTTTAGTTGGTGACAAAAGGTAAGTCATGGACGTGTCATAACTACCATATCTTAGATAATACTTTATCTAAGATACCTTAACTTTAGCATTGTAGTATATGCTTTAGTCTTAGGTTCCAGCTAGTATCAAAGTATATCCGGCTGTAGGATCTAGTATATATAGTTTCTCATTGTAACTCATGTTTCATGCTTGTAAGAGTCTTGTAATACTTTGAGTTGAGAAGTAATATATACAAGTACCTTGAAAATTATTTCCTTGTGTTCTTTGCTACTTATTATATTATTACCAACTCTTGGAAGATATTCTACTTCATCTGATTTGAGTGTAATATAAGTGAGTTTGAGAGAAATCTAAGTGTTAAGTGACAAACCCGATCCTGCAAACACCATTCATAACCTCCTCCTAACCTCAGCTATAAAAGCAAGCTTTAGGCCTCACTTTTCATTTGCTCATTCTCCAAAAATCTCACTCACATATTTTTTTGTCATTCATTGGTTTTAATTAATTTCAAGAATTTTCCTTTTAGAAGTAATTTCAAGAAGTTTCTAATACTAAGGTGATTTTATATTATGTATTTCTATATTGTTTCAATCATCCTAACATCCAATTGTTCTCATGACTTTATGTTCTTACTTTTATTCTTTCTTCTACTAAATCTCTTTTAATTTGATTCATTATCATTTCATCATTAACTTTCTAACATTCACTAACTTTATAACAATCACTAACATTCCTAAATCAAGTTAACAACACAATAACATAAACAAAGAATCTCGTTTGCATATGGACGGCTATGCCGCCGCATTCGGTTATTCCACAAGATTATTTCTCTAAATGATGGCTATGAAAAACTATTGAAATATTTTTTATATAACTCAAATGAAGTCTAATATATCATATATCGATATAATAAATTTTTTCTAACCCGTTTCATGCTTTAGCAATTTTAAAAGTGCACATAAGTGCCTTACTACATATTTGGCAGAATATAGTCTGACTTAAACTAACCATAACTTGGTCATAACAAACTAAATTTGAGTATACTTAGAATCAAATATTAATTTCATCGAATAACCTTTTCAACGAAAGTTTATACGTCTTCAAACTCAATCGGACGACTCAACAATAGCCTTCACAAGGTAAGTGTGCATGTCAGCACCTTGTGTCTTGTGCTGCTGTTTTGACTTATATACGGGTATTTTCATAAGAATGTTTCTAAATGAAAATTGTCCGGAAGACTCTGAACTAGTCAACTATAAATTTTTATAATTTTATGAAATCTTTTTCTATTTTTAAAACCTATTTTAAACACGTACCAAATATTCTGTCCAGAATCAAAAATTGATGCAATAATCCTTTTCAATCTACCTTTCACTTTTTGGCATTCTCTAAATGGCCTAACTTCTTGTAATGAATTTCGACCTCAAGTTATTGTTTCTTTTTATCCTTTAGTATATCACCTTTGACTCTTGAACATCCAAGCTTTCTTATGTACTCTACAACCATCATTATACAATGTGAGTTTTCTATTCCCCTTTTTACTTTATTTCACATCTTTTACCTTATGAACTTACACTTGTAAACATCTTGACACTTGTAAATGTACATGCAATTCATCTTTACTTTTTGTCATGGTTATTGATATTATTGTGAGTGTAATATAAGATACATTATACGTTGACAATCATTAACTTGCTAGTCTGGCGACGTCATAGATCTATGGGCCTGACAAGCCTATTTGGTGCTAAAGCCGATGTATTGCCGGCTCCTAATGACGTATGCTTGTTCATCATGGGAACCAAGTACACTTAGTTAATCGTTATAAACTTGTAAACTTATTCTTGGTCAAGGTTTGATTGTAGCTATATGTGTTCTATAAACTTGCATAATTCATAACCATTGACATGAATTGCTACTTGTAAATCTTTTTATATATTTATGTATACTTAACCCATGGAAACTCACCAACTTTTAAAGTTGACCCTTTATTTTTAACATGTTTCAGGATTGCTACTTGAAGAAATTCTTCTTACTCATATAGGACTTGGACTTAGTTAAAAAATATCTTATGTTGTTGTTCAAATCTTTGTTGTATTATAATGACTTAATTGTCTAGTATTATTCAATGAAAAATAGCATTTAATATTATTTTAACTTATTAAATTCCATGAGCTATGAACAATCGTTTCACATTCGTCCGCCCTGATGATTCCGTCGTCGGTCAGGGTGTGACACCTGAGGAATGTGTCATATGAGATGTTGCCCAAGTGTCCATGTACCAGTTTTGATCCGGTGGGTGCATAGTCATTGTGTGAAAAGCCTGTTCAAGATCAGTGGGTGTGCAATTGGATTCCGAAGCTGCATAGGCCTGAGAGGGTCTGCTACCGAGAATACCAGGTCCATTATGTGGCTGTGGGCTTGGAGGCTGCCTAGTTGGGCCTGAAGATTGAGTTGGAAAGGGGCAGGGTGGGTAAGCCCAGTTTTGGTATTGTGAATAGGCCCACGAAGGTGTGTTTGGCTAGTTATTATTGGTATGTGGGCTGCTGTGGTAACTACTGTTGAGGTGTTGAGATCCGCGGCCCTTTCCAGTTTGTGACCTGCCACGACCACGGCCTCCACGGCCGCGCCCACGCCCATGTTGGTTGTATTGCTGCTGTGAAGGATAGAGACGAGTGTGAGGGGGCTGTATAGTGGTTGTGAGTAGAGCAGATCCTTGTGATGAGTTGATGGAAGAGGTTTCTTGATGAGATTTTTGGGTTTCTTCCAATATATGGCTGGACCTGGCTTGATAGAAGTCTGGAAGAGGAGTGGACTGTTGAATCATCATTGCGACAGCTTCATAGCTTTCGGTCAAACCCGCTATTAGTTGAAGTACTAACTGTTGATTGTTGACAGGAGCTTTAACAGATGCGAGTTAATCGGCTAACATTTTTAGAGTTTGGCAGTAAGCTGACATATTAAGATGATTGGCTAGTTTGGTGGTGACGAATTTATGTTCTAGGTACACAGCCCGAGAGCTTTGATTGTCCTGAAATATGTTTTCCAAGGCAACCCAAGCTTTGTAGGCCGTGGTGTTGGTGGAGAAGATTGTGTGTAGAAGATCAGGAGAGATGGTGGAATAAATCCACTAGATAATGATAGCGTCTAAACGAGACCATAGTTGAACAGCATCCAGAGCCTTTTGATGTGTTTCTTTGTCGGTAGCAGTAGGGATATTGGAGTCGAGAGCAGTAGGGACAAGGGAGGTGGGAGCAGTGGGAGGTTGTACTGTAGGATCAATGTGATCATGAACATCAAAGGCTCAGCAGTGGATTCTAAAGATCTCTGCCGATGAGTTATAGTGACCACCTTCCATCTCAAGAATGAATGGAATGAAGTTTTTGATGTTGGATACGGTAGTAGCGGGGTGAAGTTTGTCCATTCTGGAAAAAACTTGGGTAGAAAAAAAATTGAGAAGGGAAAGATGGTATAACAGGGAAGGGAGATGGCGGCCAGATGGGGTTACCAGCTTGATACCATATAAGAGGGTGAATGAAGTGAATTTTGTGTCATTCTCATTAACCATTAAACCATATAAATACAGGGATCTTCTGTGACTGAATTTACAGCATTAAATACAAATAATCTATTCCTAAAAATACAGCATTAGTCACAATAATTTGTTTCTATAAATCTGTTGATTTGTTCCTATAATTCTGTTGTTGCTGATGATACAGCTGTGTATATAGCTGTATTTCTGCTAATATAATGATCAAGATGAGATAGTTCTCTCAAGCAAACCAATGCATTAAAGTTTAAGTAAGCTTGAGCTTGACTTTTATTCTTGTGTTAATTCTTTATATCTTGAAACACATGTTTACTTTCTAAAATATATAATTATAATATTCCTAATTCAACCTTAATCATGATAACAAGAGTTGATATGAAACAATCAATTTGATAGAAACTTTTCATTTTGGAGAAAAATGCTTGATTTTAAATCCAAACATGGTGTAAACTGGTTTGGTACATTAAGAGTAGAAGCAAGATAGATATACCGTTCAAAAATTATCACAGAAACGTTACAAATTTTTCTTAATCAACTGGTTTCTTAATATAAACAATATATATATATATATATATATATATATATATATATATATATATATATATATATATTAATACACATATATATTTGAATTTTTTTTTTATATAATAACTAGGAAATTTGGTCTGCGCTTCACGGCAGGTTTACATTAGTCGAGCAGGTATAAAAGCTAGAGGTAGTGCGGTTAAACCCGAACGCTACAGTAGGGACACGTTCGTTCGATATTGATTCAAATCGTTACGATGTGTTAAAAACATTTGTAAATTTATTAAAAGATATTTGGTTAAATTTTACTTAGATGTTTTCGAATTTTAGTGTACTCACTGAAACAAATAAAAGAGAACCCAAAAAAAATATAGTCATGATGTAAGCAAATGGGTCTCAAGACATGTTCGTTTCGTTGATTACTTTGTTATGTAACGTCCAAGCTCAAGTCACCAAACCGACACGCTGGGGCAGGTACCAAACAAAAAATAAAAGCTAAAAATGTAACTCTTTTGGTTAATTGATTGGTTAGATATGTAAGTTACAATAAAAAAATAAAAACAATAAAAAATAAAAAAGTTGACTATGTTGACCAATGAAAATGAGGTGCTATTCACCTCATTTTCTAAATGTTATTATTGAAATATTAGTACCTAAAACCCAACCCTAACAATAACCCTAACGCCTAAATTAATAATACTATACTAATACTAATCTTAATAATAATACTAAAATAAATAGTAATTAACTTGACATAACTTAAATGAGAATGTACCTTAAAACAATCTATGATAATTTGATGTAGAGTCTCTCTGCTGTGCTCCTACTCGAGCAAAAACAACTATTAACAACACACAGTGGGGTATTGAGTACTCGAGATTCTCTTTATAATAGAGCGTTCTCAATTAAACTTATATACCGAAGGAAACCTATGAGCTTCTATTTTTAGCAAGCAGGCAGGCAGCTAAATTCTATTCACGTGGGATGAAAGTGAGCAGCTTGCCTGTTTGCTTACTTATTGACCAGCCTGCTTACTTGCTTACTTATAATTAATTCAGCTGATTACTTTATTTTTTCCTCATAACTTTTAAACTATAAAGTTCTATAAAATTTCGAATACATTGTTGGGACAAGCTAATTTTTCTCTATGAGTCAACTTAAGTTTCGTTAAAAACGAAGTAAGATCGAAAATTAAATATTTTATTATTATTTAACGCTTTCTTAAAATAAAAAAATCTTGACGTCACATGCCATCATCCAAATAGTCATTTTACTCATACGACAATATATAAAAGAAAGATTTTTATATTTGGCACATGTAAAACTATTATATTAAGGTTTGGGGTATTACATATGTATATAAGAAAAAACATAGGATTATGTTACCATTAATGTTTCTAATTGAGATGATCCACTATCAAAAACTTTCTAACATCGGATCACTACAATTATACATGAGCAAAACTTAACTTACTATGAGTTGTTTATGGATCCAAAATGTGATGACCTAAGGCCCGTAGATACTAAAAGTTATCAATCATTTTATCACGATTCCTCTATAAAATCGGCCAACTACTTTGTCTTTTCTCAAACTTGTTGAATCTTTTGACATGCAAAAGGCCATAGTGCATAAGGTCTAACTGCTTATTCTTACTATTATGCCATAAGACCTGTTATATTCCCTGGTATGGAATGCTTTCTTAAGATGAATCTATCAAGGCATCTAATTTTAAATTTCTCAAGATGGACCATGGCGCCATTCCTAAGGAGCCCGCCAAGTCATACATCCAGGTCGCGAGTGTGGAAGGGGTGGAGATGAGTGAAGGAGATACACTCGTTGTCCATGGAGCGGGTAAGAGCCTAAAGGTAGTAATGGATACCTTTAAGAAAAGATGAGCAAAAGATAAGGAAGAGTCTAGTTTAAAATTCCATATCATAGGAGAAATCAAAGCTTGTGGTCATGTCTTTTTACGTCATATGTACCTATTTAAAAGATATATAAGTTTTATAAAAGGTTATGTTAGAAACCATTATCGAACAACCTGAGGGCAGTATTGTTAAAGGATATGTTACCAAGGAGGTTATTGAACTTTGTAATTACGGTGGGTCCCATAACAGCATCCAAAAGTGTGTTTTATTTTTTTTAAACGAATTAGCATTTGGGGCGAGGCAGTTCCCATAACCACCCTAAAACAAACTATTTTTATGCATCATTTCAGTAGCGGTTTATGCTTCAAAACCTTATTTTCACTTCCTCTATACTTTGTGTACTAGTGGTACATTCAACCCATATTTTTTTGCCCATTTAACCCATTTTTTTGGCCATTCAACTCCTCTGGATAGTTTGGGAAAGATAAGAGTACCTCTCTTTTGAATACATTTGAGTAGTTTTGAGAAAAAAATAGACACGTTTTCATTTGTTTTTTCTTTATGTATATTTAGATAATAAAAAATAAAATAAATAAAAATAAATAAAAAATAAAAATAACGACACTACCCTAAGAGTTTACTTTGAACCTATACTAGAGGTGATGTAATGACTGTCTGAGCTTTACTTATCAATCTTGATTTGGCTCTTTGGTTCAAATGATGATGTTATTTATATAACTTTTACTTATATATTAAATATTTAATTACATAAAAATTATTATTATATAAAAGATTATAATGAAGATAGCTTAATAATTTATTTAAAAATTATAATTATCAATGTATTAAAATATATTAAGTACATAAATACAAAATTATATCTATTGAATAGTAAACAAGTTAAACCCAAGTTTAAAACTTTGGATGTGTACACTAGAGAAAACTTTGAACCAACCACCTGTTAAGTTTTTCACACAGGTTCTAACGATTACCTAAGAAAGCATCGGGTTGTTGAACGTATTCACTTTTCATGGTGTTTTATGAATAAGCAAAGATCGTGTGGCGTAGTCAATTATATAATGATCAAGGTGAGATAGTTCTCCCAAGCAAACCAACGCATCTAAGTTTAAGTAAGCTTAAGCTTGACTTTTATTCTTGTGCTAATTTTTTATATCTTGAAACACATGTTTACTTTCTAAAATATATAATTATAATATTCCTAATTCAACCTTAATTATGATAACAAGAGTTGATATGAAACAATCAATTTGATAGACACGTTGCATTTTGGAGAAGAATGCTTGATTTTAACTCTAAATGTGGTGTAAATTGGTTTGGTACATAAAGAGTAGAAGCAAGATAGATATACAGTTCAAGATTATCACAGAAACGTTACAAATTTTTCTTAATCAATTGGTTTCTTAAAATAAACATTATATATATATATATATATATATATATATATATATATATATATATATATATATATATATATATATATATATTGAATTGTGTTTTTATATGATAACTAGGAAATTTGGTCCGCGCTTCGCGGCAGGTTTACATTAGTCGAGCAGGTATAAAAGCTAGAGGTAGTGCGGTTAAACCCGAACGCTACAGTGGGGACGCGTTCGTTCGATATCGATTCAGATCGTTATGGTGTTGAAAATATTAATAAATTTATTAAAAGATATTTGATTAATTTTTACTTAGATAATGCCGGGGGCATAAATGTTTGCCAATTTTAGTGTACTCACTGAAACAAATAAAAAAGAAAACCCAAAAAAATATAGTCGTGATGCAAGCAAATGGGTCTCAAAACATGTTCGTTTCGTTGCTTACTTTGTTATGTAACGTCCAAGCTCAGTCACCAAACCGGAACGCTGGGGCGGGTACCAAGATAAAAGCTAAAAATATAACTCCTTTGGTTAATTGGTTGGTTAGAAATACATTAAAAAATAAAAAATTAAAAACAATAAAAAATTAAAAAAGTTGACTATGTGGACCAATGAAAATGAGGTGCTATTCACCTCATTTTCTAAATGTTATTATTGAAATATTAGGACAAATCAATGAAAAATCTTCAAATCCGACTTAAGGACACGTGTTTTTGTTTCTATGTTGCAGTTATGCTGGCACCATACACTCACTCATACAGGCATACAGCCTTTCACTCATAACATCTTTTGATGTATTTCAATTAAATCTTAATTCTTTTCCAAGGAAAAAAAGAAAAGAAAACCGAACATATTATTAATGTATATAAGCAAACAATACAACCATACACAATTACACAGATCCGGGCTTAGAACATACAAGGCTTTGGTAATCGACGCTATAACTAGCATCAACTTCCTCTATGATATATGGTTAATCACTGTGACAAAAATATCAAAAACCTTCCCTAGAGGTCTCTTGTTCTAAACCCTTTTAAGATTACATGGCCAACGCAAGCTATATTTTCCTGATTAGTTAGCAGGGTATTGATGGCTCCTCTGAGTTTTCCTGACGAAATGTGACAGTTACCAAAAAAAACATTGGGGGTTGTATATCTTGGCTTTGGGCGGCATTTTAACGAGTTATAGGTCGTATGGTGTAGTCAGTAACAATATCTGGCAGATGGAGAAGTGCTAGGCATCAATGCCAATGTATATGATTTCTTGGTTTAGTCTTCCATTAACTGGGTTTCAGACGTTAACGGGTTCCTAAATTTCTGTTCCAGATCATTTATGAGAATCCAAAGTATAAACTAACAAAGAAAATAATTAAAATCATGTGCATTGTGTTATACCTGCTAATTGTTGATAAGGGAGTGGCTTCACTGGTTGTTTTGGCGAAGTGAACCTGTTTTGATCCGGGTTTTAGTGTGCTTACCTCACTTTGTTGCTGAAGTGAGCATACTCTGTTTTCTTTTGAACCCTTGTGCCAACATAATACGCAAGTCAGTAAAAGCTTCAAAAATGAAATATTTAAGGTCACGAGATGATCTACGAATAACCTTTGTGAATAAGGAAGGCCTAGACAACAGGGAACCGGATTCTGATGCCAACGAGAGCTACAGATCATGCAAGGAGAGTGAACGGTTTTTCAATGCTTTAGATGTAAACTTACAGCAGATTTATAAGATGGCTGTGATAAATCATATACCTTGTTAAAGAGATCAATTGGTGGAGCATGTTGAGCTCGTTTTTCAGTTTGAAAATTAAACGCCTGTGGTAAAAGATAAAAAAAAATATATAGAGATTTAATAATTCGTGACGTCAGCGAATATTATAAAGTAAGAAAATTGGAAGAAAATTGCCATGGCTACTGTAGTCTCCCTCTTGCTACTTTTAAAGACCCCTAGATCTCCTTTACTTGAAAATATCTACATTCAGAAAACCACGAAGCTTAATTAGAATCATTTTTCACTATGGAGAAATTAAGTTTATTACTAACTGTTAAAACTGTACCTTCTTGTTCAGGGGTAGGGCTTTAAATCTGTGAATTGTTTCACAGTCCTCTTGTTTCGTTTTGTACATTTCGGTTGGTTTCAACGGTTTATAATGACCCCTAATAGAAACACATGAAAAAACATAAAACATGTTAGGCATACAGTTATGTTGATTTATTAGGCATATTAAAAAATTCAAGTGACAAAATCATAAAACATGTTAGGCACATATTTATGTTGATTTATTAGGCATATAATATCTAAAAAATTTGATCATAAATTTACAACAATACCCTTTCAATTCCTTACAGCTACTTTCTGTGCCAAAGGCAAGACTAGGCTTTTGTGGTGCCTGTAAAATATTAAAAGTTTTAGATCACATTTAATCTTAACATCGTTAGAAATTTTCAAATTTGGAATTTTCAATTGCTCTTAATATCTAACCTTTAAATTGGTACAACATGCTGATGTTGATGGTACTGTTGCAGTATTAGTATTATGTACAGCCCTTTCTTTTGTCTTCAAGTGAAATTCCTGATAACAAATATCAGTATGATTCATAAGGTAAAAAACCTTAGGTTTTGGAAATGATTATTGAAAAAAAAAGATTGAGAAAAAATTATGAATGATCAACTTACTTGAAACTCCGGTAACCGGGGAGTGCTTTTTTGGTGTAACAATGAAGGTGCCTCGAAAATCTACAGGTGACAAACAAGACAAACAGATAAAAAAACCTGAAGAATATTCATAAGTTAAAAACCAAAGAAGAAATGAACTTTTATATAAGTACAAACTTTTCTGTTGAGTGGACGAGCTCGAAAACCGGGAGCTCTTGATGCCATGTGCTCGTTTCCATTATCACCTTTTTGCCTGATACCAAAACAACCAAGTACTTTAAAAAGAATGTTTGAGAAAAGAAAGATGTCCAGTTCCAAATCATAGGACTAATATAGCAAATGTGGATGAAACCTTATTCTTTGTGCCCTTTGGGCTGTTGCAAGATCAGGTGGTCTAGGAACGGTGATCCGTAACCTACCATGACCTAAATGATCATCTACATTGCATTCCTGTAAACCATCAAAAAGAAGTTTTTATGAGATCGTTAAAAAATTTTAAGTGGATCACTCGATGTAGGCAACTTACCCTTTTTGGTGCCTTGTGGACAAAATTAGTTTGTTGAGCTGTTTCTGTGAGCTGTTAAACCAATAGTGAGATAGTGGTGTCGAAACAATAAAAGAAATTCTTTAAGATGAAGATGGAATATAAGTTGTGGGCATTTTTGGTATTATAGCATTATACATATTGCGGAAATGCTTGATCGTAGTTGTTCATAGCGAATAGAGGTAAATAGCAACAAGCCACCTATATGCTACGTAGCGAATAAACTAACATGTATAGCTATAAAGTAGTAGAAAATTAAAGCAAACACCACCAAAATAGCTAATTATATTTATATAAATAAAGATTTCGCTATAGGTCGCTATTTGATCACAAAACACAAATAGCTGGAACATATCTATACGCTATGTAGCACGCTATAGCGGTTGCTATAGCCGTTATTGACAACAGGGTGCTTGATTACATTAATTAACAAATGTCTTAGATAAGTTATACACAATCATAAAAGAAAACAAAAAGCTAGAGTTATATAAAGTATTTCTAACCTTACACAAGTGGCCTCCCTCTACCTTTTGTCTTTTGGCAGCTTGACTTTCAACACCAGAAGAATTACTCCCCAATTTTTGAAATCTAACGCACAACGATGAACAGTTTTTTAAAAGAAGGATAAGTGATGATGAAGGCTAGTAACTACCAGAGGAGTATCTTCGCTTTGTGATTCAATATCGAACAGGAGATACTTGAAATAGGTGTGCAAGGATAACATATCATTAATCAATAAGACCACATAATTTAGCAGTAACTACCTGAAATGATCAATGAAACGCTCCTGATTCTGTTTAGCCAATTGACTTGCTGTAGGTTTCATTAAAGTTGAGGTCCTCGGGAGAGATGGCTTCCAACTTGATTTTGTTTTAGATTTGTAAATGGCATTTCTTGTGCTATCTTTAGTCATAGAACTGTTAGTCTGTTGCTTGTTAAATGCTTGCAGACATTTACTTTTCAAGACCAAAGGAATGCCCCCATTCGCCACATCAGCATCTGTGAGACATGTGTAAGCAGACAGTATAGTAAATGACATCTTATATAATATATTAAAATGCTAGAAAAGTTGCTGAAACTTGATGGTCTTGAGTCCTTAGTCCTTACAAACAATACACTAATTCAATGCGCTTAACATACTTTCTAGTTGATCATAGTGCGTTTTCAAGTAAAAGATGGGATATGCAGAAATAGTCAGCTGCCTAATTAATACCTGTGTTGCACAAAGCCATTGCAGAATCTTCATGTGCTCTTGTGATGTCAGACGCACTATCCAAGAGATTTGCATTATCAAAACCTTTGGATACAGTAGAACCGTTGGCATTTTCATTTTTTTCTCTTGAAAGTAACCTGACTGCAAATGCTGAAATCAAAATTGCATGCACAAATTAGCAAAAGACTGATGTCATGCTCACAGGAACATTAAACAAAACAATATTCACTTCACTGACATATAGTAGTTGTATTGTAAGTTATCAAACAAAAGTTCTGGATAATATTATGCTGAAATATTCAACATTTAAACTCAATAAAGAATCAGAATCAAACATGGTGCGAACATTATCTTCAATGACTTGTAAGATTGTAAGTAAATCAGTAATAAATTCATCATGATGAATTAATTGACATTAGTACATTACAAGAGTGTATTCTGATTCAGTGTATCATGCCAGCTCCAATACGTCTTGACACATTGTTCCATTGTTAAGTAAACAAACCTTTTCCGGAAGTTACTATCGCTCAGTTTTTGTTAGGATTGCAGGTTTTGTTATCATTGATATTCAAAAATCGTTTCTTATTCCTGCTTTTAGGTATCCCATCAGAATTAAGTGATTTAAACATGGCACTTCAGTATACATGTTTCAGTTCAGCCTGCTGCCTGTGTACTATGAATGTTCAAGTGGCATTTCATGATATATGTAGAAAAAAGAACAAGAGATGGCAGTAGTTGGAGACCACAACGGTGTAAGCAACATATCAAATATGCTCCAAGTCTTCAGCCCCCAACCAAACCATCAGAATGAAACGACAAACAACTCAAATTACTATCGGAATAAACACAACGTAGAAAGGCACATGCAAACATCAGGCAAATACAAGCAGCAAGCCACCAAATAACCACAATTCCAGAGACCTCAAAATTGCATTCGGACAGTTTCATCTCATGTAAATGGACTGCCTGACTCAGTGATGATGGGTTCGCCAAACCACTTATTATGTGGAATACTGTATTTGTTTTGCTGCAGTCATAATATGGACCACAAATATAAGACAATATCAACATTGATCTTCATGAGCCTGAGCCAAAGCCAGTTTACCCCACACCAAAAGAGCAAACACCACACACACATTCCTATTAACATCACAGTACCAAGTACCAACACCACTTCACTGCAGAACAATGCATACGTTTAGACTTTTAAAGTCAACTCTAGAATTTCAAATTCAAAATTGACATGAATGCTTTACCACATTTAACCTGAACTATTTCCAGTGATTAAAATTTCCATAAATCAGATCTAGCAACCACTATTTATCCTCAAATTAATCATACGCAACCTAGAAATCTACTGATCAACCTCAAAATTCAACATTAGAGCACACATACACACAAAACAACAAAACTTTCAATAAAATTCAGCTCGACTGATGTTCATCTCCTCTTCCCCAAATTTCACGATCGATCGCATATCAATAACAATCTAACACCAAACACTAACCTCTATCATCAAAAAACGATCCAAAAACCTACAAACAAGCATAAATCAGCAATGTTAACAGATTTCAACAGCTTACGCGAAGGCGGATAGCTTTCAATCGAATCAAACCACATTTCCGCTTCACGAGCTTCATCAATCGACTCCTTTCTCGTGAAATCAAAGAACCTCGCAGCTTCAAACTCGTAATCGACATCGATTTCCACCGCCGTGAACGTAAACTCCGCCGCCGTATCACCGCTGCTACTATCATCCTCCATATCCACCTCCATTATCAAAACTTCTCACAACAAAACCTCTGATTCTGCTTCAAATTCACACAAAATCTCACTGTTTTGAGGATTTTGTCGCCGATTACGAAGCAATACGTACAGATGTGAGTGATTGTAGGTGTATAGGTATACGTACAGATTTGTGTATCTATAGGCTTTGAGACTGTTGCAAGGGACAAAATGGGGATTAAACGAGATTTTAGAATTTGAATGATCTCGGGTTTCAAAAGTAAGATAACGTTAAGTTTGTTAAAAGGACGAATGTGCCCTTCTTATTTGTTTGTTTGAATGGGGTTTGTTTTTATACTTTTTATTGTTGGTTTTATAAACAAATTGTTGAGAAATGTGTCTTCGTGATATGTGAACGATGAGTATTTTTAAAAATTGTGAAATTAATAAATGAATTATTAGATTATTGTTTTTGTTAATATATATTTGAATTAAGCTAATTCATCATTGGTTAGTCGGTTACTATTTAGATTGACTTTTATTATAGTAATAATTACACAAAATTAATGTGATTGAAAATGTTAAGTGTGGATTATTAGGAAGATTGTCGATATTCGAGGGTCTTTCTCTTTGAATTTCAAATATGTTATTGGTTGAATACTATTATCTTGTTTGATTGCATATTAATACTTTCGTAAACCCTTCGACGAAGGTTCGACTGCAGGTTGATATGAAAAACTTTTTTTTCAACTCCAGAGTATGTAAACTTTTGTGTTCGATTCCATCGTACGTCAAGCTTCTTTAACGAACTTTTTGCAATTGTTACCAACTCCAGAACCTCTTGTTATCAACTTTTGTGTTTGATTAAAAGATGCAAAAGTTAGCAACTGAACCAAAGAAAAAATATTAAACCACAATCCGAAAGAATTAAGAAAAATAGAAAATATCCCATCGACCTTTCCAACTATGTTACAATATTTGTATGTAGAATTTTAAAATTTGTCCTATTATATTATATACTTTGTTTGAACATATTGGTCTCGTTTTTAATATAGATCTCTACTCGCATTAAATAGCGATTTTAAATATGTCAAATTGTAGGACCATCGGCATCATGGTCTAGGCATTTGACTTAACAAAGTTATCGATCATTGTGAGTAAGATGATGCAAGCACTTGTCGGTTCAAAGCATATATTTAAGAGAATCTTTTAGCCAGAGAAATAGAATCCACCTACCAATCGGTCCAAAATAGCGAGGTAGTCTCGCCCCTAACCTTCTTATGCAAGGCCAAAAATGCACCAACCCCATCAGCATCAAATTTGACATATGATTAAAAATCCTTTTTCACAATCCATTTTCTCGAACAAGATGAGCGACTATTTTCAACTTTCTCATAGTTTATTGGATATTAGATACCAACCATTCATTCACTACTCAAGGATCATTTGCAAAGAAGAAATATAATAGAAATAGCCCGTCCTAAGCACACTAAATTTCTTTAAACGAACCCGCCTTAACAGTATCTCGCATCATCACATGCAAACCTTCCATAGCCATAATAAAAAGGAAGGGAAGAGCAGATCTCTCTATCTCTAACCTATCTGCAATACAAACTCATAAGAAGGACTTCCATTCAATAACATCGATGATATAGCTGAGAAAAACAACCTTGAATACTGTTAATCGACTTGAACTTAAAACCCATAAAAAGCATGATTTCTCAAAATTGTCTAAAAAAGCAAGTTGTATGCCTTCTAAAATGTGTTTGTAAATCATGAATTGTTTCTTCTGTTTTTTATAATTAACAGACCATCCAGACTCTCAGGATCCTTGATGAACGTCGAATACTCACTACTAACATTAGCACCAATAACTAAAGCCAACTTGTTTGACAAAACCTTAGCAATGATTTTGTATTGCACAACAATGACACTAATCTATCTACAATATTTAACCAACATCCCCAACTAGACACTTTAGGTATCAAAGTTATAAATAAGGAATTACACCATTTTAGAATAAAAAGCCTCTAGGAAAAACTGATAAACTTAATAATTATATCATTACAAATTGAATACCAAAATTTAATAAAAGCAAAAAAAACTATCTAACTTTAGAGATATATCTATTGCAAATGGGCAGACAAAATCCATTACCTTATTACTGGTTAAATCGTCTCCAATAGAAGAAGACTTAGCAGTTGTTAGTTGCTTGAATTGAGGGCTGGGAGACATAATTAAAACACCATTAAACTTTTGAAACTAATCTCTACAGTATATAATGAAAACCTAGCTATTTCACCCGAGAAAGTTCCTGTCATACCCTGGATTCAGTAGACACCTGACATGTGAACCGGATCGGTTGGTATCATATTAAGGGTTCAATTTATTTATTGAAAATTAGTCAGAGTTCAAATTCAATGGAACTCTTTTAGAATGGTTTTTGACTTTTCGTAAATAATAAAACTATGGGTTGATTTCTGATTCTTTTATATTTCAAATTTGAGATGATTAATTTCATTAATTGATTGAACAAATAATTAAACAAACAATTCCTTATAGTGGGGTATTTCAACACTAGGGGTTGAATTCAAATATTCATATATTATTAAAACAAGGATTTATAGAAATACTTAACGTTGGTTCACAGCATTAGACTTTAAAATGTATTACATACTAGGTCAGAGCTATGAAGTCTTCATATCTTTTAATTGGTGTATCTTTTAATCGGTGTTACTATAATGCAAGTTTAACTTAACATATAAACTTCTTTTAAAACATACACATGCAATCATTTACGTAAATATATGTTTGAAAATGAAATGTTAACATAAAGCTAGTGAACCATGGTACCACACATTTTATAATAGCATTACAACATGACTCAATGTTAACCTTTATTAAGACAACTTGTGTTATAGCTGTCTCATTATTTGAGAATGCCTATACGGGGTAGTTGGTATACACTGAACTCATCTGGTTCATGTGTGTTAAAATGATTTCAGTCATATTATGACATGACACACATTTAACCATCAATGCATGTATCCTTGACCGATATACGTATACTGTGTCATGATCCGTTAAACCTTTGCTTAATAAAGTTAGTATAGTCACATGATGGTATTTATTAATCTAAATGCTTTTAACAAATCAACAATTCATAAATATGATTAAAAATGTCTTGTGAATTAATTTATGCATATGGACATCAGATGCAAATGAAGTTTTGAAAACATGTTCACCTTAACAGTTTGGCACAAATCACGGCTTACAATCACTAGAACCTTGACAACACCTCCACATATACACCTCGAGTTTAACCGGGTATTACACTAGCTTAAGCGGATTATAATGGGGGTATACTTGTAAAAAACTTTTACGAAAAGGCACCCTTTTCGATTGAAAAAGTACAAGTATTTAGTCACCCAAGACGGTCGTGGTTCATGACACGACCCAGGCGGCTAAGAATCTTCTTAGCCAATTAGATCTTGACACGTGTCGATATATGTCGCTTTCAAATGCCTTATCATTAGACATGTATCACTCCAAGATGACATGTGTCACCTTCTTAATCCTCGTGAGCATTTTCTTGGTGAACACGTAATAGACCGTTACAAAGTAGCATAGCAGTTCGCTCTGCTATCTAGAATCTTGAAACCCTAATTCAGTCTATGGAGGACCATTAGGCTCTCTTGTCTCCATTCACGACCTGAGCCAAAACCCTAATTCTCCTAATTTTATATTTGTAACCTTGATCTTTTCAAAGTTCTTATTCCATGTATAAAATTTTCAAGGTCTTAGAGCTTTAATTTCCAAATACCCTTCATGTTTAACACCACTAATTACGAGTTGTTAACGTTCTTTTTTCAACATAACAAGATAAAATTTAATAGTGTCATCTTCTTTAAGGGTCCATCTTGATTTAAAATTCTAAGCCATATCTTTCAACTCCTGTTCCTCCAAGAAACGACGATCCTTACTTAAAATGTTTATTTCTTCTATCAATTAGGTCGAGAATTACACAACATCCAAAAGAGTTTCTATAGCCAAAAGCTTCACATTTCATTCTTTTTTTCAAACTCTTTGTCTTTTTATTCATATTTCATTTTTTTTATATTAGCCCTTAAAGCTTTTAGCTTTTATATAAACCAAAAGATTCCAACTTTTATAACCTAACCTCATTTTTCTTCCACAAGCCTTCTTACATGTTTAAAATCATCAAGGAGCAAGCACTTATTAAACAATTCGAATGGCATAGGACCATAATCTTCCTTCATTTGTTTTATTATCATAGGGACGATGATCAAGAACCTTACCTAAGCTTACGAATTAGCCACCTCATTCTCCGACACAAGAAACTGATTAAGTTTACTAATTTTTTTCCATTTAAGTTTAATTTAGTAAATTTGAAGCCCCCATAGGCATATCAAAGAACCTATTATTCTTACTGACATCAATAAAACTTCTTTCAATAGGTGTAAAGAACTACGAACCTAACATTTCGAATCAAATCGGATGACACTAAAGTCGTTAAAACACAATAGTACCCCTGAATGTGAATCCTAAAAAAGTTGAAATAGTATTCTAAAGATTTTCTCTTAACTCCCTCGTTTTGAGTAGCATACATATTAACCATAAGAATTCTGAGATTTAACCTCATCCAATCTCTTTTTACAATGACTATAGTTAACTATTGATGGAGTCTTTGGAAGAATGAGTTGTAAGCAAACTTTAACTTTCAATTTCTTTTTCGGTTTTGTGTGTTATATCGTTGTCTGCTGTAAATTTTAATATTCTAAACCCATTTTATCACATATTCTAGATTTGGATCTCAAATAAGTTTAACTTGTTTAACAAAAATTGGTGAATTTATCAAAAAATAAAAAGATTTCCTTCTGTAATTTGGAAGTTATAGATGATTTTTATTTATATCTCTCTGTACCAACTTAGCTTACTTTTGTCTTCAAGACCAAAAGTTTTCTTCCACTTACCCATTTGGCGAGTCTCGTCCACTATCTCGTTTCAGATTTTCAAGCCTTAAAAGTATTTGTTAAAAATTATAAATTATCTTTTCGAAAAATCTAAGTTCTATAAAAATCTCATTGTAATAAGTTAAACAATTTTATTAGAAAACAATCTTAAGGATCTCTAAAATTTCCAACATAGTTGTGTTGTTAGTTCGGCTTTGATCGTTGCATGCTTCTTATCAGTTTTGCACTTGTGAGCTTGACCATTGTTGTTGTTTGTGCTAAGTGTTTGGGGACATGTATGTTAGGGGTGTTAAAAATATCCGAATCCGAAAACGAATCCAAAATATCCGAAAATCCGAAATTCGGATATCCAAAAGTCGGATATCCGGAATTTCGGATTCGGATTCGAATAGTGATTTTGAGATTTTTCGGATATCCGAAATATCCAAAATATTTTTATAAAAAATAAAAAAATGTTAAATATTTATTATATATTTTGGATTTTTTCGGATATTTCGGATATTTTTGATATTTTAATAAAAAATTTGGATATCCGAAGAAAATTTTCAATAAAAATTATTATATTTTTATAAAATTTATAAAATAATAAAATCTTTTTTTTGAATTTGGATATCCAAACGGATATCCGAATCCGAATCCGATCCGAATCCGAAATTTTGAAGTCGGATTCGGATTTGGATAGTGAAATACATTATCCGAAATTTGAACACCCCTAATGTATGCAATATATGTACATTCTTAATTAGACAACTTAATAACACAATTCATATTTTTAATAATTATCAGGGGAAGAATTCATATAAAAAATAGTTTTAAATCTAAAAAGTGTTAGTATAATCTTAACCATCGATTTTCTTAATCAAAAGTTTAGATTAAATTGTATGGAAAAAGTTTGTTAGATTGTTATTTTGGGCATACCAATTAGTGTTAACTTTTTTCAAGTTCCCACACTTTTTATGAAACGTTCATAAATTTTATATACGACATTATATTTTTATAAAAATTTACACCATAAAAAAGAGTATTTTTTCTTACCTTTTTAAGCAAGTACAATATCGTTATATAAAAAGATAATAACTTTTTACGTTTCTAAGTTAATATGATTTATGTGTGTCATTATGTTTTTTTGTTAGGTATTGTTTTTTTAAATGAAAAATTCCAAAGAATATAATGGTAAAATAACACTATTGAATATTTCATGTATGTAAAAAAAACACTGATATATTAACAACTAATTTATTAATACACTAAAAACAATGATAAAAAAACATAAAAAAGATAAATTAAAATAATTAATATTTGATTTTACACCCTATGTAAAAGAAAAGAAATTAAAACTTATATTTTATTATTTTTTTCGCTTAATTGAACACTTGTTATAATCTAATTCGTTAAATATTTGAATATTTTTAAAATCAATGACTATTGTTATAAACTTGATTGAGCAAGTGGCTAATTTAGAAAATTTTCCTTTATTAAAATGTTAATTTGTTTTCTATTTGGGTAAAACTAGTATTAAGCCTCATCGCGTTGCGGTTGGGGCGTAAAACCATGCAAAGTAACACCAGTGTCACATCACCCTCAATGACCATCAACACCGAAAAGCTCGTATTATAAAATAAATAAATTAAAACTGAGCGGAAAGTATACGTAAAAACACAAAATATTAAACACAACAATTAAGTGGATATAGTACTTGTACGTTATTACGGGGTCGTTAAATAGAAAACAAAAAGGTATAACAACAATAAACTACACATGTTACGGCATGCTAACTTTTAAAATTTAAAATGAAATGTAAAAAAAAAAATAATAAAATATGAAATGTATAAGAATTATACACACTAGTCCCTTAATTGTTGGCTGGGAGGGGTGTAAGAGTCGTGGGGTTTTGAGCAAAGCAGTGGGTCAGAGTGTTATGTATTATTATTGTATTTGTATGTGAAGACTGAAAGCTGAAATTTCGGCGCCTTGTGCGCTTTACCCCTCCACTTCACTTTATTTACCATTTTACACCCATTTTGCCCATTCCCGAGAGTGAGTGAAACCAACAATACCAAACAAAACCAAACCTCACTCACCTTTCAAAACATATATGAGAATTTTTGGAAATAAACAAGGCATGAGTCAGATAAAGAATTCAAATCAACTCATGCTTTCTATTCTTTAAAATGGAATGCATCCGCATGGTAACATGTATTTGTTTTTATCCATCAATATATTTTAACAAGTTTGATATAACAATTACAAAATATGTATTTAAAAATTATTTAGATTAAAATTTTTAACTTTTAAAGAGTACTCCACATGAATTACTCCACCTAATATACAATATAACTAACTTACATTAGTTAGTTATAGACATGACTCATAATTTCGATATAGACATGACTCATAATTTTAAAAAATGATTTTATCATTGTGAGTCATAGCTTTCTCTTGAACGAGTATTATTATATTTTTTCTATCTAATCTGGTCTTTACACATGATGATTATTTAGTTTTTTTTACCATTACTAATAAAAACTCTAAGAATATATATATACCTTTTTCTCTCTAGAAACTCTAAGGCCGCCAGAGCATCAAAGGGGCTCGCAATCGGTTTTGGGATAAACCGGGCACACCATTCTGGTGTGACGGGCAAGGAAAACGGGTTGAGCAACAGGCTCATGAACCCGAGTGTGAGCCAGCTTCTTTTTTAACCTAGAACACATACCATCGTTTTTGCTTCACCCCACCGGCATCTCTTTGCAACATCATCCATCCACCCTCCTCACTTTCGGTCAACTTTGCAAAATCACCGACCCTTAAGAAGGGTTATTTGGTTACTTTGCAAACATACAATGACAATTTATGCAAGATAATGTATAATAGTTTAGAAACATGTGTACTACATGGGTATATGAAAATATTAAATTTTACTAACTAATATTTAAAAATAATAAAATAATTTTTGAGATGAGTACTTTTTCAAACTTTCATTTTTAACACTTCTGATTTAATAAAACTATTTTTTGAACACTTCAAATTTTTAAAAAAATACTATATTTTAAACAATGTCATTTCTTAAAGTTCTGTGTACTAAAAAACTTCATCTTCCACAAACTATTTTATTAAAAAATTATAATTCTTTATAAAAATACAATTTTAATTTATAAAAAAATCTGTTTTATAATGGGAAATGATATAAACAATACTATTAGCATTTAACGTCATAAATAAATAGTTGACTTGCTTTTAGATAATAACACATGACAAATGAGTATGAGAAGATTACATGTGATAAATTTATTTTGTTTTATTAGTATTGATTTGAGTCTAGCTACGTCTTTACTCTTTAGAGTTTATGTCTTTCTTTGAAAAGCTTAAGCTTTGATTTTAGTTACAAAGTTACAAATCAGCGTGTAAAAATACTAGCGGACTATTAATACAGTAACTAATAACCCAAGTCGCAAGGCAGGCCATAGTCCCATACATTTCTACTCTAAACTCTAAAGACAAAACTAGGCCCAAATACATATCTAGTATTCCATGGCCCATTTAATATATGTTGTTCACATTCTTGATTTATAACACAGAATTGCACAAATCGGGTTCAAACCTGACCCACATCGGGTTTAGCTCAACTTATTTAGAACCGGGTTTGACCTGGTTTCAATTCAAGTTTAGGTCAGGTTGAGGTAGGATTGAACCCTACCCGATAGGAAATAGGGAGGGAGGGTCGGTCGGGTTCAAAACCGGGTAAACCGGGTTGAGTTAATTTTTTGTTTATATTTATAAATCCATTACAAAGTTCTCATTAAATAAGTTACCACACTTAATAATCTCATTTTATTTATTGACCGAGATCAAGCTCAACTCAGAAAATACTTATATGCACTCCTGATTTTGAGTTTTTGTTACTCCTATGATCCCATACTAACGAGAGTTAACCCCTGCCACTACCGCCCACCACCACTACGACGGCCAATGCTACTGCTTCTGCTGCTGCTGGCCTTACAATAATAAATATTATTAGTCTTATTTTTATTATGATTATATGTATCATTATTGTTATCATTGTTTGAAACTTATAAAATATGTCACTAAAGAACAAATTTAACTATAAATACCTAAATTATTAAATACTCAAGTAATTTTATTATTTATAATTAATATGATTAATTTTATTATCATTTTAAAATTATTTTTTAAATATATTAAATAATATGTCATTAATTAACAAATTTAGTTATAAATACTATAATTATTGAACACCCAAAATGTCCCTAGAAAAATATAAATTATTATTTTTATAAATGTGAAAATTTTTAGTAATTATATACTTAAATATTTAAATAATATAATACTTAATTTAATAGTATTTAATTAGAAAAGTAAAAATAGCATATATAAATCTAAATATTAATTTAAAATATTAAAAATAACATAATATTTATTTAAGTGAATTAAATAATCTCTTATTAATAAATAATATATAAATAATGTGTATTAATTAATGTGTTAATTAGAATAAGTTTATTAAATTGGAGTAAAATAGAAATGAATTCATAAAGCATTTACATTATATGTTTTAAAAGTTATATTAGATGTTTTAAGTTTTACTAATGATCCTTAACCTAACTGATTATGGTAAGATACCCAAGACATGTAATATGGGGAGGTCCATATGGGTTTTAGTCTTACTTTCAGCAATATACTCAAAGTTAAGCCAGCGATTTTTCTCAAATGGATTTACTCTTGAGGGGTTTGGGGTGTGGTCAGGGGCGGAACTACGCCCACGGGTATGGGGTCAAGTGACCCCATTGATTTTTAAGCGGCTAGTGTACCGTATAATATCGAAAATTTTGTGTGAACCCATAGTTTTTCGGTGTGTGAACCCCTTAATATTATTAATTTCAAATAACAACTAATATTTGGTCTTGGTTCACTGGTTACCACGCGTTTATACAACTCTCGCATCACTTAGGTCGTGAGTTCGAGGGTCTGTTTTTTAAAACTCCTCTTTAATAGATTAAATTACTTTTTCACCCTTAAGTTTGAACATTTTAACCCTAAATCAAAATCCTCACCACCCACACAATCGATTGAAAATGCACATCAATCGGCATTTTCAGTTGGTAGCCCCGATTCCTAATTGGCCATCATCGTTGTCCGCTTATACATGATAGGTATGGAGAAGAAGGTCTGAACATCATGCTGCTAGTGGCGGAAGGGATGGTGGAATGGATATTCAGGGTATTCTGAAATGTAATTATGATTTTGCTTTGCTCAAAGGGGGACGGAATCATTTTGCAAGTTGAATGTGTGCTTCTAATGTCAAATACGGCTTGAAATATTCATGAAGCCTTTTATGCTTTGTTTTGTGGTGGTCTCTGAGTTAGCATAATGGCATATTTAATTTTTTATAAGCTTTAAACTCCGGTGACTCGGGCATTCAAGCAGCAGCAGTCAACGACCTGTGAGGTTGCGACCATCTTTCAACTTTTCAAGGTTAGCTTCTAACTTTTTTTGATTATTTAACTTTTGTTTAGATTAGAAGATTTAAACCCTAAACGGCTATATTTGCACTTTTTTTGTTGTTGTTACTTGAATACTTAGTTAAATTGTTTGAGTGAGTTTAGTATCTAGATTTGTGTTTAATATCTAGATTTAAACCCTAGAATCTTGTTTGTGCTAGTTAATTTGTTTTGTTGATTTGGGTATATAGACTTGAATAGTTAAACTCATCCATTTCCTAGTTGATTCGTTTTGTTAATTTGGATCTTTAGAAATCTAGAATGTAGTTAATTTGTTTGTTAACTTTGGTATTTTACTATATTAGTTGTTTGGCTCATCACAATTTATAATATGTGTGATACATTTAACATTTTAAGAACGGGGACCATATTGTTGTGAAAAGAAAACCATCAAATGTTGCTTCTTCATCTAGTAACAATAACTTTACCCGACCCGACTGGATAACCCGAAATTTTTTATATTGTTTCGGTTAAAATCAAATCACAAAAAAATAGTGACCCCATACGGAAAAATTTCTGGTTCCGCCACTGGGTGTGGTCTCTGCTAGAAAACAGATAAATTGACACAATTAAGATTACATCTATCATACGAATTAAGATCACACATTTTGTGCTCAAAAAAATGTTTAAGTTTTAAAAAATTCCAGTTTTACCCATTTAATCTTCTTATATAGGTAGACTAAATAGATATATTTGTTAACGTTCAAAAGAAACAAAGTACGTGAGGGCTAGTAGAATTTGATTCAACATTACTATTTAACTATTAATTAATTGAAAAAGAATTTATAAAAAATATAGAAAACCAACTAAAATTTATCATGGTAGATTTTAGGGGTGTTAATAATATTTGAATCCGAAATTGAACTCAAAATATTCAAAAGAGTAAATTATTGTTTTCGTCCTTGGGGTTTGACGAAAATCACGTCCAATACTTCATTTATTACACTGACAGTCCAATAGTTTTAAGGTTTGTTTCAATTGAGTCCACACCACTAACACCGTTAATGTTTGTTCAGTTAAATAATATAAAAAAACTATTATGTCCCTTGATATTTTTAAAATCCCCTCCCCTCCCCTATCCCCACCCCCATCCTTATCTCTCTCTTTTCTCTCTTTCTCTCTCTCTCTCTCTCTCTCTCTCTCTCTCTCTCTCTCACACACACACACACACACACTAGAGAACACCATCCACCACCTCCACCCCCAACCACCTGCAGTGCCACCACCACCGCCACCACAACCACCTTCGACCCCCACAACACCCTTCGACCACCACAACCACCTTCGGCCACCACTGCCACCCTTGCCAGCTCTGGCTGCCACCTCCATCCCCAACCACCTCCCCGCCGCCAGGTCATCACCACCACCACTCTCGCTGCCATACCATCGACTCATGTCTTCATCCAACATTAGATGAAAGAGAGAGATAGATTAAAGAGAAGATAAGGGTTTCATGGTGGTGGGCGGTGGGTTTCAGGCGGCGACGACAGTTGTTATCGGTGGTAAGGTCGACCCGACGGTGGAGGGAAGGGTTGCTAGGGTGTGGTGGTGGTCCTGGTGGAGGTGGCGGCCGGTGAGGGTGGTGCAGACGGCTGTTGAGGAGGGTGGTGCAGGCGGCGGTCCGAGAGGGTGCTGAACCGGCGGTTGGGGAGGGTGGTGCCGGCGACGGTCGAGAAGGGTGGTGCAGGCGGCGGTTTAAATGGTGGTGGTCGGCGGTTTTAGATGGTGGTGGCGAGCGATGGTTGTGGTTGTGGTCACCCGAGGTGACGGTGGTCTAGGGGTGCCTGATTTGACGGTGGTCGGTGGGTTATAGGTGGTGACGGTGCACGATGGCGGTGGATGTAGTCACCGGAGGTGATGGTGGTCTAGGGGTGCACCTTTGTGTGTGTGAGAAAGAGAAGAGTGAAGATAGAGAGAAAAAGAGTGGAAGGAAATGGGTTGGGTGGGGATAGGGATGTGTGTTTATTAAATTCAGGGGTAAAAATATCTTTTTACATTATTTAACATAATAAACACTAACGGTGTTAGTGACTTGAGTGAAATTAAAACAAAACTTGAAACTATTGGACCGTCAGTGTAATAAATGAACTATTGGACTGAACTCGTGATTTTCGTCAAACCTCAGGGACGAAAATAGTAATTTACTCTATTAAAAAATTCAAACTTGAAATATCAAAAATTCAGATCTAAATTTGGATAGTGTAAAAATATTCGGATAATTGGATATCCGAATTATCCAAAATATTTTTATAAAACTATTAAATTAGACATTTTGGAAATTTCAGATATTTTTGAAAAAAATTCAGAATCCGAAAAAAATTAATAAAAATAATTCATTATTTATAAAAATTTTAAAAACTACATATATTTTAGAATTTAGATATCCATTTGGACATTGTTTTCAAAACCAGACCGGATCGGCCGGTTAGATGGGGAACCAGTCATAGAACCATTTCGATTGTCTGTATTTGGACCATTTCGATTGAGCCGGTCGGTTTACCGGTTGGTAAATCGATCTTGTGGTCGAATTGGATTTAAAAATTCTTTCATTGTTTTTTCTTTTCAAAGTCTCATTTTTTATTAAATTTATAAATTTATGATATATTTTAGTTAATTAAAAGTTAATATTGTGTTAAAAGTATAAATCCATATCGTATTTGCATATTTCTGTTTTTGAACTACATATATTTAAATATCATTGATTTTTTATATATGACATCATCCAGTTTTTAATTCGATTCGACTGGTATGATCACTGAACCTATTAGGTGACCTATTTACTATTCGGTTCAGTTTTAAAAATATTATAGTTAGAGATCCAAATCCAAATCTAGAATTACAAATATTTGAAATATCGGGTTTGGATTCGGATATTAAAACCCACTATTCGATATTTTAGATACTTAAAAATTCGATTTTAAACACACCTAGTATATTCTCATTGGACAAGGTTATTTTTCAAGGTATGGATGAGCGTATTCTGCCAAGTACCGATACCGACCGACCAACTGAACGAAAACGATACGAGAACCAGTTTTTGATTTTGCTTAATTTCGGTACTAGTATAAGGCAGTATCCATACCATTTTTTCCAAATTGAAAAGTACCGTTTTGATACATTGCACCAAAAAATAGTTTTTTAACCATTTTGATATGATTTGGGACGTTTCGAAAACGAGTATTTTTTATACTATTTCGAATGTTTTTTATATTATAATTTGTAAAATGGTAATTAAATAATCACGTAAATACTTACATTTTAGCCAAAAAAAAACACAAAAGCTAACAAAATTTGTTAGGGTAAAAGAAATTCTTCTTTCACTGATTACGGAAATTTTTGTAATACAAAACAGAGATATTGCCTTCATTATATACAATAATATCTAAGAGATAAAAAAAGGCAATAAGAGAAAACGTGTGCATGGATTACGAATCAATCAAAGAAAAAAAAAGCAAACTAAATAATCTCTTCCTCATTACTGTTTTCAAGTTGGAGCGTGAAGATCTCGAACACCCAACTTGTCTAGTAGTGAATGAAATGAGTGGGTTCCCAGCGGTTTTGTGAGAATGTCAGCAATCTGAACGCGTGATGTAATGGGCATAGGACATATCTCCACGGATTCAACGCGTTCACGAACAAAATAACGGTCCATTTCGACATGTTTAATACGTTCATGGAAAACTAGGTTGTTAGCTATGTGTCAGGCAGCTTGATTGTCACAAAATAATTGGGTTGGGCCATCGGTAGGCACATCAAGCTCATTCAGAAGCCACCGCATCCATATGATCTCACTAACTGCATGAGCCATCGCTCGGTATTCGGCTTCAGCCGAAGATCTTGAGACAACAGACTGCTTCTTTGTGCGCCATGATATGGGAGCACCACCAAGGAGCAACAAGTATCCAGTCCTGGACCGTCTGGTCATCGAACATCCTAGCCAGTCAGAGTCACAGTAGGCTGTGAGGGTGGTGCCTCCTTCTTTAGGAATAAGGATTCCTTGCCCAGGAGTAGCCTTAAGGTATCTCAAGACCCGGTTGGCAGCTTCCATATGGCTTTGTCTCGGATCGCTAACGAATTGGCTGAGAACATTCACGGCATAGGCTATGTCGGGTCTCGTAGCTTGCAAATAAAGCAACCGCCCAACCAATCTACGGTACTGACTCGCGTCAACACGAAGTTCGTCCTCTCTTGCGTCAAGCTTCAAATTTTGTTCCATGGGAAAATGGATCATTGGAGGAAAATAAGTTCAAAGTTAGTAGTGACTGTAAACATTTCATGAGTTAGGATCAATTCCGACCAATAAATAAAAGTTTGGATTATTAAAATCCAATAACCCTAAAAAGAAAACAAAAGTTGCAGGAGTCAATATCTTAGATATGTTTCCATTGACATTTGTAAATGAAATATATAAATTTAGTATATACAAACATTAGAAATATATATGAAATGAGATTAAATAGTGTAATAAAATGGTTGTTGATTAAGATAAGATAACAAGTGTAAGCTCCAAAAGCTTTATAAGAGTTTCAAAAGCATGTGGTTGGCATTTGAAGAGACAAAAAAGCATCATATCACTACCGCATAATAACATAAAGAATCATATACTAGAACAATTATAGTCAAGAATCTTTATACTCATTTATAATATTTAACTCACTGCAAAATGCAAAATAGAGGAGTGTCATCGACTCTAAAATTCGCTGACGCGTATGCATCAGTACAATGTTTCTTGATAATCTATCATAGATCTTCTCATCTACAAGAATAGGATTATGGGTAAATTTTTTTCTAACAGTTTACTCATGGAACTAACAAATTACTTGGTTACCCATAGATATATTGGTCAATATCCCTCAGTAATTCGTTAGTAACTAGAATCGCGTTGCAGCGAAGGAGTAAAACCGTGTCAAATATCATGAAAATGTCACATCATCGCTAGCGACCATGAATACTGAAGTTGCAGTGTGTTAATGCAGATAAATTAGACCAAAACGTAAAATATATAAAAGTTTAACCAAGTTGATCTAGGACCCTCAAGTTGCACCAAACCCTTCAAACATGAAAAATAGACGTAAGAACGTTAAACCACACATGCAAGTTATGCAATATTAACTTACAAAACTTAGAATGAAATGTATATTGGAAACTTGCGAAAAACTAGAAAAGTATTAGGGATTAAATTTGAAAGTAAAAAGTTGTGAGGTCAAATTTAAAAGATAAACAAAATTTAGGTTAAAACAAAAAAATCATTATTTTTTATAAAATACTAAATATAAGGTGCAACACTCTATGCATAAGGTATAACACCTTATGCATAGAAAAATTAATATTAGTATATTATAAATTATCAACGACAGACATCGATCGATAATAGTTGAATGAAATCGAGTTTGCTACGGTTAATTTTAACTCGTTTTGAGTTCTATACCTAAAACTTTGAACTCTGCTTATGAGTACTGTTATGAGCTTTAGCATTACTCAGGCTTGACTCGTATGTTATTTCATAACTCTTTTTACTTATATATATCTTTTATATACATATAATGATAATATATTACTGATTTCTTTTATCTTAGTTGTACATAAGATTATATTATTTTGTATCATATTAGATTATATAGATAATATTATATTTATATAAGCAGTATGTATGTTTAAGCTCACCAGTCTAATTATATGAAACTTAAACTCTAATAGGCTTCACTTTTAATTTAAGTTCGCCCATAGTCATTTCGACAATCATGAGTTTAACATAAAGAGACTTGTTACTAGATGAGAAGGTTAGGAACGAAATAGAATGAGAAATAAGATATAAAAGTTTTGACAACTATCCAACACCTCGTGACATAACCAACTAAATAGAAGAAATCCTAAATTTTAGGTCAACAACTAGGTGTTATCCAAATTGATGAGGTTGTGCTAATTGGAATAAAATCACACCTACCATGACTAGACATATTGGGTACAAATACTTCACACAATCTTAAACAACATACAAAAGATTAGATCAACCGTCAAATAGGCTTTAAACACTTGGTAAAATTTGTATCCGCTACAGTGTTGAAATCTACAAACTAAACTTGATAATAACCTAGAAATTACAAATTCATGCAACAATAATACTTAATTGAACCAAAAAAAATAGAAAGAAAATCACAGCATGTAAACCGAACATGGGTTCAAGATAAAAATCAGAACAATATATTAACAAATCACACAATCTTCATCACAACAATGAGTGTCGTCCTGTAAAACCTAAAACCTTTGAACAACTAGAGACACAAATAGAAATATAGACAATGTGAATTCGATGAAGACTTCTATAACAAGTCTAAAACATGTAATCTTGAATATTTTAACACCAAATAAACTTAAATTTTATATATTTATAACATGAAGCATAAACCAGTATACATAAAATCAAGAAAGATTCCAAGAAAATTAGGAGATGACCCATAGATTTTTGGAAGGTTGCATGCCAGTTGCTTTGATTCTATGGTATTACAATTTGTGGTTGACGGTTATTGTTGAAGATGAGCCAACCTCAAATTCTAACCAATGAATCATTACCATAGGAATTTTGAGTTGAAATAAAATCTTTAATTAACTTATATGGTCTTTTGAACAATTGTACATATTATAATATTTGTTTATACAAATATTATAACTTTTAAGAAAAAGAAAATAAAGAATCTTGTGGACAAAATTAGACACACACTCAATTTTTTTAGCATCATGAGCTATCAATATATTTTAATGCTATTTAATATATACTAATTATCAAGTTAGTAATGCATCATGTGTTGTACATTGTGCTTAGTAGAGTTGTACCTAACCTTTGTCTCTTTTTTTTCCTAATATTTAACCTTTTTATTACCAAATACTTTTACATATTATACAATTTAATCCTAACATTTTTTACTTTTAACCTTTCTCTCCTATACTTTTTATATTTTTATAATTTTTTCCTTTTACGTTTCGGTATAAAATATGCGAGTTAACACATCGTAGCGTGCGTGTGTGGTTCAACGTTTTCAAGCTCATTTTTCCTCGTTTAATGACCCTGTCGCAACGCGCTGGTTCTAAATCGACATACTTATTGTTCTATATATTTTACGTTCCGCCTACGCGGTTTAACATTTTTACACCTACTTTTCGTTCGTTTTATTTTATTTTTTACTACGAGTTTTTTGGATGTTAGTGGTTATTGGTGGTAGTGGTTAATTGGTGCTACTTGACACGGTTTTACGCCCCGCTGCAACGGAGAGAGCTTAAAACTAGTTAAAGATATTTATCATACCATAATTTGTCCGATGGATATACTGATCACATTTAACTACTATCAAATCAATGTCATATCATTCTTTAATTCTTATCCACTTCTCATAAAATTAGTTTTCTATTAGACTATCCACAAGGCATCGCCCTTAGCCTCGCGTGTGCCGCCTTTCGGAAGGGCTGCGTGTGTAGGCCCATCCGTCCTTCACCCGCCCTTTGCTAAGGGCGCTCCATGGATGCATTTTGTGGGGCCCACGTCAAAAAAATGTGTGTTGTTTTGTTTTCTTATGGAATTTATAATGATTGTTTGTGGGAAGGATGGTGTTAGGAATAAAAGTTGATTGTGGGAAAGATGGATGAAAGTTAGTAAAAAACTGATATGACATGTTGACTGGAGTTATTTGTGGGAAAGACGTCTTTTAACGTTGTGGACAGTTTTAAAGGAAAAAAGTGACTATAACTATGCTTGCAACCCACATCACTTCAACGCAGTGATTCACGAGTAGTCACAACGCCACGTTGGCTCATTCCGCATGGTCTTAAAATTTTTTACAATTGGCTTTGATAAAATACATTGAAATTTTCGTAAATATAGACTACTCTACATGTTGGCAATATCAAAAAACAATACATCCACAAATTATTGTAGTGCAAAACATAAACAAAATAAAAGAAACAGTAACAAAATGTAAATTCTTAACAATCAATATTAAAATGACATCATATCATACGTAAATAAAATTAACAAAAAACAAACATTATTTATATTATATTAATTAACATAATACAAAAAAACTATGTCTTTTTCCCTCCCTCTCAGCTCTAACAATGGCGGAAAATCATCGATATCTAACAAGATGAATCTATAAACACACACCCACACACACACACACATATATATACATATATATAGAGACAGAGTCATCTTCTTCATTTCCTCAGAATCTCCGGCGCCACCGTCGCACCCTCCGTCCACCACCACCACCACCACCACCACCACCACCGCCGCCACCACCAACCATGTTCCGACGATGAAACAATACCCCTTCAACAATCGACTCAAAACACCCACCGGAGTTGTGACGGACATGAGGGTCATCGTACCCTTACAAGGTGTCGTTCAAGGCGGAGGAAGCGGCGTAATCCTAGGCTCCATCATCCCCTGTGCTCTCTTCTACTTTCTCCAGCTCTATCTCAAGTCCAAAAACCGCTCCTCCTCCGACGACGGCGGCGACGGCGACGGCGACCCCACCGCCCCTCCGCCGCCGGAGCTGCCGGAGATCTCTCCCCCCGGTGGTGGGTTGCAAAGGGTTCAATCCGTTAGGTCGATTTGGTCACCACGTGGGGCTAACGGTCAAGCTCAAGTGTCTTCGAGGGCGAATTCTGTGGTTAAACAAGCTGATTCGCCTTATTATGTTGGGTTGAAGATGGCTTTGAAGGATGCTTATGATGAGGTGTGTAATCCTGATGGGATTATTCAGTTGGGGTTAGATGAAAACAAGGTAAATGGTTGTGATGATTGAGTATTAGATTGTCGTTAATTGCGTGATTAGTGGATGATTAAGGAGTATGTAGGCATTGTTGGTGTTTTATCTGGTTTTATGAGTGAATTACTGATGGGGATTTGTGAATTGTAGTTGTCGTTGGATTTGGTTCAAGATTGGCTAATGACGCACACCAAGTGTTCGATCATTTGTCACGAGTTGCAGATGAATGGGATCACTGCTTATCATCCGTTCGAAGGATTATCAGAGCTCAAAATGGTAACTTTACAAACATTGGCTATAGTTCTTCATAGTTGTTATTGTTTTTCTTGATTGACATTGAGTTGATTTGATATAAGTTTGAAGTAAATTGATGATGGTTAGTTATAAGTTATAGCTTATCTGTTTTATGTCGATTTGTGCGTCATTTTTTGTGGCTTTTGTGTATGATTTTTTTGCTTGTATGCAGGCAGTTGCTGGATTCATGTCTCAAGTGATGGAAGGGCGCGTGTCATTTGACCCGTCGAATATGATTTTAACTTCTGGAGTAACGCCTGCTATTGAAATGCTCGTTGTTTGCCTTGCGGACCTTGGAAATGCATTGCTTGTTCCCTCTCCGTATTTGCCTGAGTAAGTCCCTTTTCTGATGCAGCCCTGATCTGACTTGAGTGGACTATATTGATGCTACTCCATACAGGTTGACTTTTGAGGTCAAGCATACGACTTTTCAACTTCATGATGACATGGAGTCGTGTAAGTTTCTAGCATTTTCCGATTATCCCATTAAACACCAAAACAAATGCTAGAGATTACAAAAATGTCTGTTTTAGTTTCATGAGAAAACCCTTTTCAATTTTGAATCTTGAAAGTATCATGTTTGACCTCAAAGCTGATATGATATGCCACTATGCCTCTTATTTATGCTATATGTCAATACATAATGAGTGATGGTTTATAATTGAAATTTGCAGCCTCGATAGGGATATTAAATGGCGAAGTGGAGTGGAAATTATACCCGTCCCATGTCGTAGCTCTGATAGCTTCAGCTTAAGCACAGCTTCCCTTAATCGAGCATACAATCAAGCAAAGAAACGCGGTCTCAAAGTTCAAGGGGTCATAATTTCAAACCCTTCAAATCCAGTTGGGAATCTGCATACAAGAGAAATCCTTTACGATGTTTTAGACTTTGCTACTGAAAAAAACATCCACGTCATCACCAACGAGATGCTAGTGGGCCCCATTGATGATAAAAATCAAGAATTTGTCAGTATGGCTGAAATCATTGATTCTGAAGAATACGATAAAGAAAGAATCCATATAGTTTACGGGTTGTCAAAAGACATTTCTCTCCCTGGTTTTAGAGTCGGGGTTGTTTACTCCTTCAACGAAGCCGTCTTACAGGCATCCAAGAAACTAATGAGATTCTCATCTGTATCATCTTTATCTCAAAGACTACTTGTTTCAATGTTTAATGATTCAAGATTTGTTGGGGAGTTTATCAAGGTCAATAGAGAAAGGGTTGAAAGAACGTCTGATCTTTTTGTGGATGGTTTAAAAAACTTAGGAATCAAGTGTATGAAAAGCAGTCATGGGTCATACTGCTGGGCTGATATGAGCGGGTTTATACGCCCGTATAGTGAAAAAGGCGAGCTTGAACTGTGGGAAAAGCTGTTAAATGTGGCCAAAATAAATGCCACACCTGGATCTTGTTGTCATTGTATAGAACCAGGATGGTTCAGGTTCTGTTTCGCAGGTTTGACCGAAAACCAGATGCCGTTGGTTATGGAACGAATTCGGGAAGTTTTGTGAAGCTGTAAATTACCAGCTGTCATAACTGTGAAATTGATCACAAAGAAGAAAGAAAGAACTGTGTGAAGCTTCTGCCACCATTCAATTGTATCATAAATGGTTATTGTTTTTTTGGGAATTTTGTTTTGTCATATTGTTTTGTAGGTAGTTGTTCATGGTTTTGAGTGTGTATTATGTGATTTATTCATTTAATAAACGCAGTGCTGATTCTTGTAACTACTCAATAATGACTGAATCTTTTTATTGTGAATCTTAAGTGGGATTTGACCATTTAAGCTGCTATTCCACATGTTTAAAAACTTCAGGTATCTTCAAACAGTTGCCAGCATATCAAAATCTTCGAACTTTTCACTATAAGTTTGAACAGCTTGAATCTGTAGTTCAAACCCGTTATGAGAAATATTAAAATAGCTCAATTTGCTGAATGCTGATTCAAGAACTCGAAAAGGGGGAATCCTTGTGAAAAGATTGTTGCCAAGATGGAAAAGTTCTGGCTTCTGACCTTTAACAATGTAAGATTTGTTCTCAACATTTCCAGTTAACATATTGTTTCTTAAGACAAGTAAAATAAACTGGGATTTCAGTGATTTGTGAAGGGAATGCACCACTTAAGCTGTTGAATGATGCATTAATCTCTTCAAGGTTCAAGCAATTGTTGATGATGATTGAAATTGTACAAATGGGAAAGTGAAATGAACTTTGTTCTTTCACAAAAGTTAAACAAAGATGATGGAATCTGTCATTCAAACCTGACAAATCAAGAAACCGAATGCCAAGCAAATCCAAAATATACACAGGAATTGGACCAAAAAGCTCGCCACTCGTGATCGCACATAGCTAGCTCGAAATCGGTTCGTTTATAAACGAGTCAAGCCAGCTCGACTCGTTTTGTAGACGAGCCCAAGCCGAGGTCACCTCAGCTTTTGGCTCGCTCCTTAACCTGCTCATTGGCTCGTTTATATTAAGGCCTCAGTTATAATTTATATAAATTTTAAACCAAAATTATAACATATTTTTTAAATTGACTACTGGCATATGGTCACTTTAACATTTTTATAATGAAAAAACTTAAGTACAAAATGTAAAGAATGATCATAGTTGATGATCATAAACTATAATGAAGGGTATGAAGTCGATGATACGAAGTACAAATGTTTGGTAGGAAGCCTGATGGATCTCACTGTAACCAAGCCTGATCTTATGTATGTGGTGTGTTTGATATCAAGATTCATGTCAAAGCCAAAGAAGGAACACATGCAAATTGCAAAAAGGATATGAAGGTATGTTAAAGGCACATACATCTATGGATTTCAGTATGATAGAAGATCAACTGTAAAGCAGGAGATAGTTACTCTATCGTCAACTGAGGCAGAGTATGTAGAAGCCACTAATCTTGCATATCACTGCGTAGTTGAAGGGTCTGTCGGGTGAATTGACAAGAAATTAGTTGGGAACTATAGATATAAAGTGTGACAATATTTTTATAACAAGTTTGTCCAAGAATCTAGTTATGCATTGAAGAACTCAGCACATAAATGTTCGCTATCACTACCTAAGAGAACTGGTGTATAAGGACGAAGTAAAGTTAACGTTTTGTTCTAGTAGTGATCAAGTGGAAGATTTAACGACAAAGCCTGTTAAGCTCGAAGCATTTGAGAAGATGAGAAACTTGCTGGGAGTATGTGATCTAGAGGAATCAAAGTGAAGGGTGAAACTTATTTCAGTTTAAGGAAATGTTATGTTAAGTTAATAATGGGTCAAAGCCCAATTGCAATGTCATGTATATAGGATTTGAGCCCATGCATGAGTACATTTCGCTTTAAATTGCTTTGAAAGGGTCGTAGGTGATAATTGTTAGACTCTGTGTAGTACTACTGTAGTGGTTGTTTAGTTAGAATATCACCTAAATGTCATGTTGTTAAAAACCACTTCATTTAAACTCTCTATTAAGGGCTTGACACCCTACGGGTTTAGAGCTTCTTTTAACTATCTTGTAATGGTGTTTAGAGCCCCACTTGTGTGCATATCATGTTTGATGCCCTCAAAATATCCAATACGTCTAGTCTTATGGTCATGTGTTTGTTAGCGAGTCGGTAGGGTTGTTATCCGATTTCCAGGTGACTGTTGGTGTCTATCAAGACTGTAATGCTATGTATGTAAAGCAGTGCTCTTGAGTTAAAAGAAAAAATATCATCAGATGTTTTGATATACTTGTAAACATTACAAAACCTCATATTCACAGTGGGATTATTGAACAAATGGATTGGCCAGACCGTTGTAAGTAGGGATGAGCGTTTTATACATGGTACTAGTACCGTACCGAATCAGTACCAATCGAACAAAAAAATCTAAAATTTCTATATCGATAATTGATGAAATATCTGATTTGTCGCTGAAAACGGAATTGTGAACCAAACACAACGTAATAACCATGATCATTATACATATCTCTAAATAACTCTAAATGAGCCTATTACATCCAAATCTCTCATTTTCCAGCCCAAAACAAACAAATTGACTACCTTGTCCTATGAATAAATATCTGATTTGTATCACTAAAAACAAAAAAAAGGCAGATGTTAATAGATATGGAACTTTGATGCTAATATCTTCACGTCAAACACAACATGAAATGACTAAAATACCCTTAAAAATATAAGCGTCACTCACAACATGAAATGACTCAAATACCCTTAACGATATAAGCGTGCAACTGTACATGCAAGTATACTGTTGTAGAGTCGTTTCCACAACTCTAAAACATTCCTCGTCTACCGGTCATCAAAGATCGAAAAAATTACCTAACGAAGAATAATTTCATTTCATTTATATACAACTTATGGAAGGTATAATGGGGAATTAGACAAACAACAAAGATATGGTTCAACACTTATGTACTAAAAATAAATGAATAAACACTTTGTTTTGTTAGTTGCCATTTGTCTTCATAATATCCCAAGAGTTCCATAGTTTCAACATCTTACTGCAGCAGTAGCTGCTCTTCATCCTTCTGCAAGTCACTCAACCGACTTTTAGCATAAACCGTAACCACAACAGTTGTCGCGATAGTCAAAAGAAACCCAAAAACCATACAAATAATCTGCTGAGCCGAAAGTGTCTGTTGATCATCTGAAGCATCCGCCAATGTCCGAATCATTATGCCCCTGCAATAATCAAATCAAAATCAACAACCACAACTAACCATGAAACAGGGTATGTAACGGGTCAAACTGGTAATGTGTAGATATATCTTACGTGTATATTGCCACGAAAATCTCGGGCACCATTCCCACCAATGTACCCAACAAATAGGGACCGAATTTAACATCAGTCGCGACAGCACAGTAATTGTACACCATGTATGGGAAGGGTGAAATCCTCAACAATGTGACCGCTCGAAACTGGTTAAACCAGTTTCCTTCACCTGCTAGCTTCAAGAAAGAAGCTTTCTTCGGGTACCTTTCTAACCACCCCTGCATAACCACAATACTTCATAGATCAGAACCAAACGAATATAAAACCGACAAAAAAACAATCAAGGGTGTGTTTGGCATCGCGTTGATCTGTATAAAGGTCATTTTTACATGTAAATCAGTAAATCTTTACATAATTAGAGTATGATAAACACTTAAACAACTGATTATCTGGTTATTGGAGCTTCAAACAGCTATCAATTTCAAAGCATAATGCCAAACATCAATCAATTATACATCCAATTACAGTTTTGACTCCTAAATCAAACAGTAAAATGACACTCACTTGAATTTTGTAGTAAAAAAGGGAACCAATGAAATAAGGAATCGAGGCGCCAATAGTCACTCCACTGATGATCAACAGAAACCCGAGACCATAACCGAAGCTCATTCCCGCCACCCACATCGAAGGAGTCGAAGGAAGAAGGACGGTCGGAAACAATGCCACTGAAGCAAAGATCAAAACAGCCAACACAGGTTTACTGAAAGTCTCTGTTTCCCAATTCAAAACAGGGATAACCTCCTGAAACAAAACAAACAGTGGGTTTAAATTCAATTAAATTAACACATGATTAAATGATTTCATCAGTTTAATTCTTGATAAAAACCCATCAAATCAGATCAGAAATAGATACACAAATTAGGGTTCTTGTACAGAAACAAATTAGGGTTAGTAACCAATTACATCATTACATCAAGAACTAAGGATTAATTCAGATAAATTGCAAACAAACATACCTTATTCATCAGAAACGGTCCAATCCACAGAAAGAAAGAAACCCCTAAAAACGTTAAAAAGATGATCACAAGAACAAGCTTTGCCCACCACCAAAAACAGCACCAAAAGCCATCACCGACCCTAAACCCCTCGGGTTCGTTCAATGTCACATAATCATCTCTGGGTTCTTGAATTGCGATCTTCAACAGGGTAACTGCATCATCACCCTCCTCATACGTCATAATAACAGCTGATTCAGATCAAAATCACGTCAATTTAGCAAATGTAATGCTAAAATTTGAGCTTTTACAAGAAAGATATTGAAATTGCTCAAATCAATTTGAAAGAGATGAAGGAATTTAAGAGTGAAAGGTAAGAAATTGGGGAAGCAAACGGTCGATTGAAGTAGTTCAGATTATGAGAAACAGCGGGCGCAAGATAGGCGTTTGGTGATATTATTATTATTGTTATATTATTATTATTATTATTATATAGGCTTTTGTTTATTGATTAATCAATGCAATGTCTACTTGTATAATTCACAAACAAAATTCGATGATTGATATTTATTTTTTTTAGTAAAGAAAGATAAGAAGGGGAATCTTTGGTGACCAAAAGCAAATACCGACTAAAGTCAATGAGTAAAGATACATTGTCTCATAATACACTCATGATTGAGTGTACATTTCTAAGACTAAGGCTTATTTGTGAAGAAAATATTATTAAGAATATATCTTTTAGTATTATATGTGTATTTTTAAAACTAACTTTTAATTTATTTTCATTAATCATTATACTTATATTTTATAAATTTAAACTTTAACAATAGAAGATAATTTATCACTAAAATGCCCCGTAAAGACATATTTTAATTACATCTTGACCATTTTATATCCATTTTATACGTAAGTAGGTGCATGATAAGCATGACTTAAGTGCGTGCAACAAGGGATGTGGATAAGGCGTAAGTAACCCTATCATTAACAAAGGGTCTTTATGTTACAGGTCGCGATTTTTACATTTCATATTTTTCACTGTTACTTCATTTTTTACATTCCACCCATTACTGTAGATGGTTTTCACATCCTCACATTTCACATTCCACCCCTATATTTTTTTCTTTCTAATAATAAAAATAATATTAATATTGTTTTATAAAATATGTAATAAAATAAAATAAAATAAAATAAATGTTTTCAGTACTAACTAATTTAAAACCATTACAAATTAAGCAATAATAAAAAACTAATAACAACACATTCTCTATCTATATAATAGCAAAGTGTTGTTTACATGGATTTTTTGGATTTTGTGTTTTAGTTATAAAAGTTTTGTGGTTTTTATATTCGGTCCTTTTTGATTTTCAAGTTATTTTAGTAATTACCAATTATTCTTAATACCTTTTATATAAATTGCATTATAAAATACGTAAAAACTTGCGTTAATTCGACACGTTGGTTAAGTTTATTTTCTTATGTTGATGTTATTTCTTTCTTTAGTTTGCTTGATGTCTTCGAGTTCAAAGACGAAGTGATAGACATTAGTATGTTTTTTGTATTTGGGTTTTCGTATTCAAGTTTATGGTGCACTTACCCCGCATCACGAGCAAGATCATTTCTAGTAATAAATATTAAAAACCTAGCTTTGTTTAGTTGTATGCTCCACAAGACCCATTTTAAATGCATTATGCATTATGCGGTTATGCATATGTTGAATATTAGTTGCTTTTTGTGCGCCACTAACTCCTAGTATGAAGGTAGATGATTAAAGATCATTATCATTTAACTCACAAATCGCTTGACGTTAGTATTTTATAATCATGTTATCTAAGCTTATGCACATGTACATAACGGACCTTATTCTTTTTAGCATCCATGCCCTTGCTGGATATTTCGTAATAGGTCACCTTTGCTTCGAGACACCTAAAGGAATTTCACATACTTTCTTGTAGATTTTTAGCACTGCTTTAAACCTTACTCTATACTCACCTTTTGAACACATACTGAATTTGACTAAAAATGTTATACTCAAGATATAGACTATTGATGAGATTGATATGTGCTTATATTGTATTTCTTTGCGCTTGAAGAGTTGGGTGCAGCTCTGTTTATTATATCGTTGAATATCAACGACCGGGCAAGTATGTTGATATCGTTGTTGAAACCCACAATCGAAAGAAGGCATGCTAAATCCATAAATCGTGTGACACTATCGCTTTGAGCTTTAGTGTTGGATATAAATGATCACCTCGTATGCATTGGTCTCGACTCGCATGTCGGGAAAGCCACACATGTCAATTGTATAACGTTGAACGTCACTCA
This sequence comes from Flaveria ramosissima, assembly GCA_025215565.1. Lineage (NCBI taxonomy): Eukaryota > Viridiplantae > Streptophyta > Magnoliopsida > Asterales > Asteraceae > Flaveria > Flaveria ramosissima. The sequence goes on along the minus strand of CM046031.1, from coordinate 61,861,998 downwards.
CATTTGGTTTCCTTAAATATTTTGGCCCGTAGATGTTGGTAACACCTTTTAATACTTATACATGCTAACACATGCGGTTTTCTTGCACGTTTTTAGATAATTATCTAATGAACTATTAGTAAACGAAATGTGGTAATACAATTTTGTAGAGGACTAAAACTTCTTTTGCCTCCAAATCATGAGCAACCTATAAGAAAAACTGTCTGCTCTTTTGAAACCTTCTTTTGAATGTGGCCTCTATAAAGTAGTCTTTAAACAAGGGCAGCTTCACGATCTTGATTTAGAGTTTCGTGACTTGTTCTTCCTCTTGAATTTGAACTTTTAGCATCATCACAGATGATCTTGACCCCCATCGATATAATTTTGGTGATGAAAATGATGTTAGTATGTTACCCCACTTGATGAAGATGAGGAATCAAAATTTTTTTTAAAAAAATTATAATGTGAGGTATGTTTTGGATATGTGATGAATTGTTTTAATTGTGGGTTAGTTTATATATGTATATATGTAAAAGTATTTTAATCTATTTAAAAACCTTTTTTCACAAAAAAGAGCCTTTATAAACGGGGAAGATTTAATTTTAATGAAATTACTCGTTAGAATCCTGTTGAAAACCATACCACACTCGTGGATCACGAGTAGCTGGTGAGATGTGCATGGCGTCGCTCGTGAAAACCGTGTCGAGTGGTCTTAAATTACTTTGTGCCCTGTGCTTTCCTTATTGCTATTATTGTGAGACCCCAACCTTTTTCATTAGGTCATACATACGTTGCCTTATAGGATCTATAGCGTCAATCATCAGTTCTACTTTGTCATTGGTGTTCATTCCATGTCCCAATCGTCCTACCTTAGGTCTTGGTGCTCATCTTGACTTAGATGTGCTTGTCATGGTTTGGAACATTAGGTTGCCTTGCAAAATGTACGAATATTCTCTAAAAAATGTTCTCCACAAGATTTGTAAGTCTTATTACTAACCCTAAATGTTTTCATAAGGGCATGCAAGTCTTCCCTCTAGCTTAACATGTCAGCGTGATGGCATGCAAGTTTTCTCTCCATCCTTACACGTTAAATCTTTGGCATGTAAGTCTTTCTACTTGCTTTACGTGTTATCTTTATCGTGCGATAGGTTTTTTTTACCATAGGGTTTGAAAAACATTTTCTCCTTATTATTCTATCACGACCTATAAGTTGGAGTGCATACGTGGACACACATCATAAAACATTTTATTTGATACCAAAAAATACTTATTACATTTTAAAAGTTTTAAAGTTTATTTTTATATTATATATATATATATATATATATATATATATTATATATATATATATCTATATCTAATATATATATATATATATATATATATATATATATATATATATATATATATATATATTGTAAGGATTCCTATAAGTCTGATGCAGCCAAAACATCCAAAGTCTCTCTGCAAGCATGCACTAAAGAACTGAAGTAGAAATGCTTCGGAAGTTTTACACCATGCACTAGAAATATTCTAAGTGTAAAATCTTCCGAAGCCAAGACCAATATCTTTCGAAGCCAAAAGTGAAGTCTTCCGAAGCTTCAAAGACAAAGTCTTCTGAAGCCAAATAGTGAAGACAAATTTCTTCCGAAGACTTTTAGAGATATGCCTTTATCTGATGTACTTTACCATAAAGCTGGACCACCTTTCCGCTGCAACTTTGTAAAGTCACCAACTTACATGAGTTGGTGAAAGGTCCATGCTTTTGGTAACTGTACATTGAGGTCTTGAGTCCATGCTTTCTACTTTATGTACTTTTATCCTTTTTGTAATATATTAGGATGTGAGCTATGACATGTCATAGTCACAAGTCAAAAGGCAGATATGCCTTTTGATTCTACAATTAATTTTGTTTATGTCTAGTCAATTGTATCCAGCTGGCTTTCAAAGTATAGCCGGTTGTAGGTTGTAGTATAAGTATTCCTTGTTCTTGTATCTTTCCATTATGCTTTGTAACACTTGTAATAGAACTTGAGAAAGCAATATACTGCATCCTTGAAAACCAATCTCTTGTGTTCTCTTGTTCTTTCTCTTACTTATTACTTGTGTTCTTAGTATCATACTTGTGGTTAATCCAGTTTACTGTTTGATTAAGTTTGGTTAATCTCCTCTTTGTGTTGTTGTGTTGTAAGTGACCACCCTTCACCGGTCCTGCAATTGGTATCAGAGCATTTTAGGCTCTTGATATAAGATCTCACCATCTTAAGATCCCTCACACACACAAATACTAAACTTTTCAAACGGCAGCCATTTCCAAGACTGATATGGAAACTGGAACCATAAACAAGTCCCCACTGATCACTCTTGATGACTTTGATACCTGGTGCATGAGAATGGAAGGTTTCATCAGGTCTCTAGACTCAAGAATGTGGGAGTCTGTTGAAAATGGATCTTTCATACCCAGCACTCCTTCTGCTACTGGTGCTGGTATGATCCCCAAAGATGTGGCTAACTACTCTGATGAAGATAGGAAGAGAGTAGAGATTGACAGAAAAGCCATGACAACTCTTCAAACTGTTCCAAACTCTGTGTATAGAGGTTTCAAGAAGTGCAAAACAGCTAAACAGCTGTGGGATGCACTAAAACTGATGTATGAAGGCTCCTCTGAAGCCAAGGAGAACAAGAAGGATCTCCTGAAGCAGCAGTTTGAAAACTTCACCTTCAAAACAGGTGAAACCATGACTCAACAATACTTCAGGTATGTTGAGATAGTGGATACCCTTGTGGATGGAGGAGTTCCTCTTGAGAATAGAGACATTGTAAGGAATTTCATGTCCTCACTTCCTAGGTAATGGACACACTATTGTGTGGTGATCAAGAGGACTGAAAATCTCAAAACTCTTACTTTGACAGAGTTATATGGGATTCTCAGTGGCTACCAGATGGAGATGAACATGCAAGGTTCATTTGGAAACTCCAACAATCAATTGGGTTCAGCCCTGCATGTGGTTGAAAGGGATAGCATAGAACCCCAATATCATCTCATATGCTACCCTGACAATTCACCAAAGGGTCCTTTCATCACCTTCCCAGAGACACCTAGGGAGAACTACACTCAAGGAAGTCCATTCCAAGAGACAAGCTCTTCTCAAGCTTTTGTGTCTTCTGATGAAAGCTGTAGAAACTCTCTTTTCACTCTTGAAGACCTGGATTGTATCCATCCAGATGATCTGGAATATATGGAAATAGTCCAGCAGATGGCTCTTCACACTCACAGAGCCAAGAAGTTCTACAAGAGAACTGGAAGGAGTTTTCCAAGCAATGCAACCAGTGGAAAGTTTGGCCTGGACAAGAACAAAGTTAAGAGTTACAACTGTAACCTTATGGGCCACTTTGCCAGAGAGTGTAAGGCACCTAAAACAAATGGTGGCCAAACACAGCCCAGACCCAACTACACTGACAAAGCTTCCCAGAATGAGAAGTCAAAGCAACAAGCTGCTGTTGCTGTTGAAGAAGGAGGCTTTGACTGGAGCTTTCAGGTGGAAGATGCTTCTCCAAACCAAGCACTAATGGCAGATCATGATGAAGCCAAGGTACCGGAACATCTCTGTACTCTTGAATGCATTGCTAAAGTTAACAGATACAGGTCCTATAACTTGGAAATGAGATCTGATCTTGAGTCCTTAAACATTTTAAAATCTGATTTTAGAAAGTCTGAAAATGATTATAAACTAAAGATAGAGGACTTAGATAAAACCATTTCAGTTCTAAAACATGAACATACAGATTTTAGGACTCAAATCCAAGATCTCATAACCAAGTTGACTGAGTGCCAGGCTGAGCTTGTGATCAGCAAAGCCAGGGCAGAAAAGAGTGTTCTTGAAGAAGAGACCTTCAAGAACATGATATCCTCATCCCTGCACAACAAGGTGTGTTATCAAAATAGACAGGGACTGAGATCAAATGAGATAGCTCCTCCACACACAATCTTGTCTGTAAGATCTCCTAGGTGTGGAACTTGTGAAGATGAGCTTCCTCTCATAGATCTTATAAGTGAAGAGGATGAAGAAGAGATAGTGAAAAATTCATCTGAGAAGAGTGAAGAGGAGGATTCTACTAAGGGCCACTATCCTTCTGAGGAGAAGAAGACTACTGTGGTGACCAAGTCAAAGAGAAAGAAATTGATCAGGAAGAGCAAAAGAAAAGCAAAGAAGGCTCAAGAGATCAAGGCTACTTTTGACTCTAAGCAGAAACAAGTTTTTATCTCTGCAGGGTTTGAAGTAGTAAAGACTGAAGACATCAACCAAAACTCTTCAGCTAAGACTTCTGGTTCTTGTTCAAATCATCTTAGTACCAAGAAGAAGACTGATCTGCTCTGTACCACTGCTGCACAACATGGATCATCAAACTCCAAGAACAGTTCCCAGCCCATAAGGACTGTCTCAGCATCTGCAAAGATGAAGATGGAGAAGGGATGTGACCAAAGATAGTCTTGTTCTCATAAGAAGACTCTTGTGAAGAAGAAAATGGTGTGTGTCATGTGTGAAAGTACTTCTCACATTGCTAAGGATTGTCCATACAATCCTAAAAGTACTGTCCATATGACCAAGACAAAGACTTCAAAGAGTTCCAAGAAGATTCAAGCTTCGGAAGGAAAATCTGTTTCCTTCGGAAGCTCCAAATCTAAGAAGAAGGCAAATGGAAAATTACCTTCGAAAGAGAAGTTGGTCTCGGAAGAAAGGAATTCTTCCGAAGTATTGAAGTCTGCTGCAGTGACTGCAGAATTATCCGAAGGTTCAGTCATTAAAACTTTCGAAGTCCCAAAAGCTTCCGAAGTTTTGACAATCAAGTCCAAGACTCCAAAGGTGGTGTGGAAGTCAAAGAAAGACCACGTGACTGAAAATTCTCCATCAACAACAGCACAAGATCCTCCTAGCACAACCATAGGATCTATTACTGTTGCATTACCTTCTATTATACTTAGTGAGCCCAAGACAAATAAGGCTTGGGTTTCCAAATGTAACTAATCATTTTCTTTATACAGGAACAACTCAAGACAAACAAGAATGTCTGGATCATTGATAGTGGCTGTTCCAGGCACATGACAGGCAATAGGTCACTACTCCATAACTTTGAGAGGATTGATGGAGGACTAGTTGCTTTTGGAGGAGATGAAAGTGGTTACATTTCTGGAAGGGGCAAGGTCACAAATGGTAAGCTCAGCATTGAAAAGGTAAACTTTGTCAAGGAGCTTGGGTACAATCTTCTGAGTGTATCCCAATTTTATGATCAGAGTCATAACATGCTCTTTACTGAGCATGAGTGTATTGTTCTCAAGCCTGGAGTTGTCATTCCTCATGAGCACATCGTGCTTAGAGCCTCAGAAAATGGAACATGTACAAGATGGACTTGCAAGAAACATCTCCCTCTAGAGAAGTTTCATGCTTTCTGTCTAAAGAAAATAATGATGAGTCTTTCCTATGGCATAAAAGAATGTGCCATGTAAACTTTAAGAACATGAATAAACTAATTAAACATGATTCGGTAACTGGTATGCCAAAGAAAGAGTTTACAAGTGATGATCATTGTGTTGCATGCCTGAAAGAGAAGCAGCATAAGGTGTCTCACAAGCCTAAGGAAAGGAACTCTATCACTACTCCCCTACATTTATTACATATGGATCTCTTTGGCCCCACCCATGTAATGAGTCTAAGAAGGACCTCTTATTGTTTGGTGATCACAGATGATTTTACAAGATTCACTTGGGTTTTCTTTCTTAGAACTAAGGATGAAACCCCTGAGATTCTGAAGAATTTCATCTTAAAAATTGAGAATCAAAGTGATCACAAGGTCAAAACCATAAGATGTGATCAAGGGACTGAATTCAAGAATCAAATCCTTGATACATTTTGTGATGAAAAAGGTATTACAAGACAATATAGTGCTCCCAGGACTCCTCAGCAAAATGGTGTTGCTGAGAGGAGAAACAGGACACTAATTGAAGCTGCAATAACTATGTTGTCTGACTCTAAACTCCCATCACCTTCTGGGCTGAGGCAGTAAACACTGCCTGCTATGTGCAAAACAAAGTTTTAGTAGTTAAGACACATGGTAAGACTCCTTATGAACTTTGGCACAAGAGAAAACCTTTTATTGGTTTTCTCAGGTCATTTGGATGTCCTTGCACCATCTTGAATACCAAGGATCAAATTGCCAAGTTTGCTGAGAAATCAGATGATGGACACTTCATTGGATACTCTTCCTAAGCTAAGGCTTATAGAGTATACAATCTTAGAACTAGAATTGTTGAGAAGTCAGCCAATGTGACTTTCACTGAATACACACCCTGTGTGACTGGTTTTGGTCCTGATTGGCTATTTGATCTCGATTTAGTTACCAACTGTTTTAACAAATCTTGTGAGAATGTTTCAGGATCTACAGAAAATTTAAATACAGGTGATCCTGATCCAAGATTTGAGCTAGGAAGACCTTCAACTCATACATCTTCAGCTCCAGTTGGAACCACTTTAGCAAATGAGGTTTCTATTAGCACTACAATGACAAATTCAGCTGATACATTTGGGGTGCCTTCAAATTCCAGCTCAAAGGTTCCACATTCAGATAAAGATACCTCAATTGTGGAAGACAACAATGGTGATGGTGAAAGTGATCAGAAATTCCTTGATGCTAATAACCACACCATAGATGACAACATCAATGATGTCACACACTCATTGGATCAAGTTAATCTTGATAAGTGTGGTGATGTGGAGGGTGAATCATCTATGCCAGATCTAAATTTCTCAAATTTGGATCTTTCTCAACAACTTGTTGTGATCCTTCAGCTAAGGATCCACAAGTCTCACCCCACCACAAACATCATTGGAGATGTTGTCACAGGGGTAAGAAAAAGAGGACAAACCCATGAAGCAAATGTTTGTCTTCACTCTTGTTTCTTATCCCAGATAGAGCCTAAAAAAGTTGATGAGGCTCTAAAGGATGGAAGTTGGGTTGAAGCTATGCAACAAGAGTTGCTTCAATTCAAAAGGCAAAAAGTTTGGAACCTTTGTCCTCTTCCTCATGGGAAGACTACCATTGGAACCAAATGGGTGTTTAGGAATAAGAAGGATGATAGAGGCATTATCATCAAGAACAAGGCTAGACTAGTTGTTCAAGGATACACTCAAGAAGAAGGGATTGACTACACTGATGTTTTTGCTCCAGTAGCAAGACTAGAAGCTGTTAGGATATTCCTGGCATTTGCTGCATCCAAGAACTTCAAGGTCTTTCAGCTTGATATGAAGTGTGCTTTTCTGTATGGAGTGATTGATGAAGAGGTGTATGTCAAACAGCCACCTGGTTTTGTAGACCTTGATCATCCTGATTATTTCTACAAGCTTGACAAAGCTCTTTATGGGCTGCATCAGGCACCCAGGAAGTGGTATGAGACATTGTTTGAGTATCTTTGCAAACATGGATACATGAGAGGTACTATAGATGGAACTCTCTTCATCAAAGGACAGGGAAACGACATATTGCTAGTTCAAGTGTATGTGGATGACATCATCTTTGGTTCAACTAATCCAAAGCTCTGCAAAGACTTTGAGAAGCTGATGAAAGATAGATTTGAAATGAGTGCAATGGGAGAACTCAATTTCTTTCTGGGAATTCAAGTGAAGCAAGTTGAAGATGGTATCTTCATAAGTTAGTCAAAGTATGTTCAGGACATACTCAAGAGGTTCAACATGACTGATTGTAAGATTGCTAAGACACCCATAGCCAGAAACCACTCCCTTGGACCTGATCTTGAGGGGGAGTGTGTAGATGAACACTTATACAGGGCTATGATTGGGTCTCTTATGTATCTTACTGCTAGCAGACCTGATATCATGTTTGCTACATGTATTTGTGCAAGATATCAAGCCAACCCTAAGATGTCTCACCTCATCACTGTCAAGAGGATTCTAAGATACCTCAAAGGTGCTTCAACACTTGGTTTATGGTATCCAAAGAATCATGACTTCAATCTGTATGCCTATACAGATAGTGATTATGGTGGTTGCAACATGACTGCAAAGTCTACATCTGGGGGATGTCAATTCCTTGGTTGAAGGGTTGTCTCATGGCAATGCAAGAAACAATCCTGTGTGTCTGCATCAACTGCTGAGGCTGAATACATTGTTTCTGCAAGTTGCTGTGCTCAAGTGCTTTGGATTCAAAGCCAGATGCTGGACTATGGATTTAACTTCAAGGAGACTCCCATTCACATAGATAACAATAGTGCTATCTCTATCATTGAGAACCCTGTGCAGCACTCAAGGACCAAACACATCATTATGAAGTATCATCCAATAAGAGATAACTATGAAAAGGGATTAATTAAACTAGTCAAATTTCATACATATGAAAAATATGCTGATCTGTTTACAAAAGCTTTTGATGAACAGAGATTTAAATATCTAATATCAGCTATTGGGATGATTAATTTTGTGTAGATCTTTTCTTAAAACTAATTCTAATTATTTCTTAAAATATGTATGTCCTAAGTTGTGTCACTTTCATAAGCTCATGTTTTCTTTGGATAAAAAAATCCTTTTTGAATATTTTCCTTATATTCTTGAAAATTTTCTGATCCTTCGGAAGCAAATCATGTCTTCAAAATAAATAACTGTCTAAGAAATTTTACATTCGGAAGAGGTTTCAATATATCTTCCGAAGCTTAAATACTTGTCTCAGACACTTATTTGTTTCCAAGTACCATTTCTTCCGAAGCAAAATTAACTCTCGGAAGCTTTGTTGTTTTATATACAAAGCATTCAAGTTTTTATTTCTCTTCCGAAGCAAAATTTTCAAGATTCTCAGGAAATTCTTCCGAAGTCATTTTAGCTTCGGAAGTTTTTTCATTAAAACTTCCGAAGATAATTTACCTTCGAAACCTTTTCGAATTCCAAGAAAACTATTTTTTCAAAGTTTATCCTCTTTCATTAACTTTGGTTCAAATCCTTTTCACATAAATACCAACGATTCCCCCTCTCCCTCACTATCTTCTTGAATTCTACTATTCCTCAAACCTAATTCCCAAACCACCTTTGCTTTTCATCTTTCTTCATTCTTAAGCTTCTAAAATGGCCAACCTTAACCGCAGAAACAACCCAGATTTCTCCATGCAACTTCATAGGCAACACAATCAGGTTGCTCTGTTAAGCTCTGAGAAAGATGATAGTTTCTCAGAGATTTGCCGTTTCTTAGCTTTATCTAATTACTTCACCTCCCTAACCATTGATCCTACTCTCTATGAGGATCATCTGCTTGAATTTTAGAAGACCTGCCAAGAGGTCATCATGGATGGGGAGAAGGCACTGTCTGCCACAGTGCAAGAGAGGACAATCTTCATCACTCCGGGCATCATCAACACTCACTTGCAGCTAGATGATGAAAAATGTGAGTTGTCATTCCCAAAGGAAGCTGTCAATCATTCTTTTGAGCAGATGGTCTATAAGAGAGATTTATCTGTAAAGATCTTCAGGAAAGGGAAGGTCTCATCCCAGTGGAAATACCTACTCCATGTGGTTATCCACAGCTTGTCAAACAAGCATGGAGGGTGGGACCAGATTCCTGAGGATCTCTCCTTCATAATGCATGGAATGGTTCAAGGGGTCAAGTTCAGGTACTCTCAATTTGTCTATACAAATTTACTTGCTAACTTGGACTCCTTAGAGTATTATATATTTCCTAGATATGTTCAACACATTCTCAACTGTGATCTGGGCTCACAGTTGAGGAAAACAGATAATATTCTTAAATTGGGACAGATGAAGCCCGTCATCTTTAAAATCATGAAGAAGCCAACTGTAGGCTTCTCAGGGGTAGAAACAATCCTTGTCCCCAAAATGTTAAAGCTCATTGCTCAAGGTGACAACCTAGCAACACAAGCTAGTGTTGAACCCACACCTTTTACCTCTCTACCACCAAAAAGACCTCAAGTAATCCTCACCTACCAAAGAAAATCCAAACGAACCCCTGCTCAAGCTATTGAGGTTGTGCAGGTCCCCATATACTCACCAATACAGGAGGAAGTGGACACTAGAGCTCCCACTTCTTTTGAGGAGCAAACCACTCCCATCTCTTCAACAATCAGGGCTGAGGTTCCTCATGCTCACCCTGATGAGCTCACAAGCCCAACTGCCTTAAGCCTTCACTCTAAGTCTCAACACTCAAGTGAACAACCTTCAGGGGACAACTACCATCCCCAGCCTTTAGATCTAAACTAACCCATTCCCAACCTCTCATTCTATACTGATGAAGACTTAGGTTTCAGTGAGTACCATGAGTCTCTCTTCTCTTTCCCTACTCAAAGAGAGATGAGTACTCATGAATCTCCTCAGTCTAGCCCACATCAGTCACCCATAACTGAGGTGGATACTTCTGAACCTGTTTAGGATATCCATATGGAAGAGGCTCTCACTTTTGCAAGTGATTACATTATTAAGACCTCAACCATGGCAACTCAACCCATTGACATCTCAACTGAAAATGTCAATGAGCATAGGAAATCCAGCAGCCAAGAACCTGAAGTTGGTGGTGAGAGAGAGGACTTTGGTCAAATCATCTCATCCCCCAATGATTCTTCTGATGAAGAAGAGTGGAATCTAAGACTAAAGGTGCAAAAACTGTCAAAAACATGCTCCTATTTAGTTTCTAAGGTTAGTCACCTTGAATCTCAGGTGACTACCCTTCACAATAGGGTCAATGATCAGCAACTTGAGATATTTTATCTCAGGGAAAAACTAGCTGGGAGACCTTTAAGAAGAGTTCAACCAGGAACACAAGAACCTGTGAATGTGGTTGACCTAACCTCTAGCTCACCTATGCAAGAGGGTGATGCTACCAAAAAGAGGGAGAAAGTCATTACAGACACAGATGCTGGGAGTTCTTCAGAGAGTATGGACATTGAGGACTCACCATCCTCACTTGCAATTGGCATACTTAGCAATTTCCTCAAGTTCATATTAATGTGGACTCTATAGACTCTATCATCAGGAGTCTCTTTGAGGAAGATATACCAAGGGCTATGTCATCCCCACCTCAAGGAACTTCAAACTATATTATTGGGTGGAGGTATGATGCTGATATAAGAGCCCTTATTCTTCACAGAGTTCAAGGGCAACAAGAAGTATTTGATTTTCAGACCTTGAACTACTATAAAGGTCTTGATCTGGTCAACATGCCACTTGTCAATCCAAGCAAATCAAGACAAGCTGACAGGTTAGCACTCAGAATTCAAGACAAGATTATTGAAGAGTTCAGCCTAAGAAGGAGACAAAGGCAATCAGGTAATGTCATTGGTCAACTAGATGCTGAGGCAGACCCTGAGATTAGCTTCAAAGGGAAAACCTTGGATGAAGGCCAAGTGATAGAGCCTGAGAGCCCTATCACATCAACAACTGCTTCAGAAATTCATTCCCTCGGTGAAACACCTGCTGGTGAAGGTGTCTCACAACCTCTCTCTGGCCAGAGCTTGGATGCTACACCAAGCAATGAAGGCCAAACCTCTATCCACCCTGAGTCACAAAGGTCTGTGGGTGACAAAGGGAAAAGGATTTTGACTCCTGAGGAGATTGAGGAGGAGGAGAGAGAGAGGAAGAGGAAGCTAAGAGGAGAAAGTTCCTCTGGGTCTTCAGGTTTTATGCAAGCTGCAATCAGGGCTGCTCCCAGACCAAACACTCAAGATGATGAGTTGAGGGCAGTCAGGATTACTTACCTGCAGACCAGGAACTATAACATAGATGAAATTATATCTGTCCCCTTAGAGAAATTAAATGAACTGGCTGACATAGAAGTGTCAAGAGAGATGAAAGAAAAAGAGGATGCAAGGTTACTTCTCCAATTCAAAGAGGAGAAGAGACAGAAAAGACTATACAAGCATGCTCCTACTCTCTCCCCAGTTCAAGAAAGCCCTATGCAAGAGACTATGGCATCTACACAAGAACCTTAGGTAGACAAAGAAACAGACAGACAAAACATGATCAACTACCTGAGTGCCACAGGTCTCTACCAGGCATCTGCACTTCTTCCCTTGTCCTTTGAGTATATTGAGTTTGAGTATCTCAAACAGCTTGAACTTCAAGTGCTCAAAGAACAAAAAGCTACAAAGAGAAAGATGAGGGAAGAGGCTGCAAAGTCAAGAGCCATTATCCAAAAGAGTATGAAGAAGTCTGCTGACAGACAAAGGATGATGAGCTTCTTGAAGCTGTATGGATTCTCCGGAAGGAGACTTGGCCCTATGTCTCTATCCATAATGGATGAGTATATCAGGGTAATCAAGCAGAAGATCAAGAGTGGAGAGCTGATTGACTTATACTCTCCTCCAAGTCAAATCCCACCTGAAGTGAAGGTTAAGGTTGAACAACCTGAGACAACACAACCCGGACCTCCTGCTGAACCTCAGCAAGCTTCATCTTCTGATCAACAGTAGGGTTAAACTCCCTCTCATTCTGAAGCTGTAAGGGAGGAACACCCAATTGAGAAAGACAAGGATCATCAACAAGGTGCTGGAGACCAGTCTTCTCAGTTAAAGTCCTCAAAGAGGAAGAAGAGGATGGCTTCTAAACCAAAGTCTAAGAAGAAGAAGCCTAAATCATCTACCTCTACACCTCAGGCTGAGTCAGATCAACCTAAGTAAGTGCATGAAGAGGCAACCCAACCAACTCCAATTCAAGTGGCTCCTCTTGCAGCTGAGACACCCATCTTATCCTGGACCTTCACTACTAATCCAGAAATATGGCATATATTCAGAGATCAAGGTCTTGAGAATGTCTATACATGGCAAGACATAATCAACTTACCTCTGCATGATCTCTTTGAGATGAGAAGATACTATGAGAGTCTGAATGATCCTGACCATCTAACGAAGAAGGGTATGGTCATCATTGTGCTGAAGACTACAAACATCTGAAGATCTTCTAAATATTTTGGTAGCATCAGCCTAGGGGGAGTTTGTAAGGATTCCTATAAGTCTAATGCAGCCAAAACATCCAAAGTCTCTCTGCAAGCATGCACTAAAGAACTGAAGTAGAAATGCTTTGGAAGTTTTACACCATGCACTAGAAATATTCTAAGTGTAAAATCTTCCAAAGCCAAGACCAATATCTTCCGAAGCCAAAAGTGAAGTCTTCCGAAGCTTCAAAGACAAAGTCTTCCGAAGCCAAATGGTGAAGACAGATTTCTTCCGAAGACTTTTAGAGATATGCCTTTATCTGATGTACTTTACTATAAAGCTGGACCACCTTTTCGCTGTAACTCTGTAAAGTCACCAACTTACATGAGTTGGTGAAAGGTCATGCTTTTGGTAACTTTACATTGAGGTCTTGAGTCCATGCTTTCTACTTTATGTACTTTTATCGTTTTTGTAATATATTAGGATGTGAGCTATGGCATGTCATAGTCACAAGTCAAAAGGCAGATATGCCTTTTGATTCTACAATTGATTTTGTTTGTGTTAGTCAATTGTATCCAGCTGGCTTTCAAAGTATAGCCGGCTGTAGGTTGTAGTATAAGTATTCCTTGTTCTTGTATCTTTCCATTATGCTTTGTAACACTTGTAACAGAACTTGAGAAAGCAATATACTGCATCCTTAAAAACCAATCTTTTGTGTTCTCTTGTTCTGTCTCTTACTTATTACTTGTGTTCTTAGTATCATACTTGTGGTTAATCCAGTTTACTGTTTGATTAAGTTTGGTTAATCTCCTCTTTGTGTTGTTGTGTTGTAAGTGACCACCCTTCACCGGTCCTGCAATTAGTATCAGAGCATTCAGGTTCTTGATATAAGATCTCACCATCTTAAAATCCCTCACACACACAAATACTAAACTTTTCAAATGGCAACCATTTCCAAGACTGATATGGAAACTGAAACCATGAACAAGTCCCCACTGATCACTCTTGATGACTTTGATACCTGGTGCATGAGAATGGAAGGTTTCATCAGGTCTCTAGACTCAAGAATATGAGAGTCTGTTGAAAATAGATCTTTCATACCCAACACTCCTTCTGCTACTGGTGCTGGTATGATCCCCAAAGATGTGGCTAACTACTCTGATGAAGATAGGAAGAGGGTAGAGATTGACAGAAAAGCCATGACAGCTCTTCAAACTGCCCTTCCAAACTCTGTGTACAGAGGTTTTAAGAAGTGCAAAACAGCTAAACAGCTGTGGGATGCACTAAAACTGATTTATGAAGGCTCCTCTGAAGCCAAGGAGAACAAGAAGGATCTCCTGAAGCAGCAGTTTGAAAACTTCACATTCAAAACAGGTGAAACCATGACTCAGCAATACTTCAGGTATGTTGAGATAGTGGATATCCTTGTGGATGGAGGAGTTCCTCTTGAGAATAGAGACATTGTAAGGAAGTTCATGTTCTCACTTCCTAGGCAATGGACACATTATTATGTGGCGATCAAGAGGACTGAAAATCTCAAAACTCTTACTCTGACAGAGTTATACGGGATTCTCAGTGGCTACCAGATAGAGATGAACATGCAAGGTTCATCTGGCAACTCCAACAATCAATTGGGTTTAGCCCTGCATGTGGTTGAAAGGGATAGCATAGAACCCTAACATCATCTCATATGCTACCCTGATAATTCATCAAAGGGTCCTTTCATCACCTTCCCAGAGACACACTAGGGAGAACTACACTCAAGGAAGCCCATTCCAAGACAACTAATTTTAGAAAGTTTTATAAAAAAGTAAGTTTGTTGGTTAGTTAGTTTAGTATTTTACTTAACAAAACTTACTTGAAAGGTCGAACTTAAAAATTTTTAAAACTTAATTTAAATCTTTTAACATAAATTTATAATAATCTAAACTCTAGGGAACAAAGTGTAAATTGTTTATTAACCCAATCCTTCCCTCCCGTATTTCCAACTATCAGACTCCGGCCATCCTCCTGCCAAGCTCCGATGATATCAAACACCCAAAATTAATCACTTTTAATTCAATCAAACCGTTCGCCATCATCTTTACACCAGTTTCGAACTCCAGGACAGTTTCAAATCAATTAAAAAACCATTATACCCACTCCATCGAAACTGAAGTATTCGATTAAAAATCAAATTGGTTTCAGCTTAATGTTTGAACACATGATTAAATCAATTTGCTAGAAATGCATTTGTGATCATTGTGAATTCAAACATCCAAATGATTTTAGTTATAACTACATAATCATTCTCGATTTGAATCAAATCCCCTAAACTCACTATTTGGTAATTTTTTAAGCAAAAATATGAAAAAGAGTGTTAATATAGAAGGGAGGGACGCGCCGCCATCGTTGCAAGAAGCGGCAGAGCTAAAAGAGGCGAATCAACCAACCAAACACAAAAGGGCTTAGAAAACAAAGACGAAGCAAAAGAGACAGATAACGAGAAAGCTAAGCACGCACAACCATCGACCGACCAAAAGGTGGCCACCTTCGCTTCTCTTAATGCACACAATCGGCTAGCCACCATCAAACCCAAAAAGAAGCTAGAGACAATCGTTTCAAATAGCCAAAGACAACTGACTCTAGTAGTCGAAGAGAAACCCAAAGGCGAAGACAATCGTCTCTCTCTATCAAACATAAAATGCGGTAGAAAGAACATATAAAGGAGACACCCACAACATCATCGACCTGTACCACACACAAAGGAGTTTATACATGCATTACCCACTTGTACCAAACACATATAAGGCTAAAAGCAATACTCATCCCCTTGCTAAATAGTTAATATAGGGTAATTATTGGTAGAATGGGTATATTCGAATTTAATCTTAGCAAAATAGTTTTATATGAGAAAATATGATACTTTAATTATAAAAAAGGGTATATATAATATTTAAAAATTGATTTGTATGCGCGCGTGCACCGCACACACATATATACATACACACACACACACACACACACACATATATATATATATATATATATATATATATATATATATATATATATATATATATATATATATACATATATATATACATACATATATGTATACATATATATATATATATATATATGTATATATATATACACATACACATACATACATACATACATACATACATACATACATACATACATACATATATATATATATATATATATATATATATATATATATATATATATTTATATACACATATACATATACATATAGATATGTATATACGTGTGTATATATACATATAGATTGGGTAAGGTTCAAATGTTAACCCATTGTTACTGTGATAACTTGCTTTAACTGTCAAGATCAATCAAAATCATTATTATTATTTTTTCAAATAACATTATTACACATATAAAACATTATGTTCTTATATGCATATGTATAAATTTACTAGTGTAAAAAAATTAAATAAGGTATCTGTAAATATATGTAGATGTGAGTGTAACTAATAATAGTATAAATTTTTTTGTAGTTATGAATTTACACATATAGATAAAATAATATAATATTTTTTTATATTTGTAATAATGTTATTCCAACAACAGAAAAATAATCTTGTTTGATCTTAACAAGTTAATACAAGTTATTATAATAACAAAGGGTTAACAAAAGACCCCAATCCAAGAAATGTACATACATATGTAGGTATACATATAGATATGTATATTCATATATGTGTATACATAAAAATGTGTATAAAAATATGCATATATACAAATAGATAGGCATATACATGTATATGTTATGTATATAGAGAGTATAGTTCCATTGAGAACCCATACTAATAGTTAAACCCATTAACTATGTTCTCGCGATGGATTAATTATACCTAAATGTACAAGATCTTGTCATGTATCATCTTTATTTTTAATTACAAAAGGACTAAATAGTCATTTAACTCATCCACAAAAAAATAGATTCAACAAGAAACTGACACCTATCACACCTACCCTCCCTTAATTTTTTTTGAATATCCCCTGTTCTTTTTGAACCCATCATAGTTTTTCATACTATGTTATTTTTTTCATAAAAAATGTTTCATTAAACTCCTCTCTTCAATTTCTTTATAGTTTTGAGAATAAATTAGGAATGAGCATTTGGTACCCAGTACTCGTATCGTACCGGTACCAGTACCCAGATGGTACCGAAAATATATATTAGGTACCGGTATCGGTACTTGATTTTCTTATATTTCGGGATCGGTACTGGCCGGTACCGGTACTTTACCCAAAAATCCCGTATGGTACCCGATAGTACCTGAATACGAATAACCTATTTTTGAAAAAGGATGAACAACACAATGATCAAATCGAAGATTAACTTTCTTTGATATTTTAAAACTTTTGGTATTGGTATTGATATTATTAGTGTTTATTATTTTGGGATGAAACTCATCACCATTAATAAAAAAAATTTACTATTTTTTTTGGTTTAGTGTTGCTTCATAACTGATAAGTGGTAAGCATGTGTGAAATTGTTGATATTTAGAATGCATGATGAAGTCTATGTACTATTTTTGTTAGACATGTGGATGCGTTTTTGATATTTTATTTTTGTTTAGTTATTATAAACTTTTATGGGTATCGGGTACCAAACATGTACAGGGTAACGGGTACAAAACAAGTATTGGGTACCGTAACCAAACATGAACCATGCAACAAGCCTAAAAAATAATGTTGTGAATGTAACAAGTATCAAAGAGTTATTGAGTACTGAAATACCGGTACCATGGGTACCTGTACCCATATACCAAAATCGGTACCGGTAACAGTACTCGTTTTTTTATAAATTTTGGGACCGGGTACTTTCGGTATCGGTACCGGTTCGGTACAGGTACAGTACCGGTTCGGTACATGTACGATACCGAGCTCATTCCTTGAATAAATTTCGAAGTTCAATTCTTACACTTGCATAGGTAGCAATTACATTATTATGGTGTAGCTTTATATGAAGATATCATAATGTAATTATAAATACATTAATATCTCAATCATCTTATATATAAGAGCTTACTGTTCGAGTATTACAACTTAATAATTATATATATACTTATTTTTTAATGTCGATAGTATTTTTATTTGTCAAATATATTTCTTTGGAAGTAAAATCACGAGTTGCCTCTTAGTTCCCTGGTGCATCTTCGTTTAAGTGCTTCAGCCCTGGTTCGACTCTTGGAAGGCCACAACTATTATTATTTCTTTTCTTTCTGTAATATTACTTTTTTATATTTCTTTCGTCAAGTTCTTTTATTTAGTTAACGACTTTGTCGTTTCAATGGTAGCTTTAAAACGACTGGACATAATGCTTAAGATTTTTCTTTTTTTCTTTAATTTTTTTAATATATATTTCTAGTTTTTTAAACTCCTAAACGAATCAACGTTTTGTTTATGTATTTAACCATATTAATATTATCGCCACAATGTGCATAACGTGTATGACCTTGCAACAACATGCGTAACGCGCACATATCGCAGCAACTCACTTGTCTTTTCTTTTTTCTCGTTAAACTAATTTATTATATAGTCATGAAGCAATATTATTAAAGAAATTTCAGATTATTTCACTTGGTCAGTTAACTATTCACTAAAAACAAGTTGACACGATGACAGTTTATCTCATATATTATAACTTTATTATAATTCTAGTGTAAAAAGGTATGTTTAAGCTTGTTTCTTTTAACACGAGATTCATGCCAATTATACACTAGAGCTCTTATGAAGCTTATCACTATCATCCAGTTATCAATTATGAAGTTAGATTAAAGTTGAAAGGATCTAAAGAAAAATACTAGTTACATACTCAATATGTTATAACTTGAACATCATAAGAAATATGTATAAAAGAACAAATAAGATATTACTACTATTTATATATTCAAATAAGACAATATATTAACCATCATAATATTGTAAGACATCATAATAAAAGCATCAATACATTCATTACTGCGTCATCTTATAATATACAAGAGCTTACTAGTTAGTATTACAAATAGATAAGTAAACTAATTTATCAAATACACATGACCAACAATATTTTATTATATATATTTTGAACAACCGGAGACTCTTTATAAAAGCCTCTTTTTGCCATCTTTGACAGCCTTGAATAACATTTAAACTTAAGAAATGCGGATCTATCCTCTTGGCTATATGATATTCTCTAAGGGGCTGTTTGGTAGCCTTTTAATGAGACCATTAAGAGGCTACCTCTGAACTGGTAAGAAGTGTATGTGTTTGTTTTAGGAAAAAACACCTCTTAGTGGGACTATTCAACACTGAATGATTAAGTAACGGGTGAGTGCTGAATGGGAATTATTACCCATCTACCCCTCAACATCACCCAAAAGCATCGACCCCCACCCCATTTCCCACAACCATCGACCCCCACCCATCTCCCTATCGCATGCCACCGTCGGCTTCCACCGCCGTCGGTAACCGTTCCCCGACCATCATTCGCTGCCGGCAACCGTTCCCCGGTCATCGTTCGCCGCCTCCCGTTCGCCGCCGACCCAACACTCTTACACTCCTTCGGAACTGCTTCTTCTGCTTATCAGCTTCGTGTTTGTTGATTAAACTCTTTGGGGTTGATCAATTTTTGCTTCTTTTGCCGCCGACCAACACCCATACCGTTCGCCTTTGACCGAACACCTTGTGTGTATTCAATTTAAGGTCATGTGGGGGTTGATCAATTTCTCGTTGATTGCAGTTTGAAGGTGCAGTTGATGAAGGAAATACAGGCGATGATTGCTATGATTTGAGTTCATTTGAAGGTGCAGTTCGAGGATACTCAACAATTGATTTGAGTTCATTTGTTCCCAATTTTGAATTTTTGACATGCTATTGAACAAGTGTTTGAATCTAGTGATGATTGTTGAATACTTGAATGTTAATGTTGATGATTATTGAAAACTTGAATTTTAATGTTGATGATTGTTCAGAGGGGTAAAATAATCATTGTGCACATGTATTCAGAGATTCAACCAAACAACCACTTATTGGTACAACACTTTCTCATCTGAATCAGCCTCTTAATGGTTTAGATGTCTAAACAGTTCAGCACTTAATGATTCAGATTGATTGTTTTGTGTAAGGCCTCGTTCCCGGGACACCTACAGTTGGTCATTTATCGCACATAAAACATATAATTACATTTGCCTCATGAAAATATTGCAGCGGAAACATTCAAAAATGACATCTCATTTCATCATAAACGCTTTTGCCAAATAATACATCATTATCCGATTACAAAATACATGTTTGCATTATATCACAAAAGCATTATAAATGGATGCCATCCCAAAAGAGCCGAGTAGCCTTGCGGTGCCATCCTCAGCAATCATTACCTGCTAACTGGAAAACATAATAAAAGTCAGCGTTGCTGAGTGAGTTCTAGTTTTATAATAAAACATACTTTTCTTTCATTTAAAACCGTTCGTTACTTTTGCATGATCACACATCATACGTACACATAGATAATATCTTTATTATCTCCTTCATTCATTCATTCATTCGTTCAATATAACTTTACTTGCGCATCGGATATCATCCGTACTAATACCATATGCTACACCCCGAACAATCTTAGCTACTGGGCCGAAGTCAATAATTGAACAGCTGAGCGTATGCCGCAGTACTAGGGGTAAGCGGTAGAGGTTCTACATAAATGGTCGATCACAAAGAAGGACCCGATATCCGATACATGCAAGACTTTTCATTTCTTTCCACTTTACGTTACATAATACTTCATTTCATTCATTATCTTAACACGTAAAGCCATAGGAAAGATAAACATACATCATACTAGGGAACATTAACATGCACCAACATCACGCCATACAGGGCAACATCATACATACATAACATGCATCATGCATAAACATGCAACATCATCATCACTATGCCCTACATGATTTCTAAGGCCATAACAGTTATCTTATATGCTCTTATGGGAACCTTTACGTCAAAACTTACATCTGCACTTTCCCCCGAAAGTCAGAAGTCTAACTACACTTTCCTTCGGGTGAAACAGCCCTATTCGTGCGTATGGACACTCTTCAGTCGCATGGCCTCCATGCGACTGAACATCATGCGATTGGACTCATGCGGATGAACATCTATGCGAATGGACATCCAGTCGTGCGTATGGACCTCATGCGGATGGAACTAATGCGAATGAGCACCTATGCGACTGACCTCACGCGAATGGACTCATGTGACTAAGCACTTATGCGACTGAACCCTCAGTCGTATGACTCCCCATGCGACTGGACTCCCAGTCGTGCGAATGAAAACTTAGTCGTGCGATTGAACCCTCAATCGTACGAATGAATCCCAATCGTGCGAATGACCCTCAATCGCCTCTCAATCGGCCATATGGCCTCCATTCGGTCGCCTAGCCCTAGCTGATGCAGAATGGAGTTCATCCCGAACCCAATCTGCCATTTTTGGCCTCCAAGCTCATCCAAACCCATTCTAAGCCTAAATCAACCATCCTAGACCTTAGGAATGCATACCACAACACCATACAAGCACACACAAGCCCGGAAACATACACGAAACGCATCACACACATCACACCCAAATGGGTCAAACACATACACACACAAAAACGGGTTTTTAATGTTCTCCAACCCCAAAATCGGTTGAAAACAAGTAAAATTGGGGTCCTAGAACTCACACAAATGAGCACAACGACAAGGGCTTTGATTTGGCTTGCTACACGACAATTTTGGCCACTCGAACCACCCGAACCGACCCTTTTTCCCTCTTTTCTTCTTCTTTCCCTCTTCTCCTCTCTAGATGGCTGATTTGTGAGTGTGGAGGAGAGGGTAAGGGCTGCCCTCTCCCTTATATACTCCCACTCGCCCGACTTTCTTTCGTTGGCGAGTTTGGTCCCTTGACTTTGGACTTTATTTCTTTTTCTTCCTTCGTCGGCTTCAAAATAATAAATAAGTGGGTGTTACAAGTCCACCCCCCTTAAATAGGCTTCGTCCCCGAAACCTGTTATTCTTCGAACAAACGTGGATAATGTTGTCTCATTTCTTCCTCAGTCTCCCACGTCGACTCGGATCCCTTCCTGTGCTTCCACTGTACACGCATAAGAGGAACCACTTTATTTCTCAGACTTTTCTCCTTTCGGTCGATGATTGCCACTGGTTGCTCCACATAATTGAGCCGTTCATCTACTTTGATATCTTCCAATGGAACAATCATATCTTCATCTGCCAAGCACTTCCTCAGATGAGATACATGGTATGTCGGGTGAATTCCACTTAACTCATCCGGTAACTCTAGTCTATAGGCCATCTCTTCTACTCGAGCAATGATTCGGAAAGGGCCTATATACCTTGGGCTCAATTTGCCCCGCTTTCGGAAGCGAATGATACCCTTCCAAGGTGAGACCTTCAACATAACCCGGTCACCCACCTGGAACTCAATCGGCCTGCGTTGTTTATCAGCATACGACTTCTGTCTATCTTTGGCTGCCTTCATGAAGTCTTTAATCTTCTCAAGCTTCTCAGTCGTAGCCTCAATTACCTCGACGCTCCCTAATTCCTTTTGACAATATCACCCCAACAAACGGGTGTTCTGCATCTCCTACCGTATAGCATCTCATATGGAGGCATATCAATGTTGGCATGATAGCTGTTGTTGTATGAGAATTCAGCTAATGGTAGGTGTTCATCCCAACTTCCACCAAAATCAATCACACATGCCCGAAGCATGTCTTCCAGTGTCTGAATGGTCCTTTCTGACTGACCATCAGTCTGGGGATGATAAGCCGTGCTAATATGTAACCTCGTCCCCATAGCGTCGTGGAATTTCTTCCAAAATTTGGATGTAAACCGAGTGTCGCGATCCGACATAATGGACACCGGCACACCATGACGAGTTACAATTTCCTTGATGAACAGATCAGCCAACCTCTCAGATGAATATGTCTCGCGAATCGGTAGGAAGTGAGCACTCTTCGTCAAACGGTCAACTATCACCCATATGGCATCATACCCTTTCGGGGTACGCGGCAGCTTCGTAATGAAATCCATGGTGATGTGCTCCCACTTCCATTCCGGTATATCCAAAGGTTGGATCTTCCCATACGGCTTTTGATGCTCGGCATTCACCTGTAAGCAAGTAAGGCACTTACTCACATACTCCACCACATCGCGCTTCATACCCGGCCACCAATAATCTTTCTTCATATCATGGTACATCTTCGTGGCACCAGGATGAATGGAGTATCGAGTCTTGTGAGCTTCATCCATGATCTTCACCCGTAGATCCCCAAAACGAGGAATCCACACACGACCGAATCGGGTTCTAACACCGAGCGTGTTTTCACCCAATTCCCCAACCAGACCTCTCATTCTTTCAGAGTTAAGATGATCTTCTTTCAATGCCTCATCTTGAAACTCTTTGACTTGCTTCATTACATCAGAGGTCATGATCAGTTGATATGCCTTCACCCGAATCGGCTCGGGTCTCTCTTTCCGGCTAAGGGCATCAGCCACCACATTGGCCTTGCCCGGGTGGTAGTGGATCTCACAATCATAATCCTTTATAAGTTCCAACCACCGTCTCTGCCTCATGTTCAGATCCTTCTGCTCGAAGAAGTACTTCAGACTCTTATGGTCAGTGAATATGGTGCACTTCGTCCCGTAAAGATAGTGCCTCCAAATCTTTAACGCAAAGACCACGGCTGCCAGCTCCAAGTCATGAGTAGGATAATTGACCTCATGAACCTTCAACTATCGGGATGCATAGGCTATAACCTTTCCTCTTTGCATTAACACGCACCCCAACCCCGAGTAGGAAGCATCAGAATAAACCACCAGATCTTCACTTCCATCGGGTAAGGACAGAACTGGAGCTTGAGTCAACCTCGCCTTCAGTTCCTCGAACGCCTTCTCTTGAGCTTGACCCCATACGAACTTCACATCTTTTCGGGTCAACTTAGTTAGTGGAGAAGCAATCTTAGAGAAGTCTTGGATAAATCTTCTATAGTAGCCCGCCAAACCCAAGAAGCTACGAATCTCGGATGGCGTCTTCGGCGACTTCCATTGCATAACCGCCTCCACTTTCGCCGGGTCCACCATAATCCCGTCGGGATTCACCACATGACCCAAGAACTGAACTTGAGCAACCAAAACGCACACTTGGAGAACTTGGCGTACAACTTCTCCCTTCTCAACGTCTCTAGAACCTCCCGAATGTGACCGGCATGCTCTGCCTCGCTCCTCGAGTAAATCAGGATATCATCAATAAACACGATCACTGATTTATCTAACATCGGCCGACACACTCGATTCATCAGATCCATAAAAGCAGCTGGCGCATTGGTCAAACCAAAAGACATGACGAGGAACTCGTAGTGACCATAGCGCGTGCGGAAAGCTGTTTTAGGGATATCTTGTTCCTTCACCTTCAACTGATGATAACCAGATCGAAGATCTATCCTCGAAAACCAACTGGCACCCTGAAGCTGATCGAACAAATCATCTATCCTCGGTAAGGGGTATCGGTTCTTCACCGTCAACTTGTTCAGCTCGCGGTAGTCAATGCACATCCTCATACTACCGTCCTTCTTCTTTACGAACAGGACCGGAGCACCCCAAGGAGAGATACTCGGTCTAATGAACCCCTTATCAAGCAGCTCTTGCAACTGCTCCATCAATTCCTTTATCTCCGTCGGAGCCAACCGATATGGTGCCTTGGCGACAGGTTGGGCACCCGGTATCAGATCAATCTGAAATTCAATCTCTCTGTCAGGTGGCACTCCTGATAAGTCTCTGGGAACACGTCTGGAAAGTCACACACAACCGGTACATCGGCTAGTTGTGGTGTTGGCGTATCCACATCCTTTACATAGGCCAAGTAGGCACTACATCCACGCCTCATACACTTTCCCGCCACAGCCATCGAGATCACTTTTGGAATCGTAGTAACCTGATCACCATAAACCGTCACTGAACTACCGTCAGGCGCTGTCAAACGAATCATGTTCGCCTCGAATTCCGCCAACCAATCCATCCCAAGAACCAAATCAAAACCACCTAAGGTCATCACGAACGGTCTAACAGGAAACTTATGACCCTCAAGTTCCACATCACAGTTCTCTATCATCTCAGAAATCCTGGTAGACTTACCTATGGCAGTTTCTACATCAAAGGGCGCATCAACACGTCTACTACTAACAGGCAGCTTAGCACAGAAAGCAGCAGAAATAAAACTCTTACTAACACCAGAATCAAATAACACAGAAGCTAAAGTTTGGTTCACTAGAAACGTACCGGACACAACATCAGGGTCCGTCCTAGCTTCCTCCTGTGTCATGGTGAATGCCCTGGCGCTCGCCCTCGGTCCTTCACCTCCCGTCCTCTTCGCCCTGGAACCCTCAGCCCTCGGCTTCTTACAATCCCTGCTCATATGACCAGTTTCCCCACAGTTAAAACATTTGCCCGCCAGGCAATCCTTTGCCATATGCCCTGTCTTCCCACACTTGAAGCACACATTCGATCCCATCCTACATTCTCCCGCATGCTCCTTTCCACACTTGCCACACCTCCTCGATCCCGCTCCTAGTGTGGCCACGCGGCGGTCATCCACCCGTGCCTTTTTGTTCCCCGTCGAGGCATCACCCCGACCAAACCTTCTCCCATTCCAGTTCCGATCACCACCACCCCTCTTATTTGCTTCAGTCACCACCACTTCCCTCTCATCATATAGTCTTCGGCCAAATCGACCGCCGACCTAAAAGTACTTGGCCGGGCGGCGATCATATGCCGGCGAACATCCACCGGTAAGCCCTGAATGTACCTCTTGATCTTCCGAGACAGAGGCGTCACCTGATCCGGCACCAACCGTGCCATTTCATTGAATTTGGTGGTGTATTGCTGGTGTGTCATGGATCCCGCCTCCAGCTGCAGGAACTCCCTCTCTATCTTATCCATCTCCCTGTGAGGACAGAACTCCTCAATCACCATCTTCTTCAGTTCGGGCCATCTCATTCTCCCGATTGCCCGGTTACCCTCAGCTTGGACAATATTGTCCCACCAGCATAAAGCTGAGTCCACAAACGAGTGGGTGGCAAACTTTACTTTTTGATCTTTCCGGCACTCGCTGATGTTGAGAACAGCCTCCATCTCTCTCACCCATCGGTGAGCAGCGGCAGCATTGCCATTACCATCGAAAGTAGGGGGCTTGCATCTCATAAACACCCCATAGTTACAGCCTCGTGCCACCTCTCGCACAGGCTCATCTTCTCCTTTCTCGTCTTCATTATCAGAGAAAATCGTTTCGGGCTCCGGTTGCTCTCGTTCCCCCGAAGACCTGTTTCTCTCCTTTCTTTCTCCTTCTTTCACCGCCTTAATGACTTCGGTCACCACAGACGGTAAGATTGTCTGCATGACCTGGTGTACTTCTTCAACAACAGCCTCCTTTACCGAGGCCCTCAGGTTTGCACTCTCATCCCCAGCTTCCGGATGAGGGGCCTCTGGTTCTTCAGGAACCACCTTTTCGACCCTTGGCCTCCTCTTTTGGGTCGCAGCTCAACATCAGGCCCGCCACGACCTCCACCCCTAGAAGCTTTAGAAGATCTACCTCCAGCCATTCTCTAACTCACACTGAAAGATTCAAACACCAACACGGTCATTCAAGGAAACAACTCAGTTTATGTCAAGTATAGTAAGTCCCTAATTACAGTGGCCAGTTGTGATTAGCCACTTACTTTACTCTTCATACCCCAAGCATTACCTGTCCTGACTACATCAGTATTTAAATCTACATACAACACATAACCACATACCATGCGCACATAAAACCGGTTAACTTTAAGAAAATACCTGATGGCACGCAGCTACTCAGATTGGCATCCCATTCCCTTTTTGTCCCATTTTCAGTTTAAGTTAAGGTTTATTTTGAAAATTTTACCCATTTCACTTAAACTTTGGCTCTAATACCAACTTGTAAGGCCCCGTTCCCGGGACACCTACAGTTGGTCATTCATCGCACATAAAACATATAATTACGTTTGCCTCATGAAAATATTGCAGCGGAAACATTCAAAAATGACATCTCATTTCATCATAAATGCTTTTGCCAAATAATACATCATTATCCGATTACAAAATACATGTTTGCATTATATCACAAAAGCATTATAAATGGATGCCATCCCAAAAGAGCCGAGTAGCCTTGCGGTGCCATCCTCAGTAATCATTACCTGCCAACTGGAAAACATAATAAAAGTCAGCGTTGCTGAGTGAGTTCTAGTTTTATAATAAAACATACTTTTCTTTCATTTAAAACCGTATGTTACTTTTGCATGATCACACATCATACGTACACATAGATAATATCTTTATTATCTCCTTCATTCGTTCATTCATTCGTTCAATATAACTTTACTTGCGCATCGGATATCATCCGTACCAATACCATATGCTACACCCCGAACAATCTTAGCTACTGGGCCGAAGTCAATAATTGAACAGCTGAGCGTATGCCGCAGTACTAGGGGTAAGCGATTGAGGTTCTACATAAATGGTCGATCACAAAGAAGGACCCGATATCCGATACATGCAAGACTTTTCATTTCTTTCCACTTTACGTTACATAATACTTCATTTCATTCATTATCATAACACGTAAAGCCATAGGAAAGATAAACATACATCATACTAGGGAACATTAACATGCACCAACATCACGCCATACAGGGCAACATCATACATACATAACATGCATCATGCATAAACATGCAACATCATCATCACTATGACCTACATGCTTTCTAAGGCCATGACAGTTATCTTACAAGCTCTTATGGGAACCTTTACGTCAAAACTTACATCTGCACTTTCCTCCGAAAGTCAGAAGTCTAACTACACTCTCCTTCGGGTGCAACAACCCTATTCGTGCCCATGGACACCCTTCAGTCGCATGGCCTCCATGCGATTGGACTCATGCGGATGAACATCTATGCGAATGGACCTCATGCGGATGGAACTAATGCGAATGAGCACCTATGCGACTGACCTCATGCGAATGGACTCATGCGACTAAGCACTTATACGACTGAACCCTCAGTTGTATGACTCCCCATGCGACTGGACTCCCAGTCGTGCGAATGAAAACTTAGTCGTGCGATGGAACCCTCAATCGTGCGAATGAATCCCAATCGTGCGAATGACCTTCAATCGCCTCTCAATCGGCCGTATGGCCTCCATTCGGTCGCCTAGCCCTAGCTGATGCAGAATGGAGTTCATCCCGAACCCAATATGCCATTTTCGGCCTCCAAGCTCATCCAAACCCATTCTAAGCCTATACAACCATCCTAGACCTTAGGAATGCATACCACAACACCATACAAGCACACACAAGCCCGGAAACATACACGAAACTCATCACACACATCACACCCAAATGGGTCAAACACATACACATAAAAACGGGTTTTTAATGTTCTCCAGCCCTAAAATCGGTTGAAAACAAGTAAAAGTGGGGTCCTAGAACTCACACAAACGAGTACAACAACAAGGGCTTCGATTTGGCTTGCTACACGATAATTTTGGCCACTCGAACCACCCGAACCGACCATTTTTCCCTCTTTTCTTCTTCTTTCCCTCTT
The DNA here is from genome assembly GCA_025215565.1 of Flaveria ramosissima. NCBI lineage: Eukaryota > Viridiplantae > Streptophyta > Magnoliopsida > Asterales > Asteraceae > Flaveria > Flaveria ramosissima. Next base: position 61,833,400 of record CM046031.1, on the reverse strand, counting down.
CTCGTCTCTAGATGGCTGATTTGTGAGTGTGGGGGAGAGGGTAAGGGCTGCCCTCTCCCTTATATACTCCCACTCGCCCGACTTTCTTTCGTTGGCGAGTTTGGTCCCTCGACTTTGGACTTTATTTCTTTTTCTTCCTTCGTCGGCTTCAAAATAATAAATAAGCGGCTGTTACATTTTGCAAGCAAATGTCTGAATGGTTCAGACATTTGCCTTTGAATGGGTTAAGCATTATACTAATACTGAATGGTTAAGAGGTCTAATGCTGAATGGTTAAGACCTTTTATCTGAATTGGTCAGACATTTGTCTTTGAATAGTTAAACGATATACTAGCTCTTAATAATTCAGACCTCTTAATGGTTCAACACTTAATGGTTCAGACCTCTTAACCATTCAGATGTAACATCCGACCCATTTTCAAATTAGAAACCAAAACCCGAACCCGTTTAAGTCAATCTTGTAAATCAAATTCATTATTTAGTCATTTTATATATTTTTATGTTCCAAATATAATTAATGTGTCATTTAATCAATTTAACTTAAATCCTATAATTTATAAAATAAATTTTATAAATGTTGAAAGGTTATTAATATCTATAAGATTTTAAAATATTCAAGTGAAATAAATAATCAAGGTTCTTGTAAGATTAATAAAGTCTATAAATGTTTTATAAAAAAATAAGTTGTTAAATTAAAGTCTTAATAAATTTAAAGTTTAAATTGTAATTATTCTTTTATTTATTTAAATTATTTAATCTTATATTTATTTCAAATTCCAATCATAACCCTTTTTTAAAAGACTTGTAACTCACCATTAACACCATTCATAACCTCCTCCTAACCTCAACTATAAAAGCAAGCTTTAGACCTCACTTTTTATTTTTTCATTCTCCAAAAATCTCACTCACATATCTTTCTTTCATCCTTTGGTTTTGATCAAATTCAAGAAATTTCTTTTACAAGTAATTTCAAGAAGTTTCTAATACTAAGGTAACATTATAATTGCTTTTATGTTATGTATATCTATATTGTTCTAATCATCCTAACATTAAATTGTTCTCATGTTCTTATTTTTATTTTTTCTTCTACTAAATCTTTTTTAATTTTAATCATTGTCATTTGATCATTAACATTCTAACTTTCACTAACCTTATAAAAATCACTAACATTCCTAAATCAAGCTAAGAACACGCTAACGTACACAAAGAATCCCTTTTGCATATGGACGGCTATGCCGCCGCATTCAGTTATTCCACAAGATTATTTCTCTAAATGATGGCCATGACAAAGACTTGGAATATTTTTTATATAACTAAAATGAAGTCTAATATACCATATATCAACATAATAAATTTGTTCTAACCCGTTTCATGCTTTAGCAATTTTAAAAGTACACATAAGTGCCTTACTATATATTTGGCAGAATATAGTCTGACTTCAACTAACCATAACTTGGTCATAACAAACTAAATTTTAGTAAAATCAGACGCCAATATTAAGTTCATTAAATTACCTTTTTAACGATAGTTTATACGTCTTCAAACTCAATCAGACGACTCAACAATAGCCTTCACAAGATAAGTGCGCATTTCAGCACCTTCTGTCTTGTGATGATGATTTGACCTATTTACGGATCTTTTCATAAAAATATTTCTGAACAAAAGTTGTTCGGAAGACTCTGGACTAGTAAACTGTAAATTTTTATAATTTTATGAAACCACTTGCTATTTTTAAAACCTGTTCAAACACGTACCAAACATTTTGTCCAGAATCTAAAAATTGATACAATAATCCTTTTTCAATCTACATTTGGCTTATTGGCATTTTCTAAACGTCCTAACTTCTTGTAATGAATTCCGACCTCAAGTTATTGTTTCTTTTTTATCCTTTAGGACATCACCTTTGACTCTTGAACATCTAAGCTTCCTTATGTACTCTACAACCATCATTATACAATGTGAGTTTTCCATCTCCCTTTTTTACTTTATTTCATATATTTTGGGTGAAACATGTTAAGCTTATAAATATATACTTGTAAAACATCTTGAAACTTGTAATGCACGAGCAATTCGTTTATAAACTTGTCATGGTTATTTGAGATATTTGTGAGCCTTATATGATAGTCATCTTGTAAAGACAATCATTAACTATTGCTAGCCTAGCGACGTCATAGATCTATGGGCTTGACAAGCCTATTTGGTGCTAAAGCCGAGGTTATTGCCGGCTTCTGATGACGTATTCTTGTTCATCATTGGAACCAAGTACACTTAGCTAATCGTTATAACTTGTAAGGATCATCTTTTATCAAAGTTTGATTGTATCATTATGCTATCTATATATTCTTGCATATTTCTTAACCTATGACTTGAATTGCATCTTAAAAGTTGTTTCCATACGTATGTACAAATTCATGGGAACTCACCAACATTATATGTTGACCTTATTTTTAACATGTTTCAGGATGCTATTTTGAGGATTTCTTCTTGCTCATATAGGACTTGAACCTAGTTTAACTAAAGATTTTATTTTGTTGTTTGAACCTTGATTGTATTGTAATGATTTATTTGTTTAGCATTATTCATTGAAAATGACATTTAATATTATTTCAACTTATTTAATTCCATGAGCTATGAACAATCGTTTCATATTCATCCGCCTCGATGATTTCGCGGTAGGTCGGGGTGTGACATCAGACATCTTAATCATTCAAACCTCTTAATCATTCAAACCTCTTAATCATTCAACACTTACTAGTTCAGATTCAACCAAACAGCCCCTAAGACTATCTTGAGCCACATGGCATTTTCTAAACTGTTCTCCAATTGTTTTGTAAAATACTTACATACTTTAATAAATAAAAATGAAAATATGTTTTTTCTTAATCTTCAAATCATAACTATAAATTGATTTGATTTTTAAGTTTTCTCTAATTTAAAAAAAAAATTCAATTTAGAAAACTTAAAAGAAGTTTATTCCGTCGAAATTTTTATTTCTATTTTAATAGTATATTTATGAATTTCAAATGATTACATTTGATTTCATTTTAACTCCAAATCATATTCACAAATTAATGAGGCATTCAAGCTATCACTAAAATCATTTTAAAAACATAAAACCTTTAATTGATTAAACAAATCTATTACTACTTTTGTGGATTTTAAATTTTAATTCCTAAATTTCTCTCCACTCTCTCCCTCTTTTTCTATGTAATTGATATGGTATTTACTTAACTTTGATTCACTTTATTTTTCACATAGCTTTATAAAACCAAATCAGATAACTATGTTGAACAATGTTGATGTTAAAGTTTAAAGCTTTACCATTAAGGTCAGTATAATACGAGTCCGGAAGCATCAAAGTAAGCAAAACTTTAATGAAACCTATTTATAAAATGATAGTTGTTAATAGGCAAATTATGTATTTCCATCTAATATATCTTTTAGCAATTATCATAACTTGCTTGAGTAAATGGTTAATTGTTTTGATAAGTTTTTTATAAACAAGGTGCATGTTTTATGATAAGTTGTCCTACTATCAATATAGCATAAAATAATTTTAAGTATATTAATAGTCCACATAAAAATTTACATTGTTTACAATAAACAATATTGTAGAAATGTAATAGTAGTTTCTGGTCATTTCATTGACTTTCTCTATTCAATTCTATTAAGGATAGAACTATCTCAGAAAATGAAATAATCGGTATGAAACTTACATAATAGTAACCAAATTTTGAAAATGTTTTAATTTGGTCATTGAAGTTTAACAAATTTTAAAATTAAGCCACTCGACTTTCATGTTTTATCTAAATTAAATGTTTTAACAACATGTCTTTTAGTATGTTTTTCTTTTCGTTTCAGTTAGAAAATCTTTTTCTTTTTATGCTGATGTGGAATGATGATGGTGGATTTAAGAATATTATTAAAAGATAGAACAAAAACGTTATCTTTTGGGACTTTAGGCCTGCATACTTACGGGTTACGGGTCCAATCTACATTTATATGGGTAGAATTGTAGAAATACTTTGTCAAGGACCGTAAAGGAGTCCTTTTAAATGAAGCCCATCAAAACATTACATGCGCACATATAAAACATCTTGTTGTTTTGTCTTGTGTTATTTGAATATCGCTTATATGGATATATTTGTTGTATCTCTTTTTAATTAACTTCATAATGCCATAATTGACGTGATGTAGTGGAAATTAGAAATATTCAAGGTAGAGTTGAGCTCAAATCTATGCTTTCTCACATAATGTCATAATGTAATGTATTGTTTCATATTATGTTACATCATACAACCACATAATATATATTTCACAAATGTGAAGCAAAGACAATGAAACAATATAATCTTATCTCCACAATAACCGTTTGCTTCCCTACACTAGGGAATGTAATTTGGTGATTTCAATATCATATTGAGTTGAAACTTGTCTCATGTGCCAATGCCCATCAGATTTTTGTGTTTCCCAAGCATTGGTTATATCCAGATAAAATATTTACCCTTGATTAAAAATCTCATTACTCAAAACCTTATCTTAAGTTTATCATAAAAACGACAATAAAATATCCAATACCATCTATACTTTAAATTATTCCATGAATTGAATAATCAAGTTTCAACAACTTCAAAATACTATTCATTTTATTCTTATGATCAGAGTGTCTATTTGGTTTTGATATGAGTAGATGGCCATTGGATAGGATTCTAGTCATTAAGTGTGTATCATTTAATATCATACCCATCCAACTTCACGAACATTTAAAATAAACAATCTCGTATATAATCTGTACCCAAAAGCTCATTTCAAATGTTTCTGATTTTCGTTGAAATTAACTTTTTCCTAGCATTCTAGCGCACATCTGAAACGAGTTGAATGAATCGTACCAAAAGATGATCGAAAAGAAAACTTGATCCTTGAACTACAGAACAACTTTGATGCGATTCTAAGATAGTTCTAAAACTTTCGACCATTGAAACAATATTGTTAGCTTAGTAAAATACTAAACTTGTATCTAATGGTCAACACTAATATGTATTTTATAAAAGGTGTTTTGTGACTTCCAAAAATCATAAATAAGTTACTTCTAGGAACCACTGCGACTCTACGAACAACAATACAGTTGTCCCTCGTGCAGATGATGCCCACTTAACCTACTACGTGTGAGTGCGTGCAGATTACTTATAATATACTTAGACTTACGTTAATTGAATTAATCGAGGTACATTAATCTTTTTTAAGTTGATATCAACTTATTTTTTCTCTTCTTTCCTAATTATTCTTCCTTGCAAAACCTTTTTTTCTTTAAAATATGGGTGTCTATAAATAGTTAAAATCAGTTATATTGTTAAACCGAAGTAAGTTGGTTAGTTTCGTGAGTTTATATCCAAACGATTTGGTTACGTTGATTTGCTGGTTTAGTAGTATAAAATTTAGAACCAACCAAACCTAACCGGTTATTAACTTTTGATGTTTATATATCTTTTTTTAGTTTTTGAAATACGTAGTCATGTTAATCTATTTAATCATGAACCATTTTTATCATGATAAATTATTTAATACAAACTATAAAAGGACATATAGTAAACAAAAACATTACTGTTAATAAATAAATAAATAAAAAAGAGTGGATAAATGTAGAGCAAACTGTACTTAACCCGACAGATGAAGAATTGTCATGACAAAACATAATCTTCTGTTTGTGAATATTGCTTCATCACAAAGCATCTGATATCTCTTTTTCCAAAAATAACCCAACCAAGATATATAATACGTTTATGCTTTTAAAAAAGCACAACTCTTTATGCCTTACGTACAACCTGTTACGCCTATTTCCACCATAAATCTAGCTCAACAATGGCTGCAAGAAGATGAATTCATTGCATATTGTCTTCTACATACAAAAAACAATATATAACTATAAAACTTTCAACATGAATCAAAAGTTTAACAAGTTCTTACATTACAAATCATTACACAATCATATGTATGTCATCTTAACATCAAACACAAATCGAGAAACTTAAAAAACGATGATATCAAAGAATTTGAACCTGAACATATATCGATGACTTTCAGCTTACACATATTGTGATCTTCGGTGTTAGAACGAAAGGCGATTGCTACCATTGTTACTCCAATAAGCATCATTTGGTAATTGAATTGAGTTCAGTAGATTTGGTGGCATGGTTTGAAAAACCGCCGGATCTGATAGCAGTTGTTGCTGGTGTTGCGATGGTGGGGCGGTGATGGCTCCCGGAAATCCGAGAGTGCCACCGGGGATTGGCAAAGCGGTTTCTTCATCCCCAAGTGGAAGTCTTTCATAGGCTGCGTTGCTGAAAGACGCAGCCATGATGACCACTGGCCCCACGGCCAGAAGTGTTCCCACCACGCTACCGCCCACCACCTGCCCCTGACCGCCAGCTAAGTAAACAGTCAAGCCAGTAGCGACAGGTGGTGCTGGCGGCGGCAGGAAAGATCCTGTCAAAGATAGGATCTCAAACCTCCCGTGCAGTGTCAAAACTGCCTCTGGGGAGGTAGGTTGCCGGAGCGTCACGTTTGTGACGCTCCCAGTCCCACTCATGATACACACACCGCGTTGACGGCGGTGTGCAAAGGTGTTGATGCTGTTCATCACATCGCATCCGTCGCACACCTCCATCACATGAGTGCGCAGCGCATTCGCGCTGTCTTTAGTGATTATTATTGGTGGTTTAGGTTTGTTCTTTGATCCGGAAGGACGACCCCGGGGCCTTCTTCCCATATGATCACCTTCTCTACCTTCACCACCGCCATCGCCACCACCACCACCACCGTCGTTTTCTTCACGTTCTCTTTTCTGACCACCAATGTTCAAACCACTGGTTCCACTTTGTTCATCTTCTGAATTTTGTTGCTGAAACTGGTGCAAATTGAAGTTTCTTGTATGAAAAGGAGGTGGAAGAGTGTGAGCCAAGGCCGGATCCATCGCCTCCGATCAGCTTCTCCGGTTCAAGAACCAGTTTCCGGCCACCGTATTAACCGAAATCGAACCAAAAAGAACTTAAAGATGAAGGTAAACTAGGGTTTTGAACAGGTTTAGATGAGTTGATGTTTAAGGTTCTTCTGGTGTTATGCTTATAGGACTAAGGGTTTTGAAGGGGTGTATGAATTGAAGTGAATTTTTGGTTTCCATGAGTATTAGGAGAATAAGATGTATAATATTAGGGTTAGGGTTGAAATGAGATGGGATAGAGGATTGGGGTTGACATAAATGTGTTCATACTTATCTTTAGATATGACACTAGATTTGAAGTATATATGGGTTTTTCTATGAGGTCAGATCAAACTAATATTTATATGATTAAATGATGCCAACATTTTATGGGTTTTACTTTTTTTCTCATATAAAAAAAGTTGCTTTGGTGTTTACTGTATGGACTTGATAAAATAATAAAAACCCTAATATAATATATAATTATAGGGGTGGGATATAAATAATAAAAAATTATAAATTTCCAGTCACTAATTATATAATATACAACTATCTAATTTTTTTTATTTTTCAAACTTAATACTTTTATACATTTTACTAATTAAGCATTGTGTCTTTTTACATTCAACTTTGGCCCCCTATATTTGTCATCATTTACAATTTTTCGTTTTACATTTCGCTCGGAATTTTGAGTGTTAACACGTCGTAAGGTGCGTGTGTGTTTTAACGTTGTTACGCTTATTTTTTCCCGTTTAACGGCCCGTCGGAACGTGCGGGTCTACTTGGATCAAATTATTTATTGTTTTTAATGTTTTATATTTCACATGTGTGGTTTACATTTACTTTCTGTTTGATTTCCTTTATTCATTTTTTATTTCCTTTTTAATACGATATTTTCCGATTTTGGTGGTCGCTCATAGTAATATAACATTGTTACTACTTGACACAGTTTTACGCAATCACCGCAACGCGGAGGCTTAATACTAGTGTTTTACTAACTCTAAACCATGAAAATACCTCTTATTCCTTTCCCTATTAAAACATACAACCTTTGAAACATAATATACAAGGTGTGTTGGATCAGAGTATTTATCGTGTTCGTGATCAACCTTATTGAAACCTATTGTCATGTTGTTGCTCAAGGGAGGTGGGACGGTGTTCACTCTTGATGCTAAAGGCCACTAGGTTCCCATGTTGCTAGCGTGCTTCCACTACGTTCCCTTTATATCTTATAATTGTAGGAAACACATTGTATATATTCTGTCTAATATGAAGAGACTATCAAAACCAAAGAAGTTATAAAAATCCTTAGTAAACATAAATAATACGTGAAAAAAAGTTATGGTCAATTTTATGTATAGTTATTATGTCTAATAGCATGAAGGATGTCCATATTTACAGGCACGGAGATCGATAAGATGTAAAAAACACGGGCAGTCTTGCCGTATACAATTTGATAAAGTATAGATTACGATCCTACTAACTTGTTTCCAAATATAAATATATGTTAAACATAGAGTAACTTAAATTTATACCATCAAACATATACATTTTATATTTGACCCCGCTTATTGCAGAAAAAAATTTATATCAAAACGTAGACGAACGTGAAAACAAATATTATCTCAAAACGTATATAAAAGTATGCACATAAACGTTTTATATTTGACCGGACTCACACCGACACGTAAACCCAAGACTTTAAAAATCTAAGGAGGTCAAAGTAACATTTTATGAAGTTTCAAAACGTGTTAAGATATGAAAGTGTCAAAGTTAACCAATTAGAACGTTTGATAAACATTGAATAAACAACTTATTAAAAATTATTAATTTAATCAAATTAATAAATATTATTATTTTTTAGTTACTGTAGAATCATACATCAATTAATATATATTACTATCATTATTATCATTATTATTATTATTATAATAATAATAATAATAATAATAATAATAATAATAATAATAATAATAATAAAATTAATTATTATTATTATTATTATTATTATTATTATTATTATTATTATTATTCTATTATGATTATAATCTTTATTATTTTTTCTTATTATTATTATTATTATATTATTATTTTATTATTATTATTATTATTATTATTATTATTATTATTATTATTATTATTATTATTATTATTATTATTATTATTATTATTATTATATTACTACTACTACTACTACTGTTCAACTACATATAAATTAAATTTACGTCGAAACGTTAAGCAGCTCGGTTTTTTACCGTCGAATGAGTACATATTTTATTTGACCCCAAGCAATTTCAAACAAATGTCGAGACGTATATCAACTCAAAACGTACATAAAAATAAACATGAAAGCATTTTATATTTTATTTTACCCGACTCAATTCTAAACAAAATTTACGTCAAAACGTTTACGAACATCAAAACCGCTTAAACTCAATCATTAGTCAACTTTAGTAATCTTACGTATACATATAAAACTAAACAAAACGGTAAGGGGAAATTAATAACATCAATTAGAAAACATTATAATTACTAACAATAATCGCTAAGACAGTTTTGACAACATAAATTATAAACTTCGATTGAAAAACAATAATAACTCGCACACACTTTTGGGGTGGTTTCCAAACAATTAAAAAAAATAATAGTATGACTGTTTATTTCTATTTCATTTAATATATAGGTAATTTCATACATTTGTAATAATGATAGAACTTTTTAAAAGGCTTCAAATACGGGGGAGTGCAAACTATAAAAGGGAAAAAGAAGTCTCGAACTTTTTTTGGAAACAATTAGTATAGCCTTTGATATTTAAACCGATTGTTTTCAAGGAACTCTTTATCTTTAAAGACTTTTTATCTTCCTCAAGTCATAAATGTGACACGTTCCCCTCCTCCTTAGAATCTCTTTTCAACTTTATATAACTCATATCTAAAACAAAAATCAACCTATACACTCCTTCGTAGTTTGTAGGATTTTTATTTTACCGAAAGTTGAAAGACAAGACAAGATATGACACAAGATTCAATATTGAAATAAAATCCGACATGTCAAAACAAGTGAGAGAAATTTGAAGATTTTGATTGAATTTTAATTTTTCCTTTGTTTGACCGAGATCGATGCCCTATCTAGCTCTTAGGGAATCGCACAATCTGAAGGTTTGTGTTTACATTTATTAGAGTAAATTATAAATTTTATCATTTATAATTAGTCAAATTATAGACTGGGTTATTTTTTTTAAAAATTGCACTTTTTATCATTTACTGAAAAAATTCTTAATGATTTGGTACTTTTTATTAACTGACGATCAGTTTGTAAGTTAATTCACCTCATGTGTATAACACATGAGGGTATCTTAGTCCTTTTACCTCTAAAGGATAGCTCTTTGTATTATTATTATTATCATCATCACCATCATAACTCCGCCATCATAATTACAACCACCATTGTCTAACCACCATCATCACATCATCGCTTGACCATCACCATCACAATATCGCTTAACCATCACCATCACAGCATCACCTTACCACCACCATCACAGCATCACCTTACCACCACCATCACAGCATCACCTTACCACCACCATCACAGCATCACCTTACCACCACCATCACAGCATCGCTTAACCACCACCATCGCGACATCACCTAACCACCACCATCGCAACATCACCTAACCACTACCATCACGATACAATCTGTTACATAATCAACCACCATACCACTGCTACACAATCAACCACCATACCACTACAACACAATCATCATCCATCCTTAAGCCACCAATAACCCTAAGTCTACCACCCAATCCATCATCCATCCTTAACAACCCTCAATCGAAGTTCAAGAAACCCCCACTCACCCATGTGAACCCACCCAAAATTATGAAGATTAATGTGGTTAGGGCTCCCCAAAATCAATTTGAATATGGTCAAAATCTTTAATTTCTATTATAACCAAAGTGTAAAATCCGTAATTTCATACCTTTAATGATTATGGCAGTGTGCGGTGGCGTACAGTTTGATGTTCGATAGAGGTTGTAGGTGTGAGAAGTTGTATGGTTTATGTTTAGAACAAGAAACCGAGTATGATGATGATGATGATGATAATGGAAGAAGTGATGGTGGAGAAGGGTGTGTGACTGTGGGTGGTGGTGGTGGGTGTGGGTGGTGGAGAACTGGTGGTGGTTGTGATGTAAAGCAAAATAGGGGTTTGGTGATGAAGAAGATAATTATACGTTTTGTTGATGATAATGGTGATGGTAAATAATAACAATTAAATAATAATATACAAATAGGTCCTTTAAGAATAAAATGACCAAAATACCCTCATGTGAGTGCACATGAGGTGAGTTAACTGTAAAAGTTAACGTCCATTAGTAAAAAGGGTGAAATCCATAAGAACGTTTCGCTCAAAGGATAAAGAGTGCAATTTTTTTTAAAAAAGGACCCATTTCATAATCTTGTACATTAAACAGGACAAAATTTGCAATTTACTCTTTTTATATTTTAAAAGATGTATCATATGGCTAATATTTATTTTATAATAAAAATATTTTTTTAAAGAATCCGATTTCAATAAAATTTATATAAAAATGTTTAGAAAAAATAACATGATTATGTATTTAGTGTTTCTATAAAAAAGCAAATAGGCTGGGAAAAAATATTCAAGCCTTAAATATGTTAATAAAAACTTTAAAAAATATATTGTGAAGTGTTAAAATATTATTAGCTCAATAAGTTTTAAAAAGTAGAAAAATAGGTGGCAATCTAGCTCAGTGGGTTGTTCTACACAATAGGTCGTGGCTACGATTGCGACTTTTTAACTAATCACAAGTCTAAACAATTACTCTGAAGTTTTAATAAAACAAATATTCCAAATGTTATGTAACTAATCACACTATTATATAGGGTTTTATTTAAGCAGTTAGTAATGGGTTTTAATTAATATAAATCAAACACAAACCATTAAAAATTAAAACAGAAGCAAATCTAACAATTACTAAAGGTATTGCTCCTATTTGGTTTTACAATTTGAACTTACTAAAACTGTATAATAAGAACAATTAAGGACTTGATATATTAGGCAAAGCCTAATCATATATGCAGCTTAACTACTAAGTAAAATATAAAAAGTCACGACCCAATATTATATGATATATAAAAGGTTTCTAATATAAATCGTAAAACAAACTATTTGATATAGTTGAAATTCTTATAGAATAAAGGTTAGAAAGGGCGTTGTAGCAAGCCTATTACTAGTTTAATTTTTTTAACATAAAATAAGATATCTAATATCTATTCTTTTTTCAATTAGAATATTAAATAATTAATTAAACTAGACAAATGAAAAGCATTAGAATAATTTAATAATCTATAAATACAATTATAATTTAATACAATACTTAAATTAGCTAATTAATAATATTTAAGATAAGTACGGTGACATAGAGAACTTTGTCACCACTTTTTCACTTAAAAGTAAAGAAGAGATATAATAAAACAAAATGATTATAAAAGAGAAAGAAAAAAATTTTAAGTAAATAAAAACAAAAAGAAAGAAAATAAAATATTAGTGAATATTACACATTTCGTCTTTTAAGTGGTGATTAAGGGCAGAATTGTCATTTACATAAATTTTAACCGAAAAAGTAACTTCTATTAGTAGAAAAGACATATAATGTAACTAGTCTTCAAATGAAATACACTTAGTGAATTTATGAAAGTTTGAAAACAAGATTAATAATTTGAGTATACTTAAAGAATAAAATTTGTAATTTACTCTTAAATTATCTTTATCTTTATCAAACAAACATGAGTTTTAAAACAAGATTTTAAAACTAAAATAAACACTATTAAAACAACAAAAATACTAGAATTGGTGTTTAGTTATCTCATGAATTTTTAAAATTATAAAGTTAATTTTTATAATTAAAAACTTGGAAATGTTCAAATACAAAATCTACTAAAACTAAAAAATGTAATAAGTATTAAAATATAGACACGTGTTCTTTTGATCAATTATTAGGTTGGAGGCAAAATTCATAATATTCCCCATTCTCAAGTTCCATCCCTTTTTTCAAACATTCATAACTTTTACATACTATATTACTTTTTTTAAAAAATTATATCATAAAAATAAGATTTTTTAATCTTTAAACCGCCTATAGTGTTAATATAAAAAACAAAGTTTTTTTTTCATATTTTTAATTTATTGTGTAATTTGTTCAGGTCATTGTGTAATATTTTGAATTGATGAGGATTAAAACAATTACCTGATTAGGAACACCCAATGAACTTGAAACATAAAAAAATTACATAAATCATTATTATGTTATTCGAAAATCATCGTATTGAAAAACACAATGCATAACATAATAGTCAACATTAGACACAAAGGGTAACACAATAACTAGCACTAGACTCGATTATTAGCAATATAGATACAATGAGGTGTTTGACGAGAATCACTGTTAGGACCGTGTACGTACGGAGTACTAACGGATTCTGCTGAACCAGATCAAATAGTGCGGAATTCTATTTGATTGGCGATCCAATCAGTGAGAACGATAACCCGATCGATATAACAATGAACTAAACGTTAAGAATGAGTAGGAATCGATCAAGAACGAACAATGAAGTTGGATTGGCGGTTTTGGACGCTCTGGACGGCTAGGGTTTATGAATATTCGAAGTCTCTCTCAAAGTGTTTTGTTTTTCCACGAATTAAGTGGTATTTATAGGTTTGTAGTTTTCATTCGTACGACTAAACCATTAGCATGGTTCAGTCGTGCGACTGAATCATTCGGTTGATTCATACGCACGACTAAACCTTCAGTCGTGTGACTGAGTCAATCTTATGTCTCAATCATATGACTGAATCACTCTCCTGGTTCAGTCGTGCGACTGGTCCATAAGCATGATATATTCATGCGTATGGTCCATAAGTATGGTCCATTAGCATGAATAATCACCAATACTATGAAATATTTAAAGATAAATAAACATCAAGACATATAACATATTTCATTTCATCATCACGTTACATATATGTAAGACATGAAAGACGTTTACATTTAAGTACATAAACTAGGAACATCATGTATCTACAAACTCCCCCTTGGACCTAGTTTACCCTATTGTCTAACATTCTTCACATGCTCTTGAAATTTCTTGTACTTCTCTTCTCTTGTGACTCCTGCGTGTATCTCGAATGCAAAGCAGAGTCGTATAACATGTTGAAACTGAAGAGCTTGTACAATATATTGCGTGTCATAGAACAGTGGCCACTTGTATAGAGTGTAGATATCTTCTGCAGACAAGTTGGTAAGCCATATTGGGTCAAATACCCTGATAGTCTCAATCTTTCCATCTTTGTTCAACATTATGACCGCTTCTCCCGTCCTCCAATCATAATACCATCATTTGAAGTGTGGAGTGAAGTCCTGAGGCATCTCCCTTAGAGGGATCTTAGACATTATGCGTGGGGGACTCCACTTCAGCATTACCTTGGGTCTTCCAGAGCTAGGATCAACTTCAGTCTTATGAATAAAACGTTTAGGTTGTTAAGGCTTAAAGTTGACCCATCTGGTGTGGTATTCTTTCTTCAGAGCTGTCTCAAACCATCCCGACATCTTCCTCGGGTTGGCATACAAAAGGTCTAAATTTGCCAATCTATTAAGCTTAAAACCAGGAAGAGTCTTCAGATCATGTGGATATCTGAAGTACTCAATCCCCTTCTCTCTCTTTACAGCATAAACATTTAAGTCTTCAAAATAAGCCCACACAATGATTTTGCCAGACACTTTTCTGATGTTTCTTGACTATGTAGCGTTTGGTGTAGGCATTTTTCCTTGGAGGTGCGCACTGGGCTTTCATTTCAGCTAAACAAGCTGCCCATTCAGCTTTCTTTAAATCAACGTTAGCATCAGAAGCTTGGGCTTGACTTTCATCTTTCTCCTTTTCTTTCTCCATCTCGTCTAGCTTATCAAAGGTATCACTGCCAAAAGTTTCACCCAAGTTGGGGATTACGTTGCCCTCAGGGTCAGTGTACTCAGGATAGTGGTCAGCTGTGACATCTTCAATCTCTATTTCATCCACATCCTGTAGCTCCTCATCACTTAAGACATCAACTTCTGGAGCATCTTTAACAATTTCATCTGGATTTAATTTGAACATATCAGCCAGTTGCTCATCTGTCAGATCATGGATGATCTCTTCTTCTTCAGGGGTATAGCTAACAGACCTTCTTACAATCCCTTGCAAATCAAGAATAATAGTGAGCTGAGTCTTGACTTGCTGAAGGGGTATAACATCATAGTCATCTGGCTGTTGAGATTCATCTGTTTGATTAAACATTCAACACATAAACATAAATCGTTAATCAAGACATTTAAACATAAATTATCATTAATTACATTAATGTAATACACAATTCAAGTACAAAAGTTTCAAATACATAAACATCTAGTCATTACTTTTGCCTTGATCGATTGTCTCTTCAGCTTGAGGAGCTGAGGACGAGGCACTTTGATCCTGATTACGCTTGGTGCGCCTCTCCTTTGCTGATGGATTTGAGGCTAATGCAGATGCATCACCTTCTTGATCATCCTCATCATTATCATCACCTTCTTTTCCCTTTCCACTTCCTCCCACTTCCTCCTCATCCTCATCTTCTTCTGATTCATCATTAGAAGAATCGTCATCATCATCTTTCATCTTCTCCACCATCATCATCATCACCTTTGATCTTTAAGGGCTCACCCTTAGATCCCTTCAGCCTTAGCATAATCTTCTTGTTCTTTTTCTCCAGTCCTTCAATCCTTTTCACCGATGTCATCATCAACTCGTTTTGACTCTTTAGTGCATGGTGAGCTCGGCCTAAAGCTCTCTCATAAAGTGCATTCTTCTCACTGAGCTGAGCTATTTTCTTTGCTTGGGTTGCATTTACCGCCATCAACTGGTTTATCTGAGTAGCTCTCAGATCATCAGTTGCGATCAGCTTTAGCACAATGCAGTTTAGGCTTGCCAGCTGTTCCTCTAACGTGATAGTGGGTAGAGTGGAGCCATGTGTCAATTGGGATTGGGTGGATGTACCGGCTTGGTGAGTGGTGGTTGTGGTGGTGGATGTGGTGAAGACAGGAGGAGGAATGGGAGTGGATTGTGGTGGAATTGTGTTGGATATTGTGTGTGAGGTGGAGGTAGGTATATGAGTGGTGGAGGGAGTATCAGTGGCTGTGGGAGTGAGAGTGGGTGTTGTGGTGGTAGTGGCTGTGGTAGTGGTGGTGGGAGCTATGGTAGTGGTGGTGGCTGTAGTGATTAGGGTGATCCTTTGCCTCTTGCTTTTTTTGCCGAGGGGTTTGGCCATCGTTTTCTTCCTTGAACCTTCGGCAATAGGAGCTCCCCCTGAGCTGATAGGCTGTTCATGTGTATAAGTGGGATCAGTGACATCAAGATCATCACCTGTAGTACCATCTAGGCGTCCACCAACCGCCTCTTTCCCCTTCTCGGTAGCCACAACCCTGCTACCGACTCTCCTGACGAGAGGCTCATCATCCGACTCCTCTTCTTCATCTGCCAAGAAGTCTCGGTGGATGGCAGCCTGCTCGGATCCACATGGAGCTGAGGAACCACTCTGCTGAGGTGGTGGAGAGATAAAAGACGTGTCGGTGGCTCGTGGTTGACTAGAGCCGGCATCTCCACCACCCTGACCATCATCTTGGTCATCATCATCGTCGTCATCGTCGTCTTGAACCATAATCGGCTCAATATCTGAATCACTGTCATCGTGGCGCCACTTCTTTTGAGCGGGCGCCACGTAGTCCACGTTGGCCAAATGACCAAATAATCTCCTGACCGGGGGCTTCACCTGCTTCCCCCGGTACACCTTCATCCTCCCAAGTGTGGTGTCATCCATCACCTCTAGACATACTGCATCTTCCTTCTCTTTGGGTAGGTGAGGAAGCTTCTTATAAATGATCAGCTATAGAAACCTCTGTACATACAGAAGCCTTCCTTCCCCTTAGCCTCTATGTTCTCCGTCTGGTATGTGAAGAACATCCGCGAGAAACTGAACGGGTGGTTCAGTACCAGTGCAACGAATGCATTCTGGATTTGGTCGCTCATCTCGTCAAATCCTCCACGCCTGGAGGCAATGCACTTGAGGATCACATGTGCCAGGTACTTGAACTGTGGGCACATGTTGCTCTTGTTTAGCACGCCGGCATTGATGTCGCCGGCGTACTTGATCCTCAAGAAACATCCCCGAACAGTCAGGGGATGTAGCTTGGTTGGGTTGTCTCCATCCTCCCCCAAATCCAAGACCCTCCATAAGCCGTCTTCCCCTATGTCAATGTCTTGGCCGAAGATAGAACTTCAAATCCGGTATGGCTCAACTGAGCGATCTACAACAGCATTCTCCCAGAATGCCTGCTGTAGTGAGCGATAATGTGTGCACGGAGTAGAAATAGCTCTATAAATCCTCAATCGACGAAGAAACTCGATGATCCCAATAAACTCTGAAGCGTTCCTAGACGTTGTGTCGAGGTAAGCACAGATATTGTGCTTAGTGCTCATAGTCCATCTGTCAGCCATGTTGCTGCAACACAAGTAACAAACACGTTAGATCCGTTCACAGAAAGAACACTTGAATTTGAACAGATTGTAACCAACTGGTTCAATCGTACCATTGAACCATATGACTGAGCTCAGTCGTACGATTGAGCCTACGACTGAAATTAGTCATATGTTATGCAATGCGGTTGAGTCAGTAGTGCGACTGATTAACCGATTGATTCAATCGTGCGATTGAATCGTGCGTCTGGCTCAATCGTGCGACTGAAGTTCATCAGCATGTCCTTTTGCATGAGCATTGTTCGAGTCCAAAATTTTGAATCTTTCTCAAAACAGTCAATTTCACTTCATGTTTGGATTCATTAGATGCGCCTGGACAAGATATAACACTTAATGTCTTTTAAATACATGTTTATGTACATTTAAGTGTTCTATTTTAGGTTTTTTAAGTCACGGTTCTGGTTTTAACATTTTCGGACTGTTTGGTTCGATTAATCTCCTCATTTGACATGGTTTCAGTCTCATAGTACCTGTAGATGGATAGTAATCAGTCAGTAACGCAATATCAGTGGAAATCACAACGAAAATTTTGAAAAGGGTGCTTAGTAATCGTTGGTTTTTGAGAGAGTTTTTGAGGTCAAGTGTAGGGCTACGACCGACTGACCCTTTATTTATACTGATTTTAAGATTCAGTCGTGCGACTGGACCCATACACATGCTTCATTCGTGCGACTGGGGTTCAGTCGTGCGACTGGCTCATACTCCTTCATCCAGTCGTACGAGTGGTTCAATCTTATAATCCAATCGCATGATTGTTTCCATACTCATGGTCCAATCGTGTGACTTGTTCATACTTATGATTGATCCGTACGACTGGCTCATAATTATGATTCAATCGTACGACTGGCTCATACTTATGATTCAGTCGTGCGATTGACTCATACTTATGAGTTTGACCTCATACATTTTCATACACTCAAAATCTAACTTGTGATATATAACATTATGAACAACGATCATCTCATACATGACCTTTTTTTTAAATTTAACATCATTTGATCACCTCAGACGTGATCCTTTTAATTTGAAAACATTTGATCACCTCAGACGTGATCCTTTTAATTTGAAACCATTTGATCACCTCAGACGTGATCATTATAGTTTGAAAACATTTGATCACCTCAGACGTGGTCCTTTTAGCTTGTGATTCACAATGTTCATCTAGTCACATAGTCCGACATTTACGTAAAGCAAATAACAAGAACATAGAAACAATTTGAATTAACACAAACAAAGAGAGAAAACATAATTTTGTGTTTTGGTTTGAGGTGGATTGAAACCTTTTAAAATCCATTAACCGGTTTTTCCTCCTGAACAGAACAGCTTCATGTTATTTTAATCATTTTTGGAGAGATTCATATGGAATCATACATGTATATCACAATTATTTGGGAACCTCTTAGGTTTACGTGAATACTGGATTCTTATTTGTTTGAGAGTCAATAGCACTTGTAGGAAATCATACTAGAGCTATAAGATGCACACACTGATTTTAACAGTCGAGAGTTACAGTCACGATGATTGTCAGTATGTTTGTTCACTTAAATCCATACACAGATTTTTGACTCACATTGGTGATAAGTTAGGTTATATTATTTCAACAAGCATTTGTGGATCCCACACTTATATGGTAATCAACATTCCTCAGGAGATTTTTTAGCGGTCTACGGGTATTTGATAAGAATAAACTATTCTAAGAGCTTTCAGAGAGATGCCAAGCCTCAGGTCAGTGCCATCGCACAGCAGAGAGGCGCAAACAAAAATGAATTCTAGAATATTTAGGTTATGCTTATCCTCAGGTCAGTGCCATCACACAGCAGAGAGGCACACAACCTATCTTCTTGTTAGAGCATTTTTTTTCTTTTTGCACATAACGCACCAACAACATTAGTCATTAGCTTGATTGCGTTTAACCTTTTTTTTCATGTGCTTTGCTCATTTTTATGGTCATCCGCACACATTTATGACGTTTATTTTGCTTGTCACCCCTTATTGGAAATGCATTGATTGTGTTAACCAGGGATAAGATGTGAACCCACAGCAAGTTGAACAACTTAGTTCGAATTTGATTCACCAATGAAGTCTACTCGTCTATTGTGTTGAATCTACCGACACATCATATAATGAACTAGCAACCTCTAGGTCTACTTTCTTTATGTTACCTCAGTAGCGGACTAGTTTACTATCATTTTTCCTCTATTTTGCTTAGACTTCTCAGACTTGTAATTTGAATATAGCATGTTAATCATTTAAGTCCTTTTGATGTCCCAAATAATTAGTTCCATGTGTACTATCATTTTTCATAATTGTTGAATCACTCTCACAGATTTGATTGCTTAACTTTAAGCTAATCTGCCCGCCCTCGTTTTTTTATTTTTATTTTTTAAGTAATTAAATACTGAAACTATAACTGAAACTAACTATACTATTCTCCCCCTAAAATTCTAAAACCAAAAATATTTTTGTGTTTTTGGATTTTTTTTAAGACATGAAAATAAAATAAAATAAAAAATAAGAAATATATGGCGGACTACAAACTCGACTCTTCTGGAATCACAGCACTTTTCTTTTTCACGCCATTTACCTCCAACAGAATAAAAACCGAGGTTTGTCAAACGCTTTTGTGTAGAGGTCGGCGCGTTGAAAATCCATATTAATTTTAACAACATCGATTAATTTCTTTTCAAAACAGTCATGTATAAAGTGATATATAATACCGATGTGTTTAGTTTTTGGGTGTTGGACCGGATTTTTAGTAACAACCATTGCAGTAGAACTATCAACAAAGATAGGGGTGTTAGAAAATTGCAAACCGTAGTCTCGCATTTGCTGTTGAATCCAAATGATTTGGGAGCAACAGCTTGCAGCAACAACATATTCAGCTTCATATGTTGACAGAGCAACAAATGTCTGCTTCTTACACTGCCAGATGACTAACCGTCTTTCAAAGAACTGACATCCTGCTGATGTTAACTTATAATTCATCTTGCAACCACCATAATCCGAGTCACTATACGCTGTAAGCTCAAAGTCATCATCATGAGGATACCATAACCCGAGTGTTGGAGTACCCTTCAGATAACGAAATATCCTCTTAACCCCAATTAGATAATTTACTTTTGGTTTGGCCTGATATCTGGAACAGAGACACGTGGCATACATAATATCAGGACGAGAGGCTGTGAGGTACATAAGAGATCCGATCATTCCTCTGTACATAGTGGCATCTACCAGATCACCATTATCATCGGGTGCCACATCATGATTTGTGGGAAGTGGTGTTCCAGCAGCTGTAGCATTCTCCATGTCGAAACGACTGAGGATATCTCCTACATATTTGGACTGATGCAGGAAAATCCCTTTTGGTGTCTGATCCACCTGTAACCCAAGGAAGAACTTCATCTCTCCCATAGCACTCATCTCGAACTCAGCTTTCATTACATATTCGAATTCCTTACACAAAGCTTCATTTTTGGAGCCGAAGATGATGTCATCCACATATATCTGTACCAGTAGTATATCATCATCTTTATCTTTGATGAACAACGTGCAGTCAATGACTCCTCTACGAAAACCATGTTTGAGCAGATGAGTTGAGAGTTTCTCATACCAGGCTCGTGGAGCTTAATGAAGCCCGTATAGAGCCTTGTCCAATTTATAGACTCTATCCCGATGATACGGATCCTCAATCCTTCGGGTTGACTGACGTACACTGTTTCACGAATTTCACCATGAAGAAATGCACTTTTCACATCCAATTGATAAACTTTAATCTTCATGTAGGATGTGTAGGCTAAGAAAATACGGATTGCTTTCATCCTTGCCACCGGTGCAAACACTTCATTGTAGTCAATGCCTTCTACTTGTCTGAATCCTTGAACGACTAGCCTAGCCTTGTTTCTTATTATGACTCCTTGATCATCTCTCTTACATTTAAGAACCCATTTAGTGCCAATCACCTTTGCACCTTTTGGTCTATCCACAAGAGTCCATACTCCTAACTTCTTGAATTGAAGGAGTTCTTCTTGCATAGCACTAACCCATTCCTCGTTGTTTAAGGCTTCACTTACATATTTTGGCTCAAGTTGAGACACAAAACATCAATAAGCACCATCGTGTAGATATCCTTTTTCCATGACTGAGGCATAATCAGCTGAGTATAGCTGATTTCGTGTCGGCACTCCCGATAGAACATGCCCAATGATGTTTTCCAGGGGATGATGCACATTAATTCATGATCCGGGAGTGGTGGGAACAACTACTTTAAGATCCAGATTTTAAATCCCAGGCTCAGTATCGGTAGCTGTTGGAGTATGAGGTTCAGAAATGTTAGAGGCCTCAGGATCAGATGCATGTGTACTTTCATTAGAGGGAACCTGTTCCTCCTGGTCCGCATTTGCGGTCTCAACTGCCTCATTATCAGAGGAAGAATCACTAACTTCAAGCTCTCCCCCTGAAGGGCTAGAAGTATCATCTACTTGAACCGATGAAGTTGGGTCTAGTGGAGGAGTATTCTATACATCATACATCATTCGAGCAAATAACTCACATCAGGATGAAAAGGCGGTAGATTGAAGGACTTAAAAATCCATCATAGTCAAAGAAGAAGGAAGGTCCTTTTCTAGCAGGGGGTTGGTGTATCTTTGGACATCAACATTGCACCACACTTCTACCTGACATGTTGAGTTGTTATAAACTCTCTTGTCTGGTATACTATATCCGAGAAAGATACCTTCTTCAGCCTTCTCACTAAACTTCCCAGTCTGAGTTTTCCTTAACAACATGCACGGTGCACCAAATGGTTCGAGATACTCCAAGTTTGGTTTACGTCGCTGGAGTAGTTCATAACATGTTTTACCATGACGTTTGACCACCAAGACTCGATTGAGAGTGTAGCATGCATTAGCCACTACCTCGTTCCAAAATTGAATAGGCAATTTAGAGTCGGCTAACATTGTTCTTGTTGTATCTATCAAGCTACGATTCTTTCTTTTAGCAACCCCATTCATCTGTGGAGTGTAGGCACACGTAAATTGATGTACAATTCCTTTCTCTCAACAGAATGCCTCCATCTACTGATTCTTGAACTCTGTTCAGTTGTCTGATCGAATCTGCCTTACTTTCAGCTTGTAGAGTGATTCCAAAGTAGTTACTAGATGTTTGAATGATTCAAATTTCTCTGATTTGGATTTCAGAAACATAACCCTAGAAAATCTTGAGTAATCATCAGTTACTACATAGCACTACAGATCTCCAACAATGCTCTTTGTGCTGACTGGGCCAAACAGATCCATGTGTAGAAGCTCGAGAGGAATATCAATAGAATTAACTTTCTTTGCCTTGTGAGACTTCTTGGTCTGTTTCCCTTTCTTACTTGCTACGCAAAAATCCAGAAGCTGGAAATTCTTGATAGTTACTCCATTCACTAAATCATTCTGTACCAGATGATTCATCTTCCTAGGATTAATGTGTCCTATTTGCCTATGCCAGGAGATTGAATCCCTCTCTGTTTCTTTTGACAAGAAGCATTGCACACTGGTCTCAGTTGTGGAGGCTTTTGATTGATCCAAGACATACAGATCATTATATCTTGAAGCTGACATTAGAACTTTATCCTCCTGGATCACATAATCCTTTTTCAACATGTAGCACTTCTTGTTGTCAAACACAACTTTGAATCCTTTATCACAGATCTGGGAGACTGAAAGCAAATTGTTCTGTAGTTGTTGAACGTAGTTGACCTTGTCAAACTTCACTTTCTCGTTTCCCACTTCGCCTTGGGCTGTGAGGTAACCTCCTTTATTCCCAGCGAATGATACGTGTCCCCCTTTAATTTGCTTGACGTTGAAAAGGATGGACGAATTCCCGATCATGTGTCTGGAAGCCCCACTATCAATAATCCAGGTATTAGTGATAGCACTATAGCGGACACCCTGCACATACAAAGGAAATGATTAGTTTAGGTTTGGGATCCAAGCCTTAACTGGCTTGGGTGTCCCAGAGATATCACACATCATGAACTCAACCCACTGTCCTTCAGAGGATGAAGGCACATTTTTTTTCTTCTTGTTCTTATCATCAGACAAATTACTTGATTTTATCTTCCATTACCCAGTTTTGTGTAATGCCTGTTTGTGATAAACAGACGACTGCTTATTGTTTGAAATTTAGGTTCACTAATCGTTTTAGATGGAGTATTATATCTCATTTTAGAAAAAACTTGGTTTTGCATCATAAAGTTCAATTTTTTTTGGGCTTTTGATAATGAAGACAATTAGGAGACATATGTCCTCGTTTTCCACAACTGTAGCATGATCTCCCTTCTACAGATTGAGGAAATTTTTTATGTGGTGTTGAGTTTCGTAAGGGTGTGAGATGTGTCTGGTTGGGTTTTGTCACTTCTCTCTTAGATGTTCAGCTTCTTTAACAAATTAATTGTTTTAACATTTTTAACATCTTTAACTATTAGTTTATTTGGACTTTGATGAGTAACATGTTTTTGGTTAACTGGTTTAGTCATATTTGGTTCAGAAGTGGATGTGTGTGAACCTGACCTTAAATTAACCTTTTCAATTTGATCATTCAAATTTTCAATAGGCATCTTCTCTTTTGACTTCAAAGTAGATTCCTTTTGTTTAGTGATATTTTTCACAGATTTGCCCGTAGAATTAGGATCACTAACAAGAGGAGTGGACACCACATGATCCTTTACTGGGTTATTATTGATTGGTCTACATTTAGTGTTCAAAAGGATTTCATGTGGTGGCGGAACTACTTTATAACCCAGACCTTTCCCATTATTTTGTTCTTTCACTAAGTTTTAAACTATGTGAGAAGAACTAGCCAAACTATGTAGTTCTTGTTTTACAAATTCAACTTCGACTTCTAAAACTGCTTTTTCCTTTTTAGTTTTTTCCAAAGAGCTTAAATAAAACTTTATGTCATTTGATTGATTTAAGGCAACAACCTCGGTTTCCTTTAGTTGCTTCCCCAAAAGTTCTATCTTTTCTTTGAAACTGCATTCATTTTGTTTTAAAACGCGATTCGCTTCAGTGCAGAGTTGTAAATCATTTACCAAATTATCATTGTGTTCTAATAACCTTGCAAATTTTAGATCAATGCTTTTCCTAAATTTGTCACATTCAGTACAAGCATGTTTTTCAAATAATTGGTCTTTACAACTTATCTGTGTAGAATCAGACGAATCAGCCATCAAAGCTATATCAGACTCTTTGTTGACTGGAGATTCTGAGTTTGTTGCTCTGAGCTCTTCCTCGACCAGGTGATTACAACATTCCGGCTTCTTCAGTATCTGACATTGCTTGCTCAACTATTATCTCACCTTCACTAGCGGATCCATCATCCAGTGCATCGACAAAGGCAATATTTGATTCACCCTGAGAGACAAAGCGGAAGGACCAGTCTTGCCCTTCATCACCTTGAGCAGTCAGAGCCTTTGTCTCTTTAATTGAAGAAGTAGTTCCAATCATGTCTTTGTCTTGATGGTTGAATGTAGGAAATGGGTTTCCATTTCCAGTTTTCTTGGGCTTTACACATTCATGTTTAAAATACCCTTTTTCACCACAGTTGAAACATGTGACTTTGGTTTTATCAAAACCAAAAGTCGTATCTTTAGTGGCAACTAGATTTTGCCCCATCTTTTTGACGAACTTCTTTGCTCTTCTGACTGCACTAGCCAAGGCCCACATTATGTCCATTCTTTCTAGCTCATTTTCATCAACTTGCTTGTAATCCTCATCTGCAAGATGACAATTTCCAATCTTACCGGCAACTAAACCATCATAAGATTGTACAACAGCCGCTAGAAGATCCATGTGCTCCTTAGCAACTTCCACTGTGACATTACTGAGATTCTCAGTCTTCAACTTTGTAGTATTTGCCTCAGGAACTATGTATTGGGTTGCAGTTGACCCTGACGTTTCGGTTCCTGAAGCACTGTTTTGTGAAGGAGCAGAAGAACTAGACACGAACGTTGTTTGTAACAGTGCTCCTGAAACAGCTAGAGTCGGAACTGAGTTGTAAAGTGAAGGATTCTAAACATAGGATCCCTTCTTTGACTTGTATTTCATTCGCAATTCTTCCTCCCTTAATTTCAAGATGAAATCATTTATGTCTAGCGTCGCAAGAATGTCGTTTTGTCTCAGATTAGACACAAATGAATCCCATTTATCAGGCAAACCATCAGCAAAGCTTGAAACTTTATCTTCCATAGATGTTGTCACACATGAGTGTGCAAATCACTCATCAGATGATAGAATCTGTCAGTAAATCATCCACGCTCTCATTCCCTATCGAAGAGAAACTATCAAATTTATTTTTGAGAGCTTTAGCCTTCAGTGCTTTGAGAGTTGCGTTTCCATCATATCTCTTCTCCAATGACTCCCATAACTTTTTAGCCTGCTTGTTCTCAGAGAACTGATGAAAGATGTCCTTAGGTATCGACTGAGTCAACAAGGCATATACTTTTTTTTAGCATTAATAAGAATCTTCTGAGCTTCACTCATTCCTCCCAAAGTTAACTTGACCCCATTAGCACTGACTGGTACCGTATAACCCGTCTCAATGGATGTCCAAATATTTGGGTCAACTCCATTTAAGTAGATTTCAAACCGCTGTTTTCACTGTGGATATTCATCTAACGTTAACAACTTTGGCGGTTTATTATGATTTCCAATCTCATTCTCCAGAAGTAGAAGGTTCTGGATGCGGGAGTCCTTTCCGGCAGTAAATGCAGCAAATTGGTCTTCCATTGCTTTAAACTTGGTACCATTAGAACAGGATAGTTTCACTCGTGCGAATGGGCTATGAGTATGGATCACTCGTGCAAAGAAGGATGCGAATGAATTCTATCGTGTGATTGGATTCAGTCGTGCGTATGAACAAGGTGATTGGAATCAACCGACTGGAGTTGTTCAGTCGTGCGGATGGGAGATGCGACTAAGTTCAGTCGTGTGAATGGAGTATACGAATGAGTTCAATCGTACGAATGGACCAATCGTGTGACTGAAGGCTGCTGAGTTTGTAAAATGGAATATTTTGACACTTTGACACAAAATAAAAGTTTCCCAGGAACCCTAATCTTCTGTATAATGAAAAACTGAGACTTTAATGCATGCAAACGTTGAAAACACCTTTTGAAGCAAAAACGGTGACTCTTTTGATTTAAAAACGTAGATTTTAACACCAAAACTAATCGAATCCAACGCAAAATCACGAGCCAAAGCTCTGATACCACTTGTTAGGACCGTGTATGTACGGAGTACTAACGGATTCTGCGTGAACCAGATCAAATAGTGCGGAATCCTATTTGATTGGCGATCCAATTAGTGAGAACGATAACCCGATCGATATAACAATGAACTAAACGTTAAGAATGAGTAGGAATCGATCAAGAACGAACTATGAAGTTGGATTGGTTGTTTCAGACGCTCTGGACGACTAGGGTTTATGAATATTTGAAGTCTCTCTCAAAGTGTTTTGTTTTTCCACGAATTAAGTGGTATTTATAGGTTTGTAGTTTTCATTCGTACGACTGAACCATTAGCATGGTTCAGTCGTGAGACTGAATCATTTGGTTGATTCATACGCACGACTGAAGGTTCAGTCGTGCGACTGAGTCAATATTATGTCTCAATCATACGACTGAATCACTCTCCTGGTTCAGTCGTGCGACTGGTCCATAAGCATGATATATTCATGCGTATGGTCCATTAGCATGAATAATCACCAATACTATGAAATATTTAAAGATAAATAAAAATCAAGACATATAACATATTTCATTTCATCATCACATTACATATATGTAAGACATGAAAGACTTTTACATTTAAGTACATAAACTAGGAACATCATGTATCTACAATCACATAATGACATGATTAGGATTACTAAATGAACTGAAAAACATAAAAGAGTTATATTTTTAACATTGTGTTATTTGAAAATCATCATTTTAAAAAACACAATGCATAACGCAATCAACATTAAACACAATGGGTAACACAGTGACCAACACTAGACTCGATAATTAGCAATAGACATAATATGTTGTTTGACGAGTATTATATAATAACATGATCAGGATTACATAATGAACTAGAAAAACATAAGAAAAATATTACATTTCTCACTATTGTGTTATTTGAAAACCATCATTTTAAAGAAACACAATGCTTAAGACAATGGTCAACATTAAATACAATAGATAACATAATGACTAGAACTAGACTCGATGATTAACATAGACATAATGAACTGCTTGATGAGGATTACACAATAACCTAATCAAAATTACACAATGAATTAGAAAACATAAAAAAGTTACAATTTTAGCATTGTGTTATTTGAAAATCACCATTTTAAAAAGCACAACACATAACACAGTAGTCAACATTAGACATAATGGGTAACACAATGACCAACACTAGACTCGATAATTGCCAATAGACACAATGAGCTCTTTGACGAGGATTACATTATGATATGATCAGGATTACACAATGAGCCAAAAAAATATATAAAAAGTTACAATTTCAGCATTGTGTTATTTGAAAATCATCATTTAAAAAAATAATGCATAACACAATTGTTAACATTACACACAACGGATAACATAATAACTAGCACTAGACTTGATAATTAGCAATAAACAAGTGAGCTGCTTGATAAATATTACATAATAAACTGATCATGATTAGATAATGAATTAAAAAACGTAAAAAATACATTTTTAGTATTGTGTTATTTGAAAATCATCATTTTAAAAACGCAATACATAACAACATGGTTAACATTAAGTTAACCAAAATGATCTGATGAATATCACAATAACATGATATTACACAATTATTTGATATTACACTATATGCTGATAAATATTACACAATGAGCTGATATATTGTAAAAAAATTCTTTATTTTTTATGTATCAAAATTGGTGTTTTAAAGAGTAACAAAACTTGTTTTCTGTGTGATATTTTTTATAAAAAATAATGTTGCATGTAAACGTCACGAGCGTTTAAAAAAGTGGGGTGAAACTTGAAAATGTGGTTAAGACTAAAATACTCTAGGTCTATCATTTAAAGTTTTAATTATTTACCATTATGTTATTGAAATTTGTTAGCCATTGGATTTAAAATCTAATGGATAGTAATCATTCTCACCTTTTTTAGTTTTTTCTTTATTTGTAGAATAACCCTACGCTTAAAATTTAAGGTTTTAGAATTAAAAATAAAAAGGCATTTTTATTTATGGGATTAAATAACCTTGATACGATTTTAGTCCATGTTTATATTCAACATAATTGTATTATTGTATTTTTCTGGAATAACTTTAGGTGGTTACTATATTAAAGATCATTTTAAATTTCTAAAGAGTCATATGATTAGGTAGTCTTGACGGGAGTGTAGTCTATTTTCGTATTACACGTGTATAAAATGATCTTATCATGAATTTGTGTGTGTTATCATTATTTAGAGAGTGGGAGTTAAAATCTAAGTGAACATTACCTTTGATTAATTATCTTTCTTGATTTCTATATATCTTTATTTATTTATATTTATATTAGTTTAAATACAAAAATAACTCATTATCTATATTTGTTAGATAAATAATAACAAATGTCTACTATCAGTAGGTACTTGTCCTTGGATCGATACTTGGTTCTTGTTAAATCTATGCTACATACATTAGGTGCACTTGCATATTTGTGTGTGATTTAGTTCTAAGTTAAAAATCATTTCAATAAAGTTAAAACCAAGTGACGTGGAAAATTATTATTAAATATATATATACATCACACACATCAATACCTAGTTTCACTTTTTGTTGTTTAAATTCTACTAATCGAACCATCGGTTTTGAGAGACCATAAAGACTAAACCGAACCGACTTTTTCACATCCCTACGTTAGTTTATAATGAACTTCAACATGAATGGTTAGCAAAAATTCATCCTGGAGTTGCATATGATGCTAAAAACTATCAATATCAATATTCTAGGAAAGTCAACTCAAGTATTCATGATCAGGTAAGGAAAGATCCATAAGTCAAAAACAATGGAAAAACCCAAGGGTAACAAGGCCAAGGGGAGACAAACATGTTTCTAGTATGTAAGGAAATCTCCAAAGGATATTAAAATTTTTCATTGTGATGAACTAGGAACCAGAAGTGAAACGCCTAAAGTGCCTAGCTAAACTAAAGAAGGGCAATGCTAGTGGAGCAAGAACTTCCGGTATCTAAACAATAGAATTATATTCTTATTCCTATGAGAACTAGGTATTTGATACTGGTTGTGGTACCCATATTTGCAATGATTTGTAGGGATTGAAAGGGTTAAAGAGCTGAAGGGAGGCAATATGTATCTGCATGTTGGGAATGGAGTTCATGTTGCTACGAAAAGAATAGGACAATATTCCGGATTACCAAATGGATGTATCTGACATTAGCGAATGATTGTGTGGGTCACTTGACTAGCAATATCATTTCAGTTTATCATTTATATAAACAAGGTTTCATTATGTTTATAATTAAAACATTTGACTTATTTCAATGATATGTTCTATTTGGAGACTAGGCATCATAATGGTATTTATGAAATAAATTTGTGACTCAATACCAAATTAAGGATCAATTACTAACTAGACTTATGTGTGACACTATACACTTGGTCATATAAGTAAGAAACACATATCAAAGCTCGAGATTGATGGAATCTTTGAATCCAGTGGTTTAAAGACATTTGATATATTTGAATCATGCGTAAGTGGTAAAAATGATTAAGACACTTTTTTAAGAAATAGATGAGGGAGCCTCAGATATGCTAGGTCTTAAACACATAGATGTCTATGGTCCTTTTCGGACAATGTCAAGATATAATGAAAAATAGCTTATAACTTTCACAAACAACTAGAGTCTTCATGGTTATGCTTACTTGTTGAAAATAAACATGTAGCTTTTGAAGTAGAGGCATGCAAAAAGATGTGAATCTAAAAGCAAATCCAAAATTCCCAACTCAAATAAACTAAAAATACAAAAATGCAAATTGCGGATACCTAGAATATTTATATTTAGATAGTTTTTCTTTTTTAAAAATTTTGGATATATAGGATATTCGAATTATTCAAAATTGTAAGGCCCCGTTCCCGGGACGCCTACAGTTGGTCATTCATCGCACTCAAAACAAATATTTACATTTTTCATTTCATAAATAGTTGCAGCGGAAACATTAAAACACAATTTCATTTCAACAAAATACTTTTGCACAATATTACAATCGTTCTTTTAACAATATCATTTTACATTTATTACAAAAACATTAAACATAGTGGATGCCCTCCAAAATACGCTGAGTAGCCGTCCCGTGCCATCCTCAGCAACATACCTGCCAACTGGAAACACATCAAAGTCAGCGTTGCTGAGTGAGTTCTAGTTTTATAATAAAACATACGTTACTTTCATAAAACCGTTCTTTATAAAAACATCGCTACATACATGCGTTCACACATCATACGTACACACAGATAATATCATTATTATCTTCGTCCTTACCTTCGTTACGTTCATCATTTATCATACATCTTTATCTTTCACTTCTTTCTAGATCCTGTCAGGCTTTACCCTCTTCATAGCACACAGCCACGATTACCGAGGTCGAATGACAAGGATCCCATTTCGTACATTATTAGGATATCTCATTAACGTTCATTTCATACATTCGCTCTTTCTTTCATTACTTTACTCATACTCTTTCATTACTCAAATCTTGTCTCATGCAATATCCCCGACTCATGCTCGAAAGCTGATGTTGGACCGGGACCTGCTCACAAGTCCCCGACTCACGTCCGAAGACTGACACAACACCGGGATACGCGACAAAGATCCCTTACGAGTCAATAACCGGGATTGAACTCTATCCGAGTCTGTTGCAACACAAAGTCACTCACCTCATTAGCAATCTCAACGATTGCACGCTATACGAGTCTGTTGCAACAGCAGGGTTGCTTACCTCATGTGTATGCTTGGCTTCATGCCACACCCCCGAAGTTATGCGTAACTCGGGTAACCATCACATATTTCACCCCCATCAACATGGGTACTACACCCCCATCGAAATGGGTACATCACCTCCATCGAAATGGGTACATCACCCCCATCAACATGGGTACTACACCCCCACCGAAATGGGTACATCACCCCCATCAATATGGGTACATTATCGAAGGTCAGTCACAAAGACTGGAACCCTTGCGTGCACACTATAGGATAGCTGAACCTCTCACGGTTGAGCTTAAGACATTTAGAGCCGTGCACTTCACTACGCTTCACTTGCAGCCTCTCGCGATTTCATTCATTCATCTATGCATGCATTCATTCATTACGTTCCTCTTTTCACTATCTTACACTTTACGTTACATAATACTTCATTACGTTCATTAACGTTCAACGCAAAGCCATAGAAAGATAAACATACATAATAAGGAACATAAACATAAACATAAACATACACATCATCATCATACGCATCAATCATAAATCACATCACCCACATCATACATACTATGCAACAAATGCACCGCCATGCCTAACATAACACATAACATCATACATATCATTATCATCTCCATCATCATCCTTATCATTAGCTCATCATCCTGCTTCACCTTATACCGTCCATGCCCATCACATCATCGAGAAACTTCATCTCGGCTATCATCTCTGAACACTTAGACGAATGGGCATCTATGCGAATGGACCCTATGCGAATGGACTATGGGCGAATGGACATCTATGCGTATGGACTCTCAGTCGCATAATCTTTCATGCGTATGGCCTTCAGTCGCATGACTTCAGGCGTATGGGCTTCAGTCGCATACCCTTCGTGCGAATGAACCTAAGTCGCATGGCCTCTAGGCGCATGGACTTCAGTCGCATAACCTTCGTGCGTATGGACCTCAGTCGCACCATCTTTCAATCGCATGACTCCTCAGCACATGAACTTCAATCGCATGACCATCGTGCGTATGGACCTCAGTCGCATGGCAAGCGTGCGCATGGACCTCAGTCGCACTCCAATCGGCCGAATGGCCTCCAATCGCCCTCCAGTCGGTCGCCTAGCCCTAGCTGGTGCAGAATGCAGTTTACTCGACTGCAGCCGCGGGTTTCGGCCTCCAACCCCTTCCAAACCTCATTTAAGCTCAAATCAACCATTCTAAACCTTAGGGAAACATACCACGACCTCATACAAGCATAACCAAGCAAGAAATCAAGCTTCAAACGCATCATACACATACATACATGCATCAAAACGGGTCTTCACCCAAAAACTCGAAAATAGGTTTTCAGATGTGTTCCATCCCTAAAATCAGTTGAAAACGTGTAAAAGTGGGGTCCTAGAACTCACCTTAACGATCCCGACGAGTAGAGCTTCGATTTGACTCGCTCCACGTCGATTTCCACGCTCGAATCCACCCGAACCAACTTTTCTTTCCTTTTTCTCCTTCTCTACTCCCCTCCTCTCTTGGCTGAAAAATGGGAAGAATGGGGGTGTTTTCCCCCTTTTATACTCTCGTGCATCGAAGTTTCTCTCGTTGGCGGGTTTGGTCCCTCGGCTTCGGACTTTATTTCTTTTTCTTCTTTTGTCGGCTTCAAAGGAAATTTCCGGGTGTTACAAAAATATTGTTCTAAAAACTCTTATATAATAAATATTAGTTAGAAGTTTTATCATTTTTAAGTTATTTAAAAAAAGTCTGTAAATCTAAATAATTTTTTTAAATTATCAATTAATACATATTTTTTAAAACATAAATATCTGTCGAATATTGAATATTAAAAATTTAGAAAATCTAAATTTGAACACTCCTATTTTGAAGTATTCAAACTTTTCCAAAATGTAATGCAACATCAGCTTGGTAAAACGATAAAGGTCATTTGTTCGGATAGGGATGGGAAACATCTAAGCTACAACTCTATGTACATCCTAATAATTGTGGGAAAGTTTCATAATCGACTCTGCTTATAACACTATAGCAAATGGTTTGTGTCGGAGGAAGAATTAAACATTGTTAGACATGGTTCAATTGATGACGAATCGTGAAACCCTGTCACACTTCTTTTGGAGTTATGCCTTTGGAAACTACAACCTGAATAGTCAACATGGTAAGAAGGTAGATAAGGCTGCATATGAGATATGGCATTAGAAAGTCCAAATTCTTCATACTTAATGGTACGAGGTGGTGAATCTTATGTCTTAGGTGATACTTTCAACAAGTTAGAATCCAAAGGTGAAAAGTGCATTTTTATCGATTACCCAAAAGAGACTAAAGCATATTATTTCTCTAGCTTTGTTTAGAATAAGGTTTTCATCGACAGGAGAGGAGTTTCCTTAGAATAAGAAATTCCTCACCAGAGAGCTGAAAGAAATTAATCTAGATCTTAAAGAGATTCGAAAACTAGAAACACACAATCTCATATGAACCGTGAAATTAATAAACGGTTGTTGAGCTTAACTCTAGAATGGTTGGGTACAAGATGTTACAGTGAGTATTCGTTAAGTCTCGTAGAGCTCATCATGAGCCTTATAGATATGGGTTTCTCATAAACAATGACAAAGTATATTTAATGGAGCAAAGTGAACCCCCTAACTAGAGGTGGACATAAAACCCGGTTCGGGAACCGGTTTGGCCAAAAAAACGGAACCGGTTAAAAAAACTGGTTTGGCCAAAACCGACCCACTACGTCGGTTCCCCTTTGGTTTCATAAGTCCTGGAGCAAAATGGTTTCAAACATGTCTGGTTTAAAAACCGGTTCAACACTTAAACCGGTTCCCAAACCGGTTTTTTAAACTACTTGTTACCCAACATTTATAAAGCCACTTTTTTACCGTTTGGGCTAGTTTTGACCGTATTTTGGTGTTGTTTAACCATTATATCCCCTTAGGTTAGTATTAATATATATTAGATGTTTTAGTTGAATCATAACAACTTAAAACACTATCTACTCTAAAAATCTCAACAATGCTCAACACTTACGTTAATTCAAAAAAAACTATCAAATGGCTTCATCAAGTTCTCAATAAATCGTTGGTTGTGATGCGTCTTCAAGCAACATGGTGGTAGCAATCCTTCCTACGAATAGAAACCCTAAAATATGATGCAATTACAATTTATTTCAAATGGCTAGCGGTCCTAACAAAGCTCATTGCAAGTTTTGTAATAAGATTTTCAAAAAGGACGCAAACGCAAACTTAAAAAACCACATTTAATATAAATATTGCAAGACATTAAAAGATAAGCAGTCTCAAGTTCAAGCTTTGATGACGAGCGAATGAAATGTTTGGGATTATAATGTTGATGCGGTTAAGGAGCAAATGGCGCATTTTGTAATTCATGAAAGCTTGTCATTCAAACATCTCAATAACAAACTTTTGACTTGACTCATCCAACGAACTCTTCAAGAACGTTATACCAGTGTAAGTCGTGTTAATATTCGAAGAGGTTGCTTAAAAATGTGAAAATATGCTAAAGATGAATTAATTTCTTATTTTGAAAATTTACAAACCAATGTTAACTTAACTAGTGATGTTTAGTCGACTCCTCACAATTCACCAGACTCGTACATTTGTGTCACCGCACGTTGGGTTGAACTCGATTCATGACAAATGATTAAACATGAATTTGCATTTGAATTGTTTGATTATCCTCAGATTGGTGAAAATATTTTTTAATCTTATTGATAAAGTTATTAAAACGTATAAATTGAAAAATATTTAGATACATTTGCCACTGTACCACTAGAACACATGACACCTATTGATTACTCCTTACGCTTCTTGAATATTTATGCATTTTTAATATAGCTCACCCCTGAATATGTTTTAATTGGGTTGTAAGAGTCAAAATGATGAGAGAGTAATATATTTTTTTAAATGTGTACGTGTTATACATGAATAATAAAATTGTTTAACGTCAACAATCATTTTATCATGATCTTAGCGAATTCAATATAAATGAAAGTAGATTGATTATAAAGTTGCTTCAACGTATGTTTTAACGCAAAAATAAAGAAAAAGAAACAAATACTCTATTACTAGAAGACATAGCAAATGAATAGTGAAATTTTTCTTTTCAGTTTTGATCACCAAACTTATGATTTTTATGTTTACCACCTTCTGTTAGCCTCACTTTATAACATAGATGCATGTTGCCAGTCTTATTCTGATTAGAGAGAGAGAAAGCGCAGAGGGGGAGGCCCGCCTCTACCACTTCCATGGTCTCCGCCCTACCTTGGTAGTATGATCGACAAGCCTTGGTGGTCATTTTATCTTTCTAACTACTGCCATGTCGCTTGCCCTTTTTGAACGCTCTCGCCTCCTTCTTGCTTCAATTTCGATTTCCTTCAACCGATATAAACATAATGATAGAGGATTACTAGAGTTGTCTCTTCTAGCCTGGCTCTTTCGACGCAACCTCAACTGGTAGGTCTATTTTGTATGTCGATTTGAGGACCTGTTATTGTTGTGATTTGGGTTTGCTTTTCGCTGTTTGTTCACTGACTTTTTGGTCGTATTTTTAGTGTTTGTTCCCTCAATGATGGTTACGATTAATTTTTTTTCATTGATTATTCTCTCAATCCTTTTGGTGTTCTTTGTTGTATCTTCTATTGATGGGTATGTAGTTGTTAGGTGTAGAATTTGATGCATTTTGAGCTTTTCTCATTTAGTTGAGATTGCATTCGATAAAAGAGTAATTTGAGATTACATTCGATTGTTTATTTGGGTTTATTTAAACTATTTGTTCAATGATTTAGGGTTACGTGTGATTGTTTATGTAACTTGCTTTTGTTGGGCATATAGTTGTTAGATCTAGATGTTGGAGGAATATATTTTCCTGATGAAAATCCTAGCATTTATGGTTTGGTGTCCTTGGTTATTCTTGTTGATCGGTGGCGATGGGCGTACACTAATTTGAGAAAAAATTGAGTTTGGCTTCTGCAATATTTTTTTCTTCATAAACATCAGTAGCCTCGCACGATCATTTTATATGGCCTGTTGTTGATGATGCTGGTTGGTTGATGATGACAAAGTGCATTCGTCTGAGACTCTGGTTTGCATGTTGATTCTTTTGAGATCAGTTCTGATCTATAGTTCGATCCTGAGGCGAATTGTAAAAATCGTTGAATATTTATTTCTTATTATTATTTGTCTAGACGTGTTTTGTGGATTCTTGGTTGCTCACTCATTAAAACTTAAGTGACATTTTAGTAATGATTATAGCTATTTTTACTCAATAAATATTTTATCTAATAAAAATTAAAATGAAATGAATAGCATTAAGAATACTAAATGGGGGTGAGAGGAAGAGGACAGGAGGTGGCGCTGATAAAAGAGAGAAAGTGCAGTCAGTCTTCCCATCCTTTCAACCGGCGGACTCCATGCTGACCACCCATCACTCTTCTTGTTTTTCTTGTTGGGATTTGGTTATGAAACTCATGCATCAAACTCCATGCAATTATAAACCACCAAATTAAGATGCTCTTTGTCATCATATATAAACAAAATAAAAGTTTGAGAAAATTAGAAGGATATACAATATTATTATATAATATATAATATAATATAATATTATATATATATATATATATATATATATATATATATATATATATATATATATATATATATATATATATATATATATATATATTAATAATTTGATCTTTAGGTTTGAAAAATTAAATATTTGGTTATTACATTTAAATCAAATGTAACTCTTTTGATCATTCAAGTTGCTTGATGTTAAATTCTATCTAAGTTTACTAAGTAACTAAAATACCTAATTGTTAGAAAAAATAAAACTATACCATCATTGTCAACCAAACCAAAACAAAACAAAACAACCAAACCCTCTTCCTCTTGACTTATCTTCCAAAACCAGAACTTCTCACGAATCCATCATTGTCAACCCCACCTTAGATTTGTGTTCATCAATTCACATTCCTAGTAGATATCTACCCCAAGACTCCTCTTCATTCAACCACAAACGTAACACCAAATGTGTTACGTTTGTGCGAACAATAAATACCAAACATGTAAGTTTGCATTCCTAGAAACCAAAACCATAATATAACCGCATAGACTATCGGTATATTTATTTAAAACAGTTTTGTATCCATGGTTATTAGTTTTGAATTGAAATATTAGCAAGTGATAGCGTAAGGCTTCAATTGTGTTGAGTAAACTCGGCGGTATTAATCTACAAAGTTGTCTTGTTTTGAATTCCGCATAGACCGTTTTGTTTCTAAACTCGATCAAGGTTTCAATTTAAAAATGTTTTGTCTAGATTGCTTATTATTATGGATAAATATATATTTTTATGATAATTCAATTGATGCTTTTATCCTCATTTTAACTACGTTATATAATAAATTAATTATGAAAAATATAGTAATTTGTGACATCGGTATAGAATTCTCTATGATTGGTTCAGACACAAATACTCCCATTCATAAATAGTAGTCAACCACATTGATCAATACATAGACATATTTACTTACAAACTTACTCTATTAATAGTTAAAATATACAACATATTAATACACCCACACTCGAATATCACAAGTATTAATATGTAGTGTACGAAGTTGCATGATATAGTACTTTGCGTGTACTTTTTTTATTGTCGCCAGACTCCAAAGGTAGTGTATCTCATTTATTTATTTTTTAATTCGATATTATAGCATATGATTCTTAGAAAGCATAAACTTATATTTATAAAAATAAAATCTATAAATTCTAAACAGTTCATTTTCTCCAATTCCAATTCAACAATACGTTACATGGTTGACAAACAGTGAAGGTTAAATAAAATCAATCAATTCAATGCATAAGATGTATGTAACAAGTATAAGCAGTCCTTAATGTTATATCTTTTGGATGCAATTTACAACCATATCTACAATCTCATATTATAATTTTTGCCAGCTAGAGGTCTATAATACACTATATGAATTTTACCTTGCATAGACGATACCTATATCGACGACATGAGTGGCGGCTATAGATAAACCTATGGCGGCGATAGGTCTCCCTAGAATTTGAACTTGTCGAATCCTACACCAACAAGTCAACAAGACATCACCTCTAAAAAGTTGGGGAGGGTGGAGGGCTGCAAACGAACTGAACGTTCAGCGAACAGTTCATGAACCATTCGATGGGAAGTTCGTTTATGTTCGTTCGTTTAGTAAATGAACGAACACGAACAAGAAAATTCCGTTCGTTTAGTTAAACAAACGAACATGAACACAAAGCCGCGTTCGTTCATGTAACACCCGGATATTTATTATTTTGAAGCCGACGAAGAAAGAAAAGGAAATAAAGTCCAAAGTCGAGGGACCAAACTCGCCAACGAAAGAGAGTCGGGCGAGTGGAGTATATAAGGGAGAGGGCAGCCCTTACCCTCTCCCCCATACACAAATTTTCAGCTCTCAAGAGAGGAGAAGAGAGGAAGGAGAAGAAAAAGAGAAAAAGTAGTGTTTCGGGTGATTCGGGTGGCCAAACTCGTTGTGTAGCAAGCAAAATCGAAGCCCTTGACGTTGTGCTCGTTTGTGTGAGTTCTAGGACCCCACTTTTACTTGTTTTCAACTGATTTTGGGGCTGGAAAATGTTAAAACCCGTTTTTGGTGTAAGTATGTATTTGACCCATTTGGGTGTGATGTGTATGATGTGTTTCGTGTATGTTTCCGGGCTTGTGTGCGCTTGTATGGTGTTATGGTATGCATTCATAAGGTCCAGGAGGGTTAATTTAGGCTTAGAATGGGTTTGGATGAGCTTGAAGGCTGAAAATGGCAGATTGGGTTCGGGATGAACTCCATTCTGCATCAGCTAGGCTTAGGCGACCGAATCGAGGCCTTACGGCCGAATGAGAGGCGATGAGGGTCATTCGCATGATTGGGATTCATTCGCACGATTGAGGGTTCAATCGCACGACTAAGGCTTCAGTCGCACGACTGGGAGTCCAGTCGCATAGGGGATCGCACGACTGAGGGTTCAGTCGCATAGATGCTTAGTCGCATGAATCCATTCGCATGAGGTCAGTCGCATAGGTGCCCATTCGCAGTAGTCCCATACGCACAAGGTCCATACGCACGATTGAATGTTCATTCACATAGATGTTCATCCGCATGAGTCCAATCGCATGATGTTCAGTCGCATGGAGGCCATGCGACTGAAGGGTGTCCATACGCCCGAATAGCGCTGTTGCGCTCGAAGGAATGTGTAGTTTGACTTCTGGCCTTCGGGGAAAGGTGCAGATGTAAGTTTTAACGTAAAGTTTCTCGTAAGAGCATGTAAGATGACTATTATGGCCTTAGAGGGCATGTAGGGCATGATGATGATGATGTTGCATGTTTATGCATGTTATGAATGTATGATGTTGCCCTGTATGATGATGATGATGAATGTGTATGATATGTTCCTTATTATGATGTATGCTTATCTTTCTTGTGGCTTTACATGTCATGTTAATGAATGAATGAAGTATTATGTAATGTAAAGCGAAAGATAATAAAAGAGGAACATGAAGTAAGAATGCATGCATTAATGAATGATGAATGAACGAATGAAAGGCTTGCAAGCATATATATGGGGTGAGCGACTTTGTGTTGCAAAAGACTCGGATGAAGTGCAATCATTGAGATTGCCTGTGGGGTGAGCAACCTTGTCGTTGCAAAAGACTCGAGTAATGTGCTATCGTGATGTTGCCTTGGGGTGAGCAACCTTGTTGTTGTAAAAGACTCGGATAGCTCGCTATCATTAAGATGGGCAATGAGGTGAGCAACCCTAGGGGTGTAAAAGACTCGGATAGCGTGCAATCATTGAGATTGCTATTGAGGTGAGCGACTATGTTGTCGCAAAAGACTCGGAAGAATGAATGTATGAAAGGAAAGAAAGATAACGAATGAGATGAAAGATAATAATGACATTATCTGTGTATACGTATGTTGAATGATCGCATGAGAAAAGGAATAGTTTTTAACAAAAGTAAAGTATGTTTATTTTATGAAACTAGAACTCACTCAGCAACGCTGACTTTTTATATGTTTTCCAGTTGGTAGATAATGATTGCTGAGGATGGCACGGCAAGGCTACTCGGCTCTTTTTGGGATGGCATCCATTTATAAAGCTTTTGTGATGTAATGCAAACATGTATT
The DNA here is from genome assembly GCA_025215565.1 of Flaveria ramosissima. Lineage (NCBI taxonomy): Eukaryota > Viridiplantae > Streptophyta > Magnoliopsida > Asterales > Asteraceae > Flaveria > Flaveria ramosissima. The sequence goes on along the minus strand of CM046031.1, from coordinate 61,792,564 downwards.
TTGTAACCGGATAATGATGTATTATTTGGCAAAAGTGTTTATAATGAAACAAGATGTCATTTTTGAATGTTTCCGTTGCAATGTTTTCTTAAGGCAAATGTAATTATATGTTTTATGTGCGATGAATGACCAATTGTAGGCGTCCCGGGAACGGGGCCTTACAGTTCATTTATGTTCGTGAACGTTCGATAATGTGTTCGTTTATGTTTGTTAGTGTTCGTTCGTGAACGTTCGATAAAGTGTTCGTTTATGTTCGTTAAGGTGTTCGTTTATATTCTTAATTATTGTGTCAGTTATTTTTATGACTATTATATCAAGTATTTTTTTTTTATGTTAACTACTTATTTATTTTTGATTAACTTTGTTTAATCTTTGTAAAAAAATGTAAATTTTATTCTAAAATAAATTTATAATAATTTGTATTCGTTTGTGTTTATAAACTTTTTTATGCTTGTCATGTTCATGAATAGTTGTTTGTGTTCGTTGTTTTTGTTTGTGTTCATTTGCATTCGGTAATTGTTCGTGAACAGTTCATGAACATGTTTATTTTCTTAATGAACGAACACGAACACGAAATCTCGTTCGGTAAGTGTTCGTGAACAGTTCATGAACAAATTTATTTCTTAACGAACGAACACGAACAAGACATTGTTCGTGTTCGTTCGGTTCGTTTGCAGCCCAAGGTGGAGGGAATCAAGACGTCATACTCAAAAGTTATACTGAAGACATGTTGTTATAAGTAAAATATAATTTTGTTTTTCTTGTTTTTTTATATACTGCTACAAAATATAATAGGAAACAACACCATTTGAGTCCATCTTATGCCAATGGCATATCATCGGATATGTGATATTTTCTTTTTAGATTATTTGGTTTATTTAATTTGACCACGTCAGTTTTATGGAGACCCCATACCAACCACATGTTGTTGGTATAGGTCTCAGATCGAACAACAGGGTTTCTAGTTCGCTTTCTACTCATTTTCCTCTCAAAACCAAAAAAAACCCTCCATTCGATTTCTCTCATTTATCTCTAGATTTTCAACATTTTCTTCAATGAAAATCCTCAAAATGAAAGTGACAACTAAGGGTTTCTATTGTTTTTTACAAAAGTTAAGTTCATGACTTAATTTTCAAGAGTTATTCACTAAATTTGTTTTTTTTAAAGTGTTACACATTTCCTAACCATTGTAGTAGGCTATCATGTATGAAATTTGTTTAGTGTTTATAATATTAGTTTTTGTCTGTGATTAAGGGGTCTTAAAATCCATTTGAAACTATAGTCAAGTGGGTAGATTAATTTATGCATGTCCATTGTTTGATGAATTGTCACTACATATGTGTATGTATGTTTGTATAGACGTATATGTTTGTACGTAATTGTGTATGTATATGATTATAAATATGTGATTGTATATCAATATGTAATTGTATATGTATATGGTGGTTAAGACTTAAGATAATTTATGTTTATCAACTATTTGATGAAATGACACTATACATATGTATGTATGTCTATAAGTATGTATATGTATCTAATTGTGTAATTTTGTATGTATATATATAATTTTTTTAAGCACAAAATAATATCCATTTTCAAAAGATTCAAACCCTTTTACCACCTCTAGTTATTCACATGTAATTATTCTTGAAATTTTTTGCGTTCTTTCTTAACTATGACTATGGGATCGAGGTTATGGTTTAACAAGACTTTTCAATTTGATCAATAGTTAACAAATGCGGAAACTAAGTTAACTACTTACTACCAAACATAAATACTTTGAGTAAAGATTAGTGCATAGGTAGCTCTTTTGAAATATTCACTTGATTAATCAAAACTAAGTACAAAGAGTTACAATCAGTAGATAAACAAGTGGCTTAACAATCTTACTTCTACTATACAACTATGAGGGTTTAATACTATGAAATCTAAACAATAATAATAAACTATTCTATGTTCAGAAAGTACCGCAAGATAGACAATTGGGACATCAAAGTTAGGCTGTTTCAGTATTATGTTATCTCTAAAAGACAGAACACAACAGTCGTCGGTACAAACATTATTGTCTTGTATAACAGTTGATTAGCAGCTCATGGAATTCAGTTCTAACCAGCAGCATAACATCTTTTTCTTTGTCTCCACCTTGTTCTACTTTAACCTGTTTTCAAACTCTATCTTCAGGATGGAGGCCATGGATTTGTACTTGTCTAGCATACCTTCATACTCTGAGATCAAAGTGAACATCCTCTTTAATTCTTCAATGTTGAGGTTTAGAACTTTCAACTCAGTCAAAAAGAAAGACTTAGACTTATTCTTTCTTTCAATAAATAAACTCTCAGCTTTCAAGTCATACCCCCAATTGATAATGGTTGTATCATTGATTTGCTTGCCAAGACTCGATAAAAAAACAAGTTAAAATCGGTCTTAGCTACCTTTATCGCGTAAAGGTAAGTAAGGTCGTCTTCCTATGGAATATGTAGAAAGTGTTTAACAATATAACTCAATTACTTCAAGACACGAACTTTAGAATTAAAAATTGAAAAATTGGATGAATTTAATAACATCAATGTAAAAGAAACGAACCATAGAACGAATTTAATTAAATAATGAAAAACAATCACTTGCGGTTTCTAACTCCACAAGATCAACATTGATACTTTTAAATTAGGGTTTGCAAGAACTTAACTTCAAGATTTTACATTTGACTAAAGTGATAACCAAAGAACAACACACAACTTTATTTACAAGTAAACCTTTTAAATTAATCAAAACATAAAACTTTATTAAATAGCCTAATGTTCATTATAAAAACCTATATAAAGCATACCAATTGTCTCACTTGACAAGAATCGTACTCTCAAAAGCAATCAAGAAAAGCCTAGCAACACATCGGAAAGCTTGAAAGCATAAAAAATCTCTTTGAAACCACTAATTTTTGGTTGAGAAAAGTTTATTTTTTTGTTGAATTGGGGTTAGATAGGTTTAAATAAACTTGAAGTTTCACAAAATCCAGGGGTTTGTTGGTAAACGGTGTATGTTACGCCCCTACCCGGCGTATCATACGCCCCCTTGGTTTCATACGCACAACTCTCTATTTTCTTTTTCAAATAGGCCACTTTGTACGTTACTGATACGAGCGCGGAGTATGATACGCCGCCTCATACGCCGCCCAGCGTATGTACGCCCAAACCTAGAGTATCATACGCCAGGTGTGTTTCTTAACCTCCTTTTTTTCATTTTTTAGTATTTACATCTTCAGTCCATCGACTTTCATGTTTTGCTTATTTGCCTCAAATTATGCTCTTTTAAGCTCTAAACACCTATGAATCAAAACATAAACAAAGTTAACTTATTTCACAATAATCACGATGTAAAATCAAGCATTTAGATTAGGGCTATCTAAAAAGCTCGCCACTCGCTCGACGATCGTTTGGATATTGCTCAAAAAATGCTCGATCGAAATTTTGCTCCGTTGTGAACGAGCCGATCGGCTCAGATCGGTTTATAAACGAGCCAAGCATGATCAAAGGTCCACTTGGCTTGGTTCGGCTAAAATTATTATATATATATATATACATATATATATAAATTATATATAGCACTCTAGTAAATTTGGCCCACTATACACATATATATAAAATACGTACGCATACTGAATCAATCAACCAATTTAAAAAACTTAGCACTAAGCATAAAAATCTAAGCCCCTTAGAGATAGTTTATGACCATGTTCTTACTCTCAGTCGATCATCCCCCACTCTCACCGTCATCGTTCCCCTCAATATGCTCACTGTATCATCGGTTACAGCCTTATCTTTATCACTAGTCATAATGTATCGTCATTTATGAAAATCTTATGTGTATGAAATATGACTTCTCTTTTTAAGTCATTAAAATTAATACCAAACATTGTCACAGTCTCTCATTGCAATATAAATTGGATGACACACTAAATAATTGGGTTATACAAATTGTTTGCCGCTTATTTGTGCTCGCTCGAAGCCGCTTGGATAATTCACGCTCGAAAAATATTTGTTCGATTTTCTGCTCTATCGTAAACAAGTTGATCGGCTCGATTCGGTTTGGAAACGAGCAAAGGTCCTCGGTTTGACTCGGCTCATGAATAGCCCTAATTTAGATCAATTATACACTAAAATATTGACTTTTGATCAATCATCACCTTCTGCTTCTTCCTCTTCCTCAGATTCTTAGAGTTCTTTTTCTTGCATTGGATTATCTAAGCTATATCCTACTCTTTAAAAAGCAGTGGTCATAATCACTTCATCTGTCGAATCATCAGACTGGGTTTGGGTTAGAGATTCAGCTATTTCACGAGCTTATTGGACTGTTGGAGAAACATGCTCAGTAGTTTGAGCATGCTGAGAAGTAGTAGGAGTTGATTGTGACCGAGTGCTAGGAGCAAGTTTGGTAGATAGTGAGGCTTTAGTAGCTTTGGACTCTTACATTTTTTTCTTCTTTGTTCTGAAGCCTGCCTTTACTTTTTTACATGAGATTTGTAAATTCTCATCAATACCTTTTCCACTTCCCTTGCCGTAGAATCAATGTTGGGGTTCCTTAGTGTTAATGTGGTTATGTCAGATATCTCAAACCTGTTGAAACATACAAGTTGGTTTCTTGAGTAAGTTATCCTTATAAATGTTGATCTGGTTATGAAATAGGTATCTCTCTTCTGGTCATATTCCCACTCTACTATTTCATGATCATATGCTGATAGTAGAGTTTTTGGGATCTCTTTACTAGCATCAGCTTTCACTAAGTACAGTACGTTTTGTAGCAGCATTTTGAATTTCTCATTCTTAAATCCAAAAATGCTGAAGTACTCAGCAATCTTCTCTAGGATGCCAAGTGGCAGATCAAGTACTTCATTTTCATGGTCATAGTACATGATCTCTTCGTTTGCACTCTTGACAGTAAATTTCTTCATCTGGGATACATACCCCGCACTCAAAACTTTAGTTCCTTTGAGTATCTTCTCCTTTATTTCTGGGTCAATAACCCTTGTCTTTATAACTCTTTTAGGCACAATCTTCCTTTTGCCAAGGATTGAGAAGATTGGCTAATTGTCATCAAAGGTGGTAGATTCGGAGTTAGGAGATACTGGAGACTCAGTCGACAAATAGGATAACCTCTGAATAGTTTTCTTTGTTCTAGTTTGTTGTCTTTCCCATTGCTCCTAAGCTTCTTCAAACTTTGGGAGCTCTCTAGCTATAATCTTTTATTTGATTTCTCAGATATTAGATCAAGAGTAGGCATACTTGAGTTTTTCTACTTGCTTCCATTCTGACTCAGCTCTCCTTCTTCTAGCCAACTCTGCTGATTTCTCCATTTTAACATGAGTTGCAGCTATCAGTTTTGATTTTATCTCAACAATACTTCATTCCATTACCTCATTGAAATTGAATCCTTTTGACTCAAGTTGAGCAGTCAGGAGACATTTCTCTTAATCTTTCTTCCATTTTTTTTTTGTGGAGGCCATTGGTATAGATTTGGCAGTTGTGGGAACTGGATATTGCTGAGCGGATTCCCTTTGAGTGCCTCGATAGTTGGCCTAGATAACTTAGATGACACTCTTTTGACAAATGTGGCCTTTGGTTTAGGTGGAGTTGTTGGTGTTGTTCTGTTGGGTTCTCCACCGAGGTTGAATCATCTTATTGCAGTTCTTGCAACTCTAGATTCTTTTGCACTTATAATTAAGACAATGATATTCTTCTTTATAGAAGATTCTTGAGTTCTTCCTGACTTCAGTTCTGCAATTTGTTCATCAACCTTTTATGGAAACATCTCCACCTTCTTAGTAATCAAAAATCTGGTCTTTATCATTTCAGATTCTAATTTAACTTATTCTTCAGCAGTTATCGGTCTCTTCCTTTATCTGAGGTAGAGATTGTAATAGGTTTGACTACGGAATATCTAGTAGTTACACCTGATGCCTCACCAACTAACTTGGGAACATCGCTAGTTTTCTAAGCTCTCTCATCATCCTTGGTGACTTATGCGCCTTTTGTTTCCACAATCACCTTAGAGTTAACTAGGGTTTTAGTTTCAACATCCGGTTGACTAAATATCACCTCAGCTGATTTTCTAAGTTCAGACTCAGGTGTGTCTCTAAGTTGTTATGAAGTTAGGACGGTTCAGTTTTAAAAGTCACCCCATGCCTTTTCATGTCATCTTTCATGGTCTGGGTTCCTCTTGTATAAACTACCATCCTTTGTGAGGGTTAATCTGTTGAAAAAGCCTCTTATCTGGTACTTTCGGCAGTTGCATTAGAGGCTGATTTTTTAAGCATTTTTGCAGCTTCCAATAACATTCTTAGTAGTGGTTCTTCTTCTTCAGCAGATGTCTTGGGAGAGGCCTCTAGTCCTAGCATAAGCTCTCTCTTTGATGATTCTTCATCAAATCTTTTTCTTTTGAGAGAGAGCAAGAAAGAAGTGTTGGACCTTTTCATTTCAGCCCTTCTTCTCTTTCCAGGTTGAACATTTTGGTTCATCCTCCTCATCACCCTTCTAGCTTCCATCTCCTTCTTTACTAAGCTATCAAAGCCATACCTATCTAGAAGCTTGTTCAGTTTGGCCTTAGCTTGATAAAGGCTCACAACTTGATCAGCCAATCCCTGGAGAATATACTCAGCTTCTTTGGGCTCATCTTCCTCATTTTTGTAGCATCATATGAGATTCCAGATGACACTAAATGGGTAGGAAAGGCACATTCAAAGGTTCTTGTGGTGCTGATAGTTGGAGAGTTAGGATGATAGATTGTTGAAGGTTAATAGTCTCTTAAAGTGATTTAACTTTGTTTCCAAGATCCATTGCCCTAGCTGCTGATTGCTAAAGAGTTGTAAGTTGTTGTTGTAATGAAATAACTCTTGTAGCTTGATGTTGGAGAGTCCTGAGTTGAGCTTCCACCTCAGTGACTCTATCTATGAAGCCTTCAACAGACAGATCTCAATTCAACAACTCTGGCTTGTTCAGCATAACCTTGAAGCCTTGCATTTTCAGCTTGTAAGGGATTCATTTTTTGAGCAAGCTTAAGGTTATGTGCTATCAATTCATGTATTTGTTCTAGACTTCCCTCATCCACATGTGTGGAATCCTTAGGAGATGAGGTCCTAGGCCGAGCCTTTTCCCTCATCCACATTTGATAGCCAATGCTGAATTCTTGAGTTTTCGGTAGCTTCATCCTCTTTATATGTTGCGCAATGTAATTAAGTCATGGCTGCACCACTAAGCGTATAATCAATGATCGCTTACCTATATGCGATAGATGTAGGAAATTAGAACACTTTTTTATGAAAATAATAATATATAATAATAATAATAATAATAATAATATAATAATAATAATAATAATAAGAATAAAATAATAATAATAATAATAATAATAATAATAATAATAATATAATAATAATAATAATAATAATAATAATAATAATAATAATAATAATAATAATTGCAGGACCGTTTAAGGGCTTAAACACAATTACAACACAACAACACAATGAGGAGACTAACTAAACTTTAATCAAACAGTGAACTGGGTAACCAAAGGTGATACAAAGAACACAAGTAAAGCAAGAGACAGAACAAGAGAGTATGGGTTTCAAGGAGGCAGTATATTGCTTTCTCAAGTTCTTTTACAAGTGTTACAAAGCATGAAGAAAGATACAAGAACTTGGAATACTTATACTACAACCTACAGCCGGCTATACTTTGAAAGCCAGCTGGATACAATTGACTAGACACTAACAAAATCAATTGTAGGATCAAAAGGCATATCTGCCTTTTGACCTTGTGACTATGACATGCCATAGCTCACATCCTTATACATTACAAAAAGGATAAAGTACATGAAGTGGAAAGTTACAGACTCAAGACCTCAATGTACAGTTACCAAAAGCAAGGCCCTTTTCACCAACTCATGTAAGTTGGTGACTTTACAGAGATGCAGCGGAAAAGGTGCTTTATGGAACAGTACATCAGATAAAGCATGTGTACTAAAAGTCTTCGGAAGAAATCTGTCTTCATAGGTTGAAGCTTCGGAAGACTTTGTCTCTGAAGCTTCGGAAGACTTCATGTTTGGCTTCGGAAGATATTGGTCTTGGCTTCGGAAGATTTTACACTTAGAGTATTTTCTAATGCTTTGTGTAAAACTTCCGAAGCATTCTTCACTTCAGTACTTGGTGCATGTTGCTGAGACACTTAGGCTGTTTTGGGTTGCATCAGACTTCAGGAATCCTTACAAACTCCCCCTAGGCTGATGCTACCAAAACACTTGGAAGATCTTCAAATGTTGGTAGTCTTCAGTACAATCAGGACCATTCCTTTCTTCATGAGATGGTCAGGATCATCAAGACTCTCATAGTATCTTCTCATCTCAAAGAGATCATGCAGAGGTAAGTTGATTATGTCTTGCCATGAGTAGACATTTCAACACCTTGATCTCTGATAACATTCCATCTCTCTGGATTGGTAGAGTAAGTCCAGGACAAGATGGGTGTCTCACTAGTTAGAGGAGCCACTTGAATAGGAGTTGCTTGGCTGCCTCATCATGCACTTCCTCAGGTTGATCTGATTCAGCCTGAGGTGCAGAGGTAGATGACTTTGGCTTCTTCTTCTTAGACTTTGGTTTAGAAGCCATCCTCTTCTTCCTCTTGGATGTCTTTAACTGAGAAGACTGGTCTGCAGCACCATGTTGATCATCAGTGTCTTTCTCAGTTGGGTGTTCCTCCCTCACAGGTTCAGAAGGAGAGGGAGTTTGACCCTGCCTAGGATCAGAAGATGAAGCTTGCTGAGGCTCAGCTGGAGGTGCTGGTTGAGGTGTCTCTGGTTGTTCAAACTTGACCTCCACTTCAGGTGGGACTTGACTTGGAAGAGAGTGCAAGTCAATGAGTTCTCCACTTTTAATCTTCTGCTTGATCACTCTAATATGCTCATCCATAGTGGATAGAGACATGGGGCCAAGTCTCCTTCCGGAGAATCCATACAGCTTCAAGAAGCTCACCATTCTTTGTCTGTCAGCAGACTTCTTTGCATTCTTTTGAATGATGGCTCTTGACTTTGCAGCTTCTTCCCTTAGCTTCCTTTTAGTTGTCTTTCTTTCCTTGACTAACTCAAGCTCAAGTTGCTTTAGATACTCGAACTCAATGAAGTCATAGGACAAGGGAAGAAGTGCATCTGCCTGATAGAAGCCTGTGGCACTCAGGTAGTTGATCATCTTGATCCTATCTTCTTCTTTATCTACCTGAGGTTCTTGTGGAGCCACATCTTCCTGTGCAGGACTTTCTTGAACTGGTGAGAGAGTGGGAGCATGCTTGTAAAGTCTTTTCTGTCTCTTCTCCTCTTTGAGTTGGAGAAGTATCATTGCATCCTCTTTCTCCTTCAACTCTCTTGACACTTCCCTGTCAGCCAGTTCATTTAATTCTTCTAAGGGGAGGGAGATGATTTCATCAATGTCATAGTTCCTGGTCTGTAAGTAAGTAATCCTGACTGCCCTTAACTCATCATCTTGAGTATTTGGTCTGGGAGCAGCCCTGATTGCAGCTTGCATGAAGCTAGATGACCCAGTAGAACTTTCTCCCCTTAGTCTCCTTTTCCTCTCTCTCTCTTCCTCCTCAATTTCCTCAGGAGTCATTATCCTTTTCCCTTTGTCACCAACAGACCTTTGTGACTCAGGGTGGATTGAGGCTTGGCCTTCATTGCTTGGAGTAGCTTCCATGCTCTGGCCAGAGAGAGGCTGAGAAACACCTTCACCAGCAGGTGTCTCAGATGGAGTTTGGACCTCTACAGCAGTTGTTGATGATGAGACAGGGGTCTCAGGTTCTGCCACTGGGCCTTCAGTCAAGGTTTCCCCTATGAAACTAATCTTAGGGTCCACCTCAACATCCAGTTGACCGATGACATTGCCTGATTCCCTAAGTCTCCTTCTTAGAGTAAACTCTGCAAGGATCCTGTCTTGGATTCTTTGAGCCAGCCTGTCAGCTTGTCTTGAATTGCTTGGATTGACAAGTGGCAAGTTGACTAAATCCAGTCTTTCATAGAAGCTCAGGCTTTGGAATTGAAAAACTTCTTGTTGGCCTTGAACTCTCTGAAGTATAAGGGCTCTCCTGTCATCATCATACCTCCACCTTATGATGTAGTTGCCAGTTCCTTGTGGTGGAGATGAGACAGCCCTTGGTATACCTTCCTCAAAGAGACTCCTGATGAGAGAGTCTATAGAGTCCACATTAATGTGAACTTGAGGAAGTTGCTGAGAATGCACAACAGCAAGTGAGGATGGTGAGTCCTCTATGTCCATTCTCTCTGAAGAACTCCCAGGTTCTGTGGTTGTAACAACTTTCTCCCCCTTTTTGGTAGCATCACCCACTTGCATAGGTGAGCTGGAGGATAAGTCAATCACTTCCACAGGTTCTTGTGTTCCTGGTTGAGCTCTCCTTAAAGGTCTCCCAGCTAGTTTTTCCTGCAGATATGAAATCTGGAGTTGCTGATCATTGACCCTGTTTTGCAGGGTAGTCACCTGAGATTCCAAGTGACTAACCTTAGAGACTAAATAGGTGCATGTTTTTGACAATTTTTGCACCTTTAGTCTCAAATTCCCCTCATCTTCATCAGAAGATTCATTGGGGGATGAGATGATTGGACCAAAGTCCTCTCTCTCACCACCAGCTTGAGTTTCTTGGCTGCTGGTTTTCCTCTGCTCACTGGCAGCCTCAGTTGAGATGCCAATGGGCTGAGTTGCCATGGTTGAGGTCTTAATGATGTAATCACTTTCAAAAGTGAGAGCCTCTTCCATATGGACATCCTGAACAGGTTCAGAAGTGTCCACCTCAGTAATAGGTGACTGATGGGGGATAGACTGAGGAGAGTCAGAGGTACTCATCTCTCTTTGAGTAGGGGAGGAGAAGAGAGACTCATGGTACTCACTGAATCCTAAGTCTTCATCAGTGTAAAAGGATAGGTTGGGAATTGGTTGGTTGAGATCCAAAGGCTGGGGATGGTAGCTGTCCCCTGAAGGTTGTTCACTTGAGTGTTGAGACTCAGAGTGAAGGCTTAAGGTTGTTGGGCTAGTGAGCTCATCAGGGTGAGCTTGAGGAACCTCAGCCCTGATAGGTGAAGTAATGGGAGTGGTTTGCTCCTCAGGAGAAGTGGGAGCTCTAGTGTCCACTTCTTCCTGTAAGGTTGAGTATTTGGGGGCCTGCACAGACTCAATAGCCTGAGCAGGGGTTCGTTTGGATTTTCTTTGGTAGGTGAGGGTGATTTCTGGTCTTTTTAAGGGTAGGGACAAAAGAGGTGTGGGTTCAACACTAGCTTGTGTTGCTAGGTTGTCACCTTGAGCAATGAGCTCTAACATTTTTGGGACTAGGGCTGTTTCTACCCCTGAGAAGCCTACAGTTGGCTTCTTCATTATTTTAAAGATGCCGGGCTTCATCTGTCCCAATTTAAGAATATTACTTGTTTCCCTCAACTGTGAGCCCAGTTCACAGTTGAGAATGTGTTGAACATATCTAGGAAACATGTAATACTCTAAGGAGTCTAAGTTTGCAAGTAAATTAGTATAACAAATTGTGAATACCTGAACTTGACCCCCTGAACCATTCCATGAACTATAAAGGAGAGATCCTCAGGAATCTGGTCCCATCCACCATGCTTGTTTGACAAGCTGTGGATAACCACATGGAGCAGGAATTTCCATTGGGATGAGACCTTCCCTTTCCTAAAGGTCTTTACAGAGAAATCTCCCTCATAGCCCATCTGCTCAAAAGAATGATTAACAGCTTCTTTTGGGAAGGACACCTCACCTTCTTCATCATCCAGCTGCAGATGTTGGTTAATGATGGCCGGAGTGATGAAGATTGTCCTCCCTTGCACTGTGGCAGACAGTGCCTTCTCCCCATCCATAATGACCTCTTGGCAGGTCTTCCAGAATTCAAGCAAGTGATCCTCATATAGAGTAGGATCAATGGTCAGGGAGGTGAAGTAGTTTGACAGAGTCAAGAATTGGCAAATCTCTGAGAAACTTGCATCTTTCTCAGAGCTTAACAGAGCAACTTGATTATGTTGCCTGTGAAGTTGCATGGAGAAATCAGGGTTGTTTCTGCGGTTAAGGTTGGCCATTTCAGAAGCTTAAGGGTGAAGAAAGGTAGAAAGCAAAGGCGGTTTAGAGAATTAGGTTAGAGAAATAGTAGAATTGAGGAAGATAGTGGGAAAGAGGGGGAACCGTTGGGTATTTATATGAAAAGGGATTTGAACCAAAGTTAATGAAAGAGGATAAACTTTGAAATCCGAAGTCGGTCCCACCTCTGAAAAGGTAGTTTACTTTTGCTCAAAAGTAGTTTTCTTGGAATTCGAAAAGCTTCCGAAGTTTATTTGTCTTCGGAAGTTTTGATTGAAAAAGCTTCCGAAGCTAAAATGCTTCGGAAGATTTTCCTGAGAGTCTTGAAGATTTATGCTTCGGAAGAGAAATAAACCCTTGAATGCTTTGTATAGGAATAAACAAAGCTTCCGAAGGTTAATTTTGCTTCGGAAGGAAAAGGTCCTTAAAAATAAATAAGTGTCTGAGATAAGAATTTTAAGCTTCGGAAGATGAATTTGACTTCTTCCGAAGGTAAAATCTCTTAGACAGTTATGTATTTTGAAGACATGTTTTTCTTCCGAAGATAAAATTTTATCTTCCGAAGTATCAAAAATTTTCAAGAATCTAAGGAAAGTCTTCAAAAAGAATTTTACATCCAAAGAAAACATGAGCTTATGAAAGTGATGAACTAGACAACTTAGGACACACATATTTTAAGAAGAAATAATTAGAATTAGTTTTAAGAAAAAGTCTACTCAAAGTTAATCATCCCAATAGCTGATATCAGATACTTAAATCTCTGTTCATCAAAAGCTTTTGTGAACAGATCAGCATATTGTTCATCTGTATGAACTTTGACTAGTTTAATTAATCCCTTTTCATAGTTATCTCTTATTAAATGATACCTGATGTTGATGTGTTTGGTCCTTGAGTGCTGCACAGGGTTCTCAGTGATAGAGATAGCACTATTGTTGTCTATGTGGATAGGAGTCTCTTTGAAGTTAAATCCATAGTCCAGCATCTGATTTTGAATCCAAAGCACTTGAGCACAGCAGCTTGCAGCAGCAATGTATTCAGCCTCAGCAGTTGATGCAGACACACAGGATTGTTTCTTGCATTGCCATGAGACCACCCTTCCACCAAGGAATTGACATCCCCCAGATGTAGACTTTGCAGTCATATTGCAACCACCATAATCACTATCTGTATAGGCATACAGATTGAAATTTGGATTCTTTGGATACCATAGACCAAGTGTTGAAGCACCTTTGAGGTATCTTAAAATCCTTTTCACAGTGATTAAGTGAGACATCTTAGGGTTGGCTTGATATCTTGCACAAATACATGTAGCAAACATGATATCAGGCCTGCTAGCTGTAAGATACATAAGAGACCCAATCATAGCCCTGTATAAGTGCTCATCTACACACTCCCCCTCAAGATCTGGACCAAGGGAGTGGTTTCTGGCTATGGGTGTCTTAGCAATCTTACAATCAGTCATGTTGAACCTCTTGAGTATGTCTTGAACATACTTTGACTGACTTATGAAGATGCCATCTTCAACCTGCTTCACTTGAATTCCCAGAAAGAAGTTGAGTTCTCCCATTGAACTCATCTCAAATCTGTCTTTCATCAGCTTCTCAAAGTCTTTGCAGAGCTTTGGATTAGTTGAACCAAAGATGATGTCATCTACATATACTTGAACCAGCAATAAGTCATTTCCCTGTCCTTTGATGAAGAGAGTTCCATCTATAGTACCTCTCCTGTATCCATGTTTACAAAGATACTCAGATAGTGTCTCATACCACTTCCTGGGTGCCTGATGCAGCCCATAAAGAGCTTTGTCAAGCTTGCAGACATAATCAGGATGATCAGGGTCTACAAAACCAGGTGGCTGTTTGACATAAACCTCCTCATCAATCACTCCATATAAGAAAGCACACTTTACATCAAGTTGGTAGACCTTGAAGTTCTTGGATGCAGCAAATGCCAGGAATATCCTAACAGCTTCTAGTCTTGCTACAGGAGCAAAGACATCAGTGTAGTCAATCCCTTCTTCTTGTGTGTATCCTTGAACAACTAGTCTTGCCTTGTTCTTGATGATGATTCCTCTATCATCCTTCTTATTTCTAAAAACCCATTTGGTTCCAATGGTAGTCTTCCCATGAGGAAGAGGACAAAGGTTCCAAACTTTCTGCCTTTTGAATTGAAGCAGCTCTTGTTGCATAGCTTCAACCCAACTTCCATCCTTTAGAGCTTCATCAACTTTCTTGGGCTCTATCTGAGATAAGAAACAAGAGTGAAGACAAACATTTGCTTCATGGGTTTGTCCTCTTGTTCTTACCCCTGTGACAACATCTCCAATGATGTTTGTGGTGGGGTGAGACTTGTGGATCCTTAGCTGAGGGATCACAGCAAGTTGCTGAGAAAGATCCAAATTTGAGAAATTTAGATCTGGTCTGGAAGATTCACCCTCCACATTATCACACTTATCAAGATTAACTTGATCCAATGAGTGTGAGACATCATTGATGTTGTCATCTATGGTATGGTTATTAGCATCAAGAAATTCCTGATCACTATCACCATCACCATTGTTGTCTTCTACAAGTGAGGTGTCTTTATCTGGTTGAGAGGCCTCTGAGCTGGAATTTGAAGGCATGCCAGATGTATCAGCTGAATTTGTCATTGTTGTGCTGATAGAAACCTCATTTGCTGAAGTAGTTCCAACTGGAGCTGAAGATGTATGAGTTGAAGGTCTTCCTAGCTCAAATCTTGGATCAGGATCACCTGTATTTAGATTTTCTGCAGATCCTGAAACATGCTCACAAGATTTGTTAAAACAGTTGGTAACTAAATCAAGATCAAACAGCCAATCCGGACCAGAACCAGCCACACAAGGAGTGTGCTCATTGAAAGTCACATTGGCTGACTCCTCAACAATTCTAGTTCTGAGATTGTATACTCTATAAGCTTTAGCTTGAGAAGAGTATCCAATGAAATGTCCATCATCTGATTTCTCAGCAAACTTGGCAATTTGATCTTTGGTATTCAAGATGGTGCAGGGACATCCAAATGACCTGAGAAAACCAATGAAAGGTTTCCTCTTGTGCCAAAGTTCATAAGGAGTCTTACCATGTGTCTTAACTACTAAAACTCTGTTTTGCACATAGCAAGCAGTATTAACTGCCTCTGCCCAGAAGGTGATAGGCAGTTTAGAGTCAGACAACATAGTTCTTGCAGCTTCAATAAGTGTCCTGTTTCTCCTCTCAGCAACTCCGTTTTGCTGAGGAGTCCTGGGAGCACTATATTGTCTTGTAATACCTTTTTCATCACAAAATGTATCAAGGATTTGGTTCTTGAATTCAGTTCCTTGATCACATCTTATGGTTTTGACCTTGTGATCACATTGATTCTCAACTTTTAAGATGAAATTCTTCAGAATCTCAGGGGTTTCATCCTTAGTTCTAAGGAAGAAGACCCAAGTGAATCTTGTAAAATCATCTGTGATCACCAGACAGTAAGAGGTCCTTCCTAAACTCATTACACTGGTGGGGCCAAAGAGATCCATATGTAACAAGTGTAGGGGAGTAGTGATGGAGTTCTTTTCCTTAGGCTTGTGAGATACCTTGTGTTGCTTCCCTTTCAGGCATGCAACACAATGATCATCACTTGTAAACTCTTTCTTTGGCATTCCAGTTACCAGATCATGTTTAATTAATTTATTCATGTTCTTAAAGTTTACATGGCACATTCTTTTATGCCATAGGAAAGACTCATCACTATTTGCTTTAGATAGAAAGCATGAAACTTCTCCAGAGGGAGATGTTTCTTGCAAATCCATCTTGTACATGTTCCCTTTCCTGGGGGCTCTGAGCAGGATATGCTCATGAGGAATGACCACACCAGGCTTGAGAACAATGCACTCATGCTCAGTAAAGAGCATGTTATGACTCTGATCACAAAATTGGGATACACTCAGAAGATTGTACCCAAGCTCCTTAACAAAGTTTACCTTCTCAATGCTGAGCTTACCATTTGTGACCTTGCCCCTTCCAGAAATGTAACCACCTTCATCTCCTCCAAAAGCAACTGGTCCTCCATCAATTCTCTCAAAATTATGGAGTAGAGACCTATTGCCTGTCATGTGCCTGGAACAGCCACTGTCAATTATCCAGACATTCCTGTTTGTCTTGAGCTGTTCCTGCACAAAGAAAATGATTAGTTACATTTGGAAACCCAAGCCTTACTTGTCTTGGGCTCATTAAGTGTAATAGAAGGTAATGCAACAGTAATAGATCCTATGGTTGTACTATGGGGATCTTCAGCTGTTGTTGATGGAGAAACTCAGTCATTTGGTCTTTCTTAGACTTCCACACCACCTTTGGAGTCTTGGACTTGACCTTCAAAACCTTAGAAGCTTTTGGAACTTCACAAGTTTTGATGACTGATCCTTCGGAAGAATCTACAGTCACTGCAGCAGACTTCAGTGCTTCGGAAGAACTCCTTTCTTCCGAGACCAACTTTGCTTCCGAAGGTAATTTTCCATTTACCTTCTTCTTTGATTTGGAGCTTCCGAAGGAAACAGACTTTCCTTCCGAAGCTTGAGACTTCTTGAGACTCTTTGAAGTCTTTGTTTTGGTCATGTGGACAGTACTTTTAGGATTGTATGGGCAATCCTTAGCAATGTGAGAAGTACTTTCACACATAACACACAACATTTTCTTCTTCAAAGAAGTCTCCTTTTGAGAGCAAGACTGGCTTTGGTCACATCCCTTCTCCACCTTCATCTTGGTAGATGCTGAGACAGTTCCTTTGGGCTGTGAACTGTTCTTGGAGTTTGATGGTCCAGGCTGTGCAGCAGTGGTACACAGCAGCTCAGTCTTCTTCTTTGCACTGAGATGATTTGAACAAGAACCATGACTCTTAGCTGAGGAGTCTTGGTTGATGTCTTCAGTCCTTACTACTTTGAAACCTGCAGAGATAAAAACTTGTTTCTGCTTAGCATCAAAAGTAGCCTTGATTTCTTGAGCCTTCTTTGCTTTCCTTTTGCTCTTCCTGATCAAGTTCTTTCTCTTGGACTTGGTCATCACAGTTGATTTCTTCTCCTCAGAAGGATAGTGGCCCTTGGAAGAATCCTCTTCTTCACTCTTCTCAGAGGAATTCTTCACTATCACTTCTTCATCATCCTCACTTACAGGATCTATGAGAGGAAGCTCATCTTCACAAGTTCCACACCTAGGAGATCTTACAGACAAGATTGTGTGTGGAGGAGCTATCTCATTTGATCCCAGTCCCTGTCTATTTTGATAACAAACCTTGTTGTGCAGGGATGAGGATATCATGTTCTTGAAGGTCTCTTCTTCAAGAACACTCTTCTCTGCCTTGGCTTTGCTGATCACAAGCTCAGCCTGGCACTCAGTCAACTTAGTGATGAGATCTTGGATCTGAGTTCTAAAATCTGTATGTTCATGTTTTAGTACTGAAATGGTTTTCTCCAAGTCCTCTATCTTTAACTTGTAATCATTTTCAGACTTTCTAAAATCAGATTTTAATATGTTTAATGACTCAAGATCAGATCTCATCTCTAGGTTGTAGGACCTGTATCTATTTACTTTAGCAATGCATTCAGGGGAGCAAAGATGTTCCAATACCTTGGCTTCATCATGGTCAGCCATCAGTGCTTGGTTTGGAGAAGCATCCTCCACCTGAAAACTCCAGTCAAAGCCTCCCTCTTCAACAGCAACAGCAGCATGTTGCTTTGTCTTCTCAGCTGAGGGGCTTTGTCAGTATAGTTTGGTCTGGGTTGTGTTTGGCCCCCATTTGCTTTAGGTGCCTTACACTCCCTAGCAAAGTGACCCATAAGGTTACAGTTGTAACACTTAACTTTGCTTTTATCCAGCCCAAACTTACCACTGGTAGCATTGCTTGGAAATCTTCTTCCTGTCCTCTTGTAGAACTTCTTGGCTCTGTGAGTGAGGAGAGCCATCTGCTGAACTATCTCCATGTATTCCAGGTCATCTGGATGGATACAGTCCAGGTCTTCAAGAGTGAAAAGATAATTCCCACAGCTTTCATCTGCAGACACAAAGGCTTGAGAAGAACTTGTCTCTTGGAATGGGCTTCCTTGAGTAAAGTTCTCCCTTGGTGTCTCCGGGAAGGTGATGAAAGGACCCTTTTGTGAGTTGTCAGGGTAGCATATGAGATGATGTTGGGGTTCTATGCTGTCCCTTTCAACCACATGAAGGGCTGAACCCATTTGATTGTTGGAGTTGCCAGATGAACCTTGCATGTTCATCTCCATCTGGTATCCACTGAGAATCCCATACAACTCTGTAAGAGTAAGAGTCTTAAGGTTCTCAGTCCTCTTGATCACCACACAATAGTGTGTCCATTGCCTAGGAAGTGAGGACATGAACTTCCTTACAATGTCCCTGTTCTCAAGAGGAACTCCTCCATCCACTAGGGTATCCACAATCTCAACATACCTGAAGTATTGTTGGGTCATGGTTTCACCTGCTTTGAAGGTGAAATTTCAAACTGCTGCTTCAGAAGATCTTTCTTGTTCTCCTTGGCTTCAGAGGAGCCTTCATACATCAGCTTCAGTGCATCCCACAGCTGTTTGGCTGTCTTGCACTTCTTAAAACCTCTGTATACAGAGTTTGGGAGAGCAGTCTGAAGAGCAGTCATGGCCTTCCTGTCAATCTCTACTCTTTTTCTATCTTCATCTGAGTAGTTGGCCACATCTTTAGGAATCATACCAGCACCAGTAGCAGAGGGGGTGCTGGGTATGAAAGGTCCATTCTCAACAGATTCCCACATTCTTGAATCAAGAGACCTGATGAAGCCTTCCATCCTCATGCACCAGGTGTCAAAATCATCAAGAGTGATCAGTGGGGATTTGTTCATGGTTCCAGTCTCCATATCAGTCTTTGAGATGGAAGCCATTTGAAGAGTTTAGCTTTTGTGTGTGTGAGGGATCTTAAGATGGTTAGATCTTATATCAAGAGCCTGGAATGCTCTGATACCAATTGCAGGACCGTTTAAGGGCTTAAACACAATTACAACACAACAACACAATGAGGAGACTAACTAAACTTTAATCAAACAGTGAACTGGGTAACCAAAGGTGATACAAAGAACACAAGTAAAGCAAGAGACAGAACAAGAGAGTATGGGTTTCAAGGAGGCAGTATATTGCTTTCTCAAGTTCTTTTACAAGTGTTACAAAGCATGAAGAAAGATACAAGAACTTGGAATACTTATACTACAACCTACAGCCGGCTATACTTTGAAAGCCAGCTGGATACAATTGACTAGACACTAACAAAATCAATTGTAGGATCAAAAGGCATATCTGCCTTTTGACCTTGTGACTATGACATGCCATAGCTCACATCCTTATACATTACAAAAAGGATAAAGTACATAAAGTGGAAAGTTACAGACTCAAGACCTCAATGTACAGTTACCAAAAGCAAGGCCCTTTTCACCAACTCATGTAAGTTGGTGACTTTACAGAGATGCAGCGGAAAAGGTGCTTTATGGAACAGTACATCAGATAAAGCATGTGTACTAAAAGTCTTCGGAAGAAATCTGTCTTCATAGGTTGAAGCTTCGGAAGACTTTGTCTCTGAAGCTTCGGAAGACTTCATGTTTGGCTTCGGAAGATATTGGTCTTGGCTTCGGAAGATTTTACACTTAGAGTATTTTCTAATGCTTTGTGTAAAACTTTCGAAGCATTCTTCACTTCAGTACTTAGTGCATGTTGCTGAGACACTTAGGCTGTTTTGGGTTGCATCAGACTTCAGGAATCCTTACAGTATCTCTGTCAACATGGCTACAAAAGGGTACTATAGATGGAACTCTCTTCATCAAAGAAACAGGAAATGACATAATGCTAGTTCAAGTATATGTAGACGACATTATCTTTGGGTCAACTAATCCAAAGCTCTGCAAAGACTTTGAGAAGCGGATGAAGGACATGTTTGAAATGAGTGCCATGGGGGAACTCAATTTCTTTCTAGGAATTCAAGTGAAGCAAGTTGACAATGGCATCTTCATAAGTACAAGACATACTTAAAAGGTTCAACATGACTGATTGTAAGGTTGCTAAGACACCCATAGCGAGAAATCACTCCCTTGGACCTGATCTTGAGGGGGAGTGTTTTGATGAGCATCTCTATAGAGCAATGATTGGGTCTCTTATGTTCCTCACAGCTAGCAGACCAGATATCATGTTTGCTACATGAATATGTGCAAGATATCAAGCCAACCCCAAAATGTCACACCTGGTCACTGTCAAAAGAATCTTAAGATATCTCAAAGGTGCTCCATCACTTGGCCTTTGGTATCCAAAGAATTCTGACTTTAATCTGTATGCTTATACAGATAGTGATTATGGTGGTTGCAACATGAATGCATAGTCTATATCTGGGGGGTGTCAATTTCTTGGTGGAAGGATAGTCTCTTGGCAATGCAAGAAACAATCCTGTGTGTCTGCATCAACTGTTGAGGCTGAATACATTGCTGCTGTAAGCTGCTGTGCTCAAGTGCTTTAGATTCAAAATCAGATGCTGGACTATGGATTCAACTTCAAGGAGACTACCATCCATATAGACAACAACAATGCTATCTCAATCACAGAAAATCCTATGTACCACTCAAGAACAAAGCACATCAATATCAGGTATCATTTGATTAGAGATAACTTTGAAAAGGGGTTAATCAAACTAGTCAAAGTTAACACAAATGAACAATATGCTGATCTGTTCACCAAAGCTTTTGATGAACAGAGATTTAAAAATCTTGTATCAGCTATTGGGATGATTAACCTTGAATAGCTTTTCTTAAAACTTAATCATATTATTTCTAAAATCTGTGTGTCCTAAGTTGTCTATTCTATCACCTTCATAAGCCCTTGTTCTCTTTGGAAGAAAAATCTTTTTGAAATACATTCCTTAGATTTTTGAAAATCTTGATATCTTTATCCTTGAGAAGGTTTATAATTACCTTCGGAAGAAACTTATGTCTTAGAAAACAAATAACTACTTCAGTAATTTTACCTTCGGAAGAAATTTCTATAATATCTTCCGAAGCTTAAAATCAACTTAAGTACTTTTATGTTCTCAAAAAGAACAATTTTCTTCCGAAAGCAATTTACCTTCGGAAGTTTTTATTCCTCTTAGAATAAAAACTCGGAGTAATAAATCTCTTTCGAAGCAAAATTCTGAAAAACCTTTGAAATATCTTCCGAAGCTAATTTGCCTTCGGAAGCTTTTCTTCAGAACTTCTGAAGCAAAATAACTTTCGGAAGATTTCTCGACTTCCAAGAAAACTAATTTTTGGGCAAAAATAAACTACTTTTTCAGAGTTAGGACCGACATCCGGATTTCAAAGTTTATCCTCTTTCATTAACTTTGTCTCAAATCCTTTCAAATAAATAACCAACGGTTCCCCTTCTTTCACTATCTTCTTCATTTGCACTATTCTTAAACCTAAATTCTCCCAAATCTTCTTTTTTCTTCACCTTCCTTCATCCTTAAGCTTCTCAAAATGGCAATCTAAACCGCAGAAACAACTCTGATTTCTCTATGCAACTTCACAGGCAATACAACCAAGTTGCTCTGTTGAAATTTGAGAAAGATGCTAGTTTCTCAGAGGCTTGCCATTTTCTAGCTTTATCCAACTACTTCACCTCCCTAACCATTGATCCTACTCTCTATGAGGATCATGTGCTTGAATTTTAGAAGACCTACCAAGAGGTCATCATGGATGGGGAGAAGGCACTGTCTGCCACAATGCAGGGGAGGACAATCTTCATCACTCAGGCCATCATCAGCACTCATCTTCAGTTGGATGATGAAGAAGGTGAGTTGTCTTTCCCAAAAGAAGCTGTTAATCATTCCTTTATACAGATGGGCTATGAGAGAGATTTCTCTGTAAAGACCTTCAGGAAAGGGAAGGTCTCATCCCAGTGGAAATACTTGCTCCATGTGGTTATC
Source organism: Flaveria ramosissima (assembly GCA_025215565.1). NCBI lineage: Eukaryota > Viridiplantae > Streptophyta > Magnoliopsida > Asterales > Asteraceae > Flaveria > Flaveria ramosissima. Next base: position 61,770,473 of record CM046031.1, on the reverse strand, counting down.
CACAGCTTGTCAAACAAGCATGGAGGGTGGGACCAGATTCCTAAGGATCTCTCCTTCATAGTGCATGGAATGGTTCAAGGGGTCAAGTTCAGGTATTCTCAGTTTGTTTACACAAATTTGCTTGCTAACTTGGACTCCTTAGAGTATTACATGTTTCCTTAGGAAGATTTCTTGACTTCCATGAAAACTACTTTTTGGGCAAAAAAAAAACTACTTTTCAGAGGTGGGACCGACATCCGGATTTCAAAGTTTATCATCTTTCATTAACTTTGTCTCAAATCCTTTTCACATAAATACCCAACGGTTCCCCCCTCTTTCACTATCTTCTTCAATTACACTAATCCTTAAACCTAAATTCTCCCAAACCGCCTTTGTTCTTCATCTTCCTTCACCCTTAAGCTTCTAAAATGCCCAACCTAAACCACAGAAACAACCCAGATTTCTCCATGCAACTTCACAGGCAACACAACCAGGTTGCTCTGTTAAGCTCTGAGAAAGATGAAAGTTTCTCAGAGATTTGCCATTTCTTAGCTCTATCCAACTACTTCACCTCCCTAACCATTGATCCTACTCTATATGAGGATCATCTGCTTGAATTCTGGAAGACTTGCCAAGAGGTCATTATGGATGGGGAGAAGGAACTGTCTGCCACAGTGCAGGGGAGGACAATCTTCATCACTCCGGCCATCATCAACACTCACTTGCAGCTGGATGATGAAGAAGGTGAGGTGTCCTTTCCAAAGAAAGCTGTAAATCATTCCTTTGAGCAGATGGGCTATGAGGGATATTTCTCTATAAAGACCTTCAGGAAAGGGAAGGTCTCATCCCAGTGGAAATACATGCTTCATGTGGTTATCCACAGCTTGTCAAACAAGCAGGGAGGGTGGGACCAGATTCCTAAGGATCTCTCCTTCATAGTACATGGAATGGTTCAAGGGGTCAAAATCAGTACTCTCAGTTTGTTTATACAAATTTGCTTGCTAACTTGGACTCCTTAGAGTATTATATGTTTCCTAGATATGTTCAACACATTCTCAACTATGAACTGGGCTCACAGTTGAGTGAAACAGATAATATTCTTAAATAGGGACAGATGAAGCCTGACATCTTTAATATTATGAAGAAACCAACTGTAGGCTTCTCAGGAGTAGAAACAGCCCTTGTCCTCAAAATGTTGGAGCTTATTGCTCAAGGTGACAACCTAGCAACACAAGCTAGTGTTGAACCCATACCTTCTACCTCCCTACAACCAAAAAGACAACAAATCACCCTCACTACCAAAGAAAATACAAACGAACCCCTGCTCAAACTTTTGAGCTTGTGCAGGCCCCAATACACTCACCCATACAGGAGGAAGTGAATACTAGAGCTCCCACTCCCCCTGAGGAGCAAACCACTCCCATCTCTTCAAGAATTAGTGCTGAGGTTCCTCATGCTCAACCTGATGAGCTCACAAGCCTAACTTACTTAAGCCTTCACTCTGAGTCTCAACACTCAAGTGAACAACCTTCAGGGGACAGTTACCATCCTGAACCTTTAAACTTAAATCAACCTATTCCTAACCTTGAATTCTATACTGATGAAGACTTAGGTTTCAGTGAGTACCATGAGTCTCTCTACTCTTCCCCTACTCAAAGAGAGATGAGTGATCATGAGTCCCCTATGTCTAGCCCACATCAGTCACCCATTACTGAGGTGGTTCTTCCTGAACCTGTTCAGGAGATCCATATGGAAGAGTCTCTCACTTCTGCAAGTGATTACATCATTAAGACCTCAACCATGGCATATCAGCCCATTGACACCTCAACTGAGGCTGTTGGTGAGCAGAGGAAATCCAACAGCCAAGAACTTGAAGCTGGTGGTAAGAGTGATGACTTTGGTCCAATTCTCTCATCCCCTAGTGATTCTTCTTATGAAGATGAGGGAAACTTTAGACTAAAGGTGCAAAAATATCAAAAACATGCACCTATTTAGTCTCTAAGGTTAGTCACCTTGAATCTCAGGTGACTACTTTGCAAAACAGGGTCAATGATCAGCAACTTGAGATATCTTATCTGAGGGAAAAACTAGTTGGGAGACATTTAAGGAGAGCTCAAACAGGAACACAAGAACCTGTGGATGTGATTGACCTAACTCCTAGCTCACCTATGCAAGAGGGTGATGCTACCAAAAAGGAGGAGAAAGTCATTACAATCACAGAACCTGGGAGTTCTTTATGGAGTATGGACATTGAGGAATCACCATCCTCACTTGCAATTGTGCATACTCAACAACTTCCTCAAGTTCACATTGATGTGGATTCTATAGACTCTTTCATTCAAAGTCTCTTTGAGGAAGGCATTCCAAGGGCTATGTCATCCCCACCCCAAGGAACTTTAAACTACATCATTGGGTGGAGGGATGATGCTGATAGAAGAGCCCTCATTCTTCAAAGAGTTTAAGGGCAGTAAGAGGTGTTCAACTTTCAGACCTTGAACTACTATGAAAGTCTTGACCTGATCAACATGCCACTTGTCAACCAAGTCAATCTAGACAAGCTGGCAGGCTGGCATAAAGGTATCAAGACAGAATTACTGAAGAGTTCAGCCTAAGAAGGAGACAAAGGCAATTAGGTAATGTCATTGGTCATCTATATGTTGAGGCAGACCCTAAGATTAGCTTCAAAGGGAAAACCTTGACTGAAAGCCTAGTGATAGAGCCTGAGAGCCCTGTCACACCAAAAACTACTTCAGAAATTCATTCCCTCAGTGAAACAGCTGCTGGTGAAGGTGTATCACAACCTCTCTCTGGCCAGAGCTTGGATGCTATAACAAGCAATGAAGGCCAAAGCTCTCTCCATCCTGTGACACAAAGGTCTGTGGGTGACAAAGGGAAAATGATTCTAACTCTTGAGGAGATTGAGGAGGAGGAGAGAGAGTGAAGACCAAGACCAACATCTTCCGAAGCCAAAAGTGAAAACTTCCGAAGCTTCAAAGACAAAGTCTTCCGAAGCCAAAGAGGGAAGACAGATTTCTTCCGACGACTTTTATGTCATGATGTACTTTACCATAAAGCTGGACCACCTTTCCGCTGCAACTCTGTTCAGTCACCAACTTACATGAGTTGGTGAAAAGTCCATGCTTTTGGTAACTGTACATTGAGGTCTTGAGTCTGAGCTTTCTACTTTATGTACTTTTATCCTTTTTGTAATATATTAAGATGTGAGCTATGGCATGTCATAGTCACTAGTCAAAAGGAAATCTGCCTTTTGACTCTATATTTGATTTTATTGTTGTCTAGTCTAATGTATCCAGCTGGCCTTCAAAGTATGGCAGGTTGTAGGATGTAGTATAAAGTATCTCAAGTACTTGTAACTTTAGATCTATGCTTTGTAACATTTGTAAAAGAACTTGAGAAGCAATATACAACATTCTTGAAAACCATATACTTGTGTTGTTAGCTATCTTGTTCTGTCTCAAATTTTACTTGTGTTCTTAGCATCTTTCATATAATAGTTAACTAGTTCCTTATTTGATCTGTTAAGTGTTCTGAAGAAATCTCCTCACTGTGTTGTTGTGTTGTAAGTGCATACCTTTCAACGGTCATGCAACTCCTTTTAAACCATTAATCAAGATTGATCAATGGTTGATATTCATCAATGTCAAATTTGTAAATATTTAGTAGATAATTGAATTAATTAAATGATTAAATGGTATATTAGGTAGATTACAGTTTTATATATTTGGAAACAACTAAAATCCCTTAAATGTCTTTATATCTCTCTCTCTCTCTCTCTAGAATCAAACACAATATTAGTGTGATATATTATTAAATTAACTCATTTAAATCTAAACCTAAAATATATTAGAAGAACAAACTTTTTTTTGCAATTCTATAATAATTGCGTACATGCTTACGTATACGTAAACATGTTCACATATATGTTCAGATATGTGTTCAGTTAATTTGAACATGTTTATGTATACGTAAACATGTTGACATACATGCTTACGTATTAAAAGATGTCTACATATATGATAGGACTTTGTATATTTTAAAAAGCTTACGTATATGTAAACAATTTTACAAGCATGTTTACATTTAAGTAAACATGTTTACGTATGTGTAAGTGACACTATAAGAAGAAACCAAAAGAATATTATTAACCGGTATCTTTTGCATATACCTAATACGATGTAAAACCAATTTTTTTTTAAAAAAAGCATAACCATTGACCAAATTAAAATTTCATAATTTCCAACCTAGGTTTACAAAGTTATAAACAGGTGATTGCATATACATATATAGTGTTCTCAAATATGCAAACAATAAGAAATACATATAAAAAACACGCGGAACCTCTTCATCATCTTCTTTATCTTAATGCATCATCTTCACACTAGATAACTGAGTTCACTTTCATATTTGTCCCGACCAATTCTTTTACATATACATAAGATTGTCCATCTGTCATCAAGTTCATCTTCAATCCTCAACTGTTATGCATACGTAACATTGACATTATTTCATCATCTTTATCAGTGGTTATTCATTGTTCTGACATCATAGTTATATAGTTTTTCACTTGGTTTCGTCATCATCTCAGTTTTAATAATTTTTGTTTTTCAAAAACTTTCTTGATTGTTATAATCTTTAAATTGTTTTGTTCAAACAAAGGAGAAAACATTGGGATTTAGTCAAACATTAAGTATTCACCATAAATAGGTTATATATTAAATTACCGAAACACCCTTTCAAATAAATAAATATAAATAAATATAGAAATTATGTGATTGGTTACATTTAATTTTTTTAGTTTTCTTAAAAATAGTTGGTCTTCTTAGGATCCCTATATATAGGGTTAGGATCATTACTGAACCATGTTTTATTTTCAGAACCAAAGAACCATTGATTTACATAAATGTAACTTAAGTCTGATAATACTTGAGTTGTTTTACATATGTGTATATCACACATGTATGTAAAACAACTATGGGGCTGTTTGATTACGCTGACTGAGTAAGATTTGACTGAGTCAGAAGCTGACCCAGTTAGAAGTTCTAACTAGGTAAGCATCTGACTGAAAGTTGGCTGTTTGATTTAGTATCTGACTAACTCTGCTGAATGCAAGGAAGGTGCTCGGGTGCTCATTTTCCGGATGCGTAAAGGAGATGCTCGGGTGCTCGGTCGGCTACGCAAGGGAGGTGCTGGGGTGCTCGGTCGGCTGCGCAAGGGAGGTGCTCGGGTGCTCGGTCGGCTGCGCAAGGGAATTGCTCGGGTGCTCAGTCGGTTGCGCAAGGGAGGTGCTCGGGTGCTCGGTTGGCTGCGCAAGGGAGGTGCTCGGGTGCTCGGTCGACTGCGCAAGGGAGGTGATCGGGTGCTCGGTTGGCTGCACAAGGGAGGTGCTCGGGTGCTCTGTTGGTTGAGCAAGGGAGGTGCTCGGGTGCTCGGTCGGCTGTGTAAGGGAGGTATGGGCCAGCATTTGTTTTTTTAGGTCTGGGTCAGCTGCAAGGACCCGGTCAGCCCATACCCCTTGCATATCAAACGGGCTGACCCGCTGACTCAGCCCGTTGACTGAGTCAGTCGGGTCAGCTGAAAACAAAAAGCCCCTAAGAGGCTGTTTGATTACGCTGACTGAGTTAGAAGCTGACCCAATTAGAAGTTTTGACTGGGTAAGCATCTGACTGAAACTTGGCTCTTTGATTTAGTATCTGACTAACTCTGCTGAATGCAAGGGAGGTGCTCGGGTGCTCGTTTTCCGGCTGCGCAAGGGAGGTGCTCGGGTGCTCGTTTTCCGGCTGCGCAAGGAAGGTGCTCGGGTGCTCGGTCGGCTGCGCGAGGGAGGTGCTCGGGTGCTCGGTCGGCTGTGCGAGGGAGGTGCTCGGGTGCTCGGTCGGCTGTGCGAGGGAGGTGCTCGGGTGCTCGGTCGGCTGCGTAAGGGAGGTGCTCGGGTGCTCAGTCGGCAGCGCAAGGGAGGTGCTCGGGTGCTCGGTCGGCTGCGCAAGGGAGGTGCTCGGTGCTCGGGCGGATGCGCAAGGGAGGTTTGGGTCAGCATTTGTTTTTTTAGGTCTGGGTCAGCTGCAAGGACCCGGTCAGCCCATACCCCTTGCATATCAAACGGGCTGACCCGCTGACCGAGTCAGTCGGGTCAGCTGAAAACAAACAGCCTTAACTTACATATACGTAAATCAATGGTTCGTCATTTACATTTATGTAAATCAATGGTTTTTTTGTTCTTAAAATAAAAATTGGTTCTGTAATGATTCTAATCATATATATATATATATATATATATATATAATATATATATATATATATATATATATATATATATATATATATATATATATATATATATATATATATATGTATATATATATATATATATATATATATATATATATATATATATGTATATATATATAACACATAACCCAATACAAAGAGAGTGAAAAAAACATTTACAAACAAAATTTAAAAACATATAACAAATAAAAAGATAGGAAGGCATACATAAACACACATAAAGTAATTTTTAAAATATGTCTAAAGACTCTGAAGTATCAAAAGATAGCGAGACATACCTAGAAACACATGAACTAGGCGGCACAACTAGAGGCACACCAAATTAATCTATAAATCCATAGGCTAATTAAAGACATAACACCATGAAAATTTCAAAGAAATAAATAGAAGTTTAAAGTTTGCGTGGAATTTGTCAAAGTATCAAAGATGTAATTCAAAGGGGTTTAATGTAACATTACACTTGATGCTTGTGTATTTAAGGAGGCTTTTGCCGCCCCTTTCCTTTTGGAAGATCTAACGTCTAAAGAAATCTAAATAGAGGGATCTACGATAAGAGAGAAAGCTGAAAAGAGAAAATTCTTGTTCTAGCAAAAAGATATGAATTTCCACCATGCTTCACGTTCAAATCTTAGATCTATGCATGAAATCATGCATAGATGTTGTTTAGAATGGAATAGACCATTCAAGTTGCGTCTTTGTGAATTTACATAGATCTCATGTAAACAAAAGCCACATCTAAGGTTTCTTCATTCTTTTTACGAGTGAGTTTAAATCTCCTAGTTTCCATGTCTTCTCATTGATTTAAGGATGTTATGCATACTCAATGTGCTTATGTTGATAGACATTGTCTGTTTCATGATAAGTTGATAACTTGAGTTTTGGTTCATGTTCATAACTATTACGTGCATGCATGTCGAAGTTTACATTCATAACCCTAAGAACGTGTTAAATGATTCAAAGTTCTTCAATGATTACGATGAAATGATGGTTTATGAACATCATAGAAATCAAATTGCAAGTATAGCACCTCCGTTAGTAATGTTATGCCTTCGTAAGTGGGACAACATCTTCATAACTAATTTATTACCATTATAACTTATGAGCCATCACAACTGACATAACTCCATAATAGAACATAACCTTCGTAAGTGGGCATGAACGTTTACAAGTGCCAAAGCCTCCGCATCCAACCTTACTTAATACTTTTAGAATGAAGTAAACCACCTTAAGTAGATCCCAAAACTCATAAAAATTAGTCAAATTCAGAAAAATTATATCAAGCACCCTATAACTAAATCAAAGCATTTGTAACTAGCTATACTAGCAAGAAACGACCAAATAGTCCCTCCAAGTAACTTTTATGCCCCTGCAAGTACCTTTTGACCTCTGCAAATAAACCCTTTGTATCAATCGACACTTAGCCAAAATCGCAAAATGCCATTAAAGCCTTCACAGCTAAGCCAATACCTCTAGAACTATATGTAACTTACGTATATGTAACCCATATACGTAAGTCGCTAGGGTTTTTAAATCTTCATCTTCTTCATCATGAATAGCAAAAACACCAAGAATACACACTAGTGTGTGTTTTTATATATATAAAGATTTTATCCATAACTTGATGTGATTAGTTACAAATCATGATGAAAACAAATATAAAGATCACAAAATATCAATATTTTAAAATCATATAACATTAACTTAAAATTTGAAACCTTGACTTTGTTGCTCACCTAATAAGCGATACTGGAATCAATCCCATGATCAAGAGGGGTATTCGAGGTTTTGCGATTGAAACCAAGATTAAACAATGGATCCATAAAGATATGAGTTCATTGATTTAGCGATCCATGAATATCTATCTAGACTTTTGAATTGATTTAGAGATTCAATTTTTAAGATACATGAGTTCATGGATGATTTAAAGAGAGAATGAGAAAAAAACATGAGTGATAGAGATATTTAAGAGATTTATAATTACCAAAATTAAAGGATGTTATAATTACTTAAGTACCCTTTTAAATAAATAAAAATGTTTTAATTTTAAAATTATATGATTGGTTTAATTTGATTTTCATGGTTTTCAACTATAAGGGTGGTTTTCATTTGATCCATCCCCTATATATATATATATATATATATATATATATATATATATATATATATATATATATATATATATATATATATATATATATATATATATATATATATATAAACTGTGTCAAGTGTCACCAATGGCACACAACCGCAAGTGACCACTAACACCGAAAAAACTCGTATTAAAAAGAAAATAAAAAACCCGAAGAGAATAAAATCAAACGAAAAGTAAGCGTAAAAACATTGAATCTCGTAAGCGAAACACAAAACATATAAAACAATAAGTAAGTCAATCTAGAACCAACGCGTGCGACAGAATCATTAAACTGGAAAAAAGTATGAGTAAAAATGTTGAATTACACACACGTTTTGTGGTGTGTTACTCGAAAATTTAGAAGAAAACGCAAAACAGAAAAGTTGCATAATATGAAAAGTACAGAGGATCAAAGAAGAAAATAAAAAAAATATTAGGGTTAAATAGTAAAAGATGTAAAAGTAGTAGGTTATAATAAAAAAGTTAGAGTTTAAGAAAAAAAATAAAGGTGGGTACAATCCACTAAACACATAATACTACCCACTAATAGCGTTCACATTTCACTCTCTATATATTTGTGGGTGTGTTCTCTATATTATAGAGAATTGTTTTAAGTTGTTATGCGTGGATGATAGAGAATATGTTATTGTTTATCTCTATAATTGATAAAACACTGCTCATCTCTATTGAGTTTTAATATTTTTTGAAAAATGGTTGTGAGTAGAGAATAGAGAAAAAGAAGAATAAACGTATTTACAAGTATTATTTAATTAAAAAATAGGCAGAAAAAATAGTGATTTTAGGGTAATTATAGGTGAAGATGAAGTGTGGGATGTGAATGTCTTAAGCATATCAAAATTGGTAATTAGTATTATATAAATATATTAGCTTTAGTAAAACCCGTGTATTACACGGGTTAATAAATAAAATTAAATTTTAATTAATTATAAAATAATATTTTAAGATAAGATACAATTGAAATTAAATATGAGTAAGAATAAGTTGATAAACAATAATATTAACTTTTATTTAAAAAAATTGAACTATTTTTTTCGAAAAAAATAAAATTAAAACATTTTGTTTCAAACAAACCATTTAAAAAAATGTCCTTTTTAAATATTTTCTTACTATAACTTCCAATTTTAATTTTTTTTGTTTATAAAATTTTTACTTTTTAAGAACACTAATTTTAATATATATTTTTTTATTTTTAAAACAGTTTGATGTTTTAGAAAAAAAACTATAAAAACTTGTTTCTTTGAAATAACATTAGTAGAAAGATTTCTTGCTAAATTTACAAAAAAACTATTGTTAATCTAAATAGATTAAATAAAATAATTAATAATTAATATAGTAATTAATAAGAGAGAGAAGGGAGAACATTTTGATAAAATGAATGTGACAATGACACGTGTAACTTTTATATACTTTTTTATGTAACACCCGGAAATTTTCTTTGATGCCGACGAAAGATGAAAAAGAAATAAAGTCTAAAGTCGAGGGACCAAACTCACCAACGAGAGAAACTTCGATGAATGGGAGTATAAAAGGGGGAGAACACCCCATTCTTGCCATTTTTCAGCCAAAAAGAGAGGAAAGGAGAAGAGAAGGAGAAAAAGAGAAGAAAAGCTTGGTTCGGGTGGATTCGAGCGTGGAAATCGTCGTGTAGCTGGTCAAATCGAAGCTCTACTCGACGGAAATGTTTATGTGAGTTCTAGGACCCCTCTTTTACACGTTTTCAACTGATTTTGGGGCTGGAACACATCTGAAAACCCTTTTTTCGAGTTTTGGGGTGTAAACTCGTTTTTATGCATGTGTGTATGTGTATGATTCGTTTGGGGATTGACTTCTTGCTTTGTTATGCTTGAATGAGGTCGTGGTATGTTTTCTTAAGGTTTAGAATGGTTGATTTGAGCTTAAAAAAGTTTTGGAAGAGGTTGGAGGCCGGAAACCGAACTGCATTCTGCATCAGCTAGGGCTAGGCAACCAACTGGAGTGCGATTGGAGGCCATACGGCCGATTGGCGTGCGACTGAGGTCCATGCGCACGATTGCCATGCGACTGAGGTCCATACGCATGATGGTCATGCGACTAAAGTTCATGTGCTTGTAAGGCATGCGATTAAAGGAGTGTGCGACTGAGGTTCATTCACACGAAGGTTATGCGACTGAAGTCCATGCGCCTGGAGGCCATGCGACTGAGGTTCATTCGCACGAAGGGTATGCGACTGAAGCCCATGCGCTTGAAGTAATGTGACTGAAGGCCATACTCATAGAAGCTATGCGACTGAGAGTCCATACGCATGGATGTCCATTCGCCCATAGGTCCATTCGCATAGAGTCCATTCGCCTAATGTCCATTCGCCCAAGTGTTCAGTCGCCTGGAAGGCCATGCGTGTCACACCCCAACCATGACGGCGGAAACGTCGAGGTGTGAGGGTTAAGATCGTTCACAGCCACATAACGCTATTAATAACTCAAATATATATTAATCATAAGTTCCAATTGTACCATTACAATCATAAGTCTCAAAGAAATTAAAAAGCATAACATAAGATGTAACAAGTCATTTTATTTCATTTATTAATCTAGGTCCATTCCTAGATGTGTAAGCTTCAAAGTGTAGATATCAAGCTTGAGTATTTCCTGAAACATGTTAAAAATAAAAGGTCAACATAATGTTGGTGAGATTTCTATAGTTTTCGATACATAAGTATATAAAAGATGGCAAATCATGTTGTAAGTTAGAGAACAAGTAACTAGGGATGTAAGACAGAATGCACAATCAAACCTCGACAAAGTTTTACAAGTCTCAAACGTTTAAAAGTATATACGATTAGCTAAGTGTACTTGGATCAACCAAGCAGGCTTGTCTGGCCCATAGATCTATGACTTCGCTAGGCTAGCAATAGTTAATGATTGTACATGTATTCGACATTACATGGTAGCCACAAAGTTCAACTAACCACAACAAACAGGTGAAATGTCATAAGTTTACAAGAATCAAACGTTTACAAGTGCAATGGTTATAAAGTAACATGTTTCACCCCAAAGTGTGAAAATATGAAAAAGGGGTATAGAAATACTCACATGATCAAACGATATATAATTGATACTTAATATGAATAATAATAAGTGTCGTTTCAACGTAGTTCTTCATAATGCATCTAGAATATATATATTTACAAGATTATTAAGTTTTATAATAAGTTTAACGGTTAAACGAGAACTAGGGTTTCAAGGGAAAATTGGGAAATATATATATTTAACAACAAAAATACTTTTGTTTTTGTAAAATAATTACATTGATTTAATAATTTGTCATAAAGACATAAACTTTGAATCGTTTGATATAGTTAACAAAACAAAATATAGAGTGTAGGTATTTTTTTATATTTTGTGTTTGTAAAAAGAATTATAAATTTTAAACAATAAGTGTGAACCCATAGTAATTTTTAATGATTTAAGTCATTATTTTAAGTTTTCTTTATATTAATCAACCAAATATAATCCTTGTTTTATAAAATTTTAAATTTATTTAAAGAATAAATTTACAGAAACTTGTTAAAGTGATTAAAAATAAGTAAAGTTTATAAAATTATTTTTAATAATTTTTCAAAATTTTTTTATATTTTTTTAAAGGCTGAAAAACCCCAAAAAGAAAATGTGAGGTTGCCCGAGTTCGAACCCGGGACCTCAAGAATGACATGAGAACGTTTTACCATTAGGGTGGGTAGCCTATGCCTGACAAAACCCGGTTCCCATATGTTTTAAAACAAATCAAATAGAAACCCCCAAATCCTAAGAACCCTAGATTCATTTGGATTCAAATTGAACCCTATATCGATGTTGTTTATCAAATTAATGTTAGGTCTTTCGTTCCCCAACAGAAATCGAGTAGGAAATGCCTTTGATTATTCGTATTGAAGTGTGGAGCATGAGATTAGATGAAGAACATGTCGCGGCTAAATTTGATTTCCTTCGATGTGCTACAGCTGATAATAATCCAATCAATTGTGCAGAAAGCTTCTAGAAACCTCCGAGATCAAAAGCCCTCGCTCAATTTTGGTTTATGTTGATCAGGCGATGGAGTTCGAATAGGGGTCAGTTCGCGATTCTTGTGCGTGATCGAAGATGATGTTTGGGTGTTTCTTAGATGAAATTGCAAGTGATGATAGGTTAGGAATAGTTAACCGATGGTTTATGTTCAATTAATTGGGTTATTATCACCAATTGTACGTTGAACGGTTAAAGATTAATTGGAGTTTCGGTTTCGAGTGATTTACTAGCAACATGAACGTTTCAGGTTGTGATTTCGACAGTTACAAGTTCGATTCAAGTTCTAGACTCGATTTGGAATGGTTTGGTTTATCAATCGAAGGGTTTTAACCGGGTTTAAGGCCTCGCCGGAGCTTGGCCGCCGGTGGCCGGAAAGCTGCCGGAAATGCGGGACTAAGGGGAATGGTTTGGGTTTTTAAAACAATTACACAAATGGTCCCTTAAATTTGAATTTCTTTTATTTTATGCTGAAACTTCAATTCAAAGTTTATAATTTAACTTTAATACCCCCTAAACTTTAACTACTTAAAGTTTTAAACTTTGTTAAGTTTAGTGACTCTTACAACTTATTATTATTATTATTATTAATATTATTATTATTGTTACTATTATTTTAGTTATTATTATTCTCATTTTATTATTAGTATTATTATCTTTACTATTATTATTATTATTATTATTATTATTATTATTATTATTATTATTATTATTATTATTATTATTATTATTATTATTATTAATATGATTATTATTATTATTAATATTATTATTGTTATCATTATTATTATTTAATTAACTTATAAGCTTTTAAGTTAAATAAGAAATCATACATAGATAGCCCACCAAATTTCATAAATAGCATAATAGACCTTATAAGAATTAACAGAATTAACTTTTAATTAGCAAAAATACGAGATGTTACAGTCTCCCCAACTTAAAAGAATTTTGTCCCGAAATTAAGAATGAAACTAAGCGAACAAATGCGGGTATCTCTCCTTCATATGATCCTCACGCTCACAAGTGAACTCAGCTCCACGTTTGTTTTCCCAACGAACTTTGACGATCGGTGTGGTAGTTGTCCGGGTCTTCTTCAGGGTTCGATCCATAATCGCAACAGGTTTCTCAACGAAATGCAATGACTCGTCTATTTGAATTTCCTCTAATGGAACATGCAAATTTTCATCAGCCAGGCACTTCCTCAAGTTTGAGACATGAAAGTCAGGATGAACTCCGCTAAGTTCAGAAGGTAGCTCCAGTTTATAAGCCACTTTCCCAATTCTTTTCAGAATCTTGAAAGGTCCTACAAAACGTGGGGCTAACTTACCCTTCTTCCCAAAACGTACAACACCCTTCCATGGAGAGACCTTAAGAAGAACCATGTCGTCGACTTGAAACTCCAATGGTTTGCGTATTTTATCGGCATAACTCTTTTGGCGACTTCTAGCCACCTCAAGGTTATTTCGAATTTTGGAAACTTTGTTGGTTGTTTCTTGAATAAGTTCAGGACCAGTGATGAGATTTTCCCCAATGTCAGTCCAGCATATCGGTGATCGGCATTTACGACCATACAAAGCCTCGAATGATGCCATCTTGATACTTGAGTTGTAACTATTGTTATACGAAAATTCCGCGAGCGGTAAATGCGTATCCCAATCACCGCCAAAGTCAAGGACACAAAGACGCAGCAGATCCTCGAGGGTTTGGATTGTTCATTCGGTTTGACCATCGGTTTGAGGATGGTAAGTCGTACTTAAATCCAATTGAGTACCCAAGAGTTCTTGCATCGAAGACCAAAAGTGTGAAGTGAAGCGAGCATCTCAATCGGAAATAATGTGTAAAGGCACGCCATGACGACTCACAATTTCGTCAATGTAGATTCGAGCCACCCTTGAAACCTTGTACGTATCTCGTATGGGTATGAAATGTGCTGTCTTGGTCAAACGGGGTC
>CM046031.1:61721144-61755848 GCA_025215565.1 Flaveria ramosissima | reverse complement strand
CAGAAAAGATCTCATTCACTGCTCAGCACGAGAAACTACAGAACAAGCAAGAATCTGCTACAAGCTCCAAGCAATCCTCATCACCACCTCCACAACACGGGACTACAAAGAATCAAAAGCTTTTCAAGGCTTGTTTTGAGTGTGGAAAAGAAGGGCATGTGGTAAAGAAATGTACTCAAAGGCTTGCTACGAATGGTAAAGGCAAAACAAATTGCTTCTCCGAATGTAAGTATAAAAAGAATGTTCCAGACGGTAAAGGCAACACGTGTTGCTTCTCTGGATCAAGAGGTAAAAAGCACACATCTTTGAATGGTTGGATGAAAAACCCTCCATCCAAACCTTTTCATGTGAAGCCGGTTTCACATGATTCAAAGATGAAAATAACCAAAGGTTTCAAACCAAATTCTTTTCCTTCCGGTCTTAAACAGAAAATGATTTCCAAATTTAATTCATTCAAATCCAAGTTAATTGAACCGAAGCAAATTTGGAAAATTAAAAAGAGGGATACAACAATCCCCGATTGTTTAAACGGTTGTGTGCAGAAGCTTGTTACTTATCTTGATGAAAAAGGAACTTCATGGACTACGATGGTCTGGGTTTCCCTTTCTAACTAATTTGTTAATGAGTGCAGGAACAATTCAGGAGGACTGTTAGTAATCCAGTTTACTGACAGAGATTGTTCTTGATTCAAATTTGAGGCGGAACAAACAGGTTAAGGTCATGGTATTTTATCCACAATCTGGATATTTATATGCACAATCACCGTTCTCACTTCACAATCACTGCATATTTCTTGAGAATTCATTTCTTATCTTCATATCAGCGTAGTTTGGAAGACCTTCTTTGATAAATTTTTATTTTTGTACAGTTTAAAAAAATAATAATAAAAAAATAAAAAAATAAAAAAATAAAAAAAATAATAATAAAAAATTAAAAAAATAAAAAATAAAAATAAATATAAAATAAAAAAGTTTGCAAAAATAAAAATTTAGGGGGACAGTATACGTACATAAAAATAAAAAGAGAACTGGGAACTTGATTTGAGATGATTGAGAAATGATTGTATATCTTCTTGCAATGCTTGTTTTTTGCATGTCTTGCGTTTTTAAAATGAGAAATGATAGTAATTGATGTTGTTATCTGATTTACATCTTATTTTTAATTGTAAATAAAAGAAAAACAATCAGATTCTTTAATGATATGCTTGGTAGACTCAGCCTGAAGAATAAAGTAGACAGCAGTATGATGATTTAAATTAAAATATATGCTTAAGAATGTCTGGATTTACGTAATCATTTTGGCCTGCACAAAAACTGAGTCCCGACAAAAATTGGATTGAGAATTGATCTTTCTCCCACCATGATACAAGTCATATAAGCCATATCTTTGAGCCGTGATTGGTGTATTTATGTGTCTTGTGTTTGTGCTAATCTCCTCTGCTGTACGGAAGTACTGACCTGGAGTGATGATCTCCTCTGCTGTACGATAGTACTGACCTGGAGCTCTCATTGGCACATGATTAAATGGTCATCTCCTTTGTTATACGTGAGTATAGACCTGGAGCTCTCACCATTTTGGTCTAAGTAGTGTCAAATCATCTAATTCACATAATGCTATATTCTGTTGATAATCACTTGCACACTAATGCACACGCCTTGCTATATAAAGATCGTAACAAAATTCAAGAAATCATGAGGTTGGGTGAGGGTTTTTGCCAAATGATTGTGGGGTCCTAGCATTTTAAAGTATTTAATCGAACCTTAACGAATCATCTACTGCTTGTTGAAAAAGATACGGCAAGAGTTTAAGTGGACAAACATATCAACAATCGTTATTGATCTGTTTGAGAATTTCAAAATCATTTAAAGACTGTGATTAGATTCAGTTATCAGTGTGATCTCATTGCTTGTCGATGATTAAATTCATCTTTGTGCTAAAGTATATCTTGAGGATATGATCTCATGATCGATTCAGTTCTCGGTTTTTTTTAAAAAAAAAACAACAAAAAAAAACACAAAAAATTATATAATAGATATAAAATATGTTATAATACATGTATATAATAAAAAATAGAAAAATATAATAAAACTTCTTTTCAAATTTTTTTTAGGTCTTCCATATTATGTTGTTACAATTTTATCATTTTCATGCATTTCACAAAATTTGCGTACAACCGAACACGGGTTCGCTTGTTTTCAAACACAAATAAACACGAGTTTATTTTGTTAAAATGAAATGATCTAATTAGAAATGTCGAGACTGTGTTTGTGAATGTGTTTCAGATTTTTGCTTTAAGTGATGGCCGATCATCAGTTGAGCAGTGTACCTGATCTGAGAACCTGTTTCTCAAGTTTGCAGAAGATACCGAGCTAGGAATCCTCCTCCTACATCTTCTAAAGCACTCAAGATTAGAGATTTGGGGAACCTGTTCCAATATCCTTGTAAAGCTTGCACTCGAAGAGGGGGAGTATATAAATAGGGGGAGCTTATGAGATGAAAAATCTTTCTCATCAGATTCAGAAAGATTCAAATTAAAGATCTTTCTACTGTTGACTTCTCGATGCTGATTTCGTATGAAGACGTTGATAATGATAGACTAAGGGGGAGTATTGTTGGAGCTGTAAAAGATAGTCTATATTATCAACACAGTGAAAGTCAACAAAAGTCAACGTCACGGTCAAAGTCAACAAAAGTCAAACCCGACTCGTTCGGGACGAGGAACCGAGACGAAACGTTGAAGATTTAAATAACTAGGAGTTTTATTGTAATAAATATATTTTGTGTGAACAAAATATATTTTACTTTCTTTGAGTCATGTTTTAGTCTAAATATATGGTCTAGGGGGTTATGTGTAAATATGGAAGCTCAAACTAGACTATAAATAGCCTAATTGTAATTAGAATTAGGTTAATGGTTGCATGACCAATTGATTGAGGGATTTACTTGTAAACAATATTATTAGCAATCAATAGAGTTCAAAGGGGTTTTGATTGTGATTATCATATTTTGATCTAATTCTTCATGATTTGATTCAAGTTTGATGTTCCTGGAGTTACACTTACCATGTGTTATGACGATCCCGGTCTTGTTACATCCCCGTGTTTCCGCTTTTAGCGGGGGTGTGACATCGTGTTCACAAGAATCATCCAATTTCTCAGATTATTGGTCCATTGAATGAGAGAACAACAAGGAGTAAATCAGAACAAGCAAACGTGTGCTTATACTCTTGTTTTCTTTCTCAAATTGTTCCTAAAAATGTGACTGAAGCATTAAATGACAATGGTTGGATAGAAGCTGTGCAAGAAGAATTACTTCAATTCCGCAAACAAGAAGTGTGGAATTTGGTGGATTTACCTGAAGGAGAAAATGCAATAGGCACGAAATGGCTTTTCAGAAATAAGACTGATGACCGTGGAGTTGTAATAAGGAACAAAGCGAGACTTGTTGCACAAGGATACACACAGGAAGAAGGAATAGACTATGATGAGGTGTTTGCACCAGTTGCAAGACTTGAATCAATTCGAGTTTTCCTGGCCTATGCTTCATTCATGAAATTCAAGGTGTATCAAATGGACGTAAAGGGTGCATTTCTATACGATCCTGTCACTGACGATGTGTTTGTGAAACAACCTCCAGGCTTTGAGGATGCTCAATTTCCACATCAAGTATATAAGCTGAGTAAAGCTTTATATGGACTTCTGTTGATACATGTATGTACCTAGATCATGATATGAATGTTGTTTGTCTTACATTGATGTAATGTTTGGAATGTTAATGAAATGATATTGGGTGTTTGTGATTTATAATGTTTAATATTTCATTAATGAGTTGATGTTGAATTGGTTAAATAGGTTCGTGATCGTTTGAATTGATACACATAATGTTATATTAATTAATACATTCAAACTTAACAAAATGAAGTTCTCATGTGAATGGCCCATACGAATGGACCATACGCATGAATAACTTCATGCGAATGACTCAGTCGCACGACTCAACCAGGAGACTGGATCAGTCGTATGATTTGTAAGGACCTGGTATTTGAACGAAATACCTAGTGATTAGCGTGTTAAACCAACTCAAATAGTGCCGGATCCTATTTGATTGGCGATCCAATCAGTGAGACACACGATGAATCAATCAAGAATTGAAATCAACGTCAGAAATCGATTAGCAATCGATCTGATGTGTTCTGTGAACTTGGAGAACGGTTTGGGAGGCGTCTGGACGGCTAGGGTACGTCTGGAATCGTAATGGGATGAATGCTTACGTTTTTCCACGAATTGGGTCTATTTATAGGTTAGTATTGTTCAATCGTGCGACTGGGCCATAAGTATGGTTCAGTCGTGCGATTGAACCATGCGGTTGATTCATCCGCACGACTGAGTGTTCAGTCGTGCGATTGAGTCAATCTCATGTGTCAATCATACGACTGATCCAGTCTCCTGGTTCAGTCGTGCGATTGAGTCAAACGTATGAAGTTATTCATGCGTGTGGTCCATTCGCATGGGCCATTCGCATGAGAACTTCATCAAGTTAAGTTTGAATGTTTTAATTAATATAACATAATGTGCAATCATTCAAACAATTATAAACCCAATCAATTCAATCATGACTCATTAATGAAATATTAAACATCACAAGTAACAACCAATTCATATCATTTCATTAATCGATACTATTACATCATAATCAGACAGACAAGATTTATTACATTACAACTCATGATCTAGGGACATACATGCATCAACAAACTCCCCCTTGGACCTAGATCTATCTAATCTCTTGTCTTCTGCATCACCTCCTTATACTTCTTGTACTTCTCCTCTTTAGTAACTCCTGCGTGTATCTCAAACGCAAAGCAAAGTCGTATAACGTTTTGGAACTGGAGGGCTTGTACAATGTCTTGTGTGTCATTGAACAGTGGCCACTTGTATAATGTATAGACATCATTAGCAGACAAGTTGGTTAGCCACATTGGGTCGAATACCCTGATAGTATCCATTTGGCCCTCTTTATTCAGAACTATGACAGCTTCAGCGGTTCTCCAATCATAGTACCACCATTTGAAGTGTGGAGTGAAGTCCTGTGGCATTTCCCTGAGAGGGATTCTCGACATAGTGCGCAGAGGACTCCACTTCAGCACATTTTTGGGCTTGCCAGTAATGGCATCAACCTCAGACCTTCTTATATACCTCGTAGGCTGTTGTGGTCTGAAATTAACCCATCGGGTGTGGTACTCCTTCTTCAGGGCAGCCTCAAACCAGCCTGACATCTTTCTTGGGTCAGCATACAGCAGCTTTAGCTTAGCCAGCTGGTTGAGCTCAAAACCAGGTAGAGTCTTCAGATCATGTGGAAACCTGAAGTACTCTATGCCCTGTTCCCTCTTAACTGCATACGCGTTAAGGTCATCAAAATAAGCCCACGCAATAATCCTGCCTGACACCTTATGGTGTTTCTTGACTCTATAGAGCTTGGTGTAGGCATCTCTCTTTGGTGCAGCACGCTGGGCTCTTACTTCTTCAAAACAGGCAGCCCACTCAGCCTTGCGAATATCTACGTCATCATTGGAGGCTTGGGCTGTTCCTTCAGTCTTTTCAGTTTCCTGCTCCATCTTGTCTAGTACCTCAAACGTATCACTGACTAGGGATTCACCCAGATTGGGGACCACATTTCCCTCGGCGTCAGCATACTGAGGGTACTCTTCTGCAGTAATGTCTTCAACCTCAACTTCATCAATGTCATTAAGTTCCTCATCACTGGTTGAATCAACTGTTGGAGCGTCCTTGACTATTTCATCGGGATTGAGTCTGAACATCTCTGCCAGTTGCTCATCAGATAGGTCATGAATTATTTCCCCTTCTTCAGGGGTATAACTCACAGACCGTCTCACTATCCCTTGTAGGTCAAGAATCATGGTTAATTGAGTCTTGACCATTTGAAGGGGAGCAAAGTCAAACTCATCCCTTTGAAAGTTTGGATCTGTTTGATATACACATTCAACACATAAACCATTAGTAAGTAATCAAACAGAATTATATTAATTTAATATACAAACATTCAACACACTTTTTTTTCATTACATGATTCAAATACAAAATAAATAAATATATAAAACATCTAATCTGTACTTTTGTCTTGAATCTGGGGCGTGTCGCTCGGAGGAGCAGAAGTGGTGGATGACTGGTCCTGTCGATGCTTAGATCTTCGCTCTTGACCAGAAGCAGAGGCCGATGCAGCCGCATCCCCTCCTTCTGCTTCGTCATCGTCATCTCGACCTTCTGTCCTGTCTTCCTCAGTCTCTTCCTCATCATCATCATCTTCCTCATCATCATCATCATCTTCATCATCACCATCTCCATCATCCCCGTCACCCTCCTTTAACTTCAGGGGCTCATCCTTCGACCCCTTTAACCTCAGCATAATCGTCTTGTTGGTCGTCTCCAACTCCTCTATACGTTTGACGACTGGGCCTGCTGGTCCTGGAGTTGGGACACCTCGACTCTCTGTGCATCGATTAGCTGGTTCTGCTGCTCTATCACCCGAGCCTGCTCTGCCATCTGCTGAGACTGGGCAGCAGTCAGGTCGGTCAGCTGGCGGATCTGCGCCGCCTTCTCCTCATCTGCAGCAAGCAAACGCATAACCATACAGTTAAGCGCTGAGAGCTGCTCCTCTACCCCGATGTGAGGTAGAGTAGATCCATAGACATGTGGTGGTTGGGCTGAGGGTCCAGCATGATGTGTGGTGGTGGTGGAAGTGGCAGTGGTGAATATGGGTCTGTAGGCTGGTGCTGGTGATGTAGGTGTGAATGGTCTGGTGGTGGATGGGAAGGATACAGTGGTGGTAGGTAAGGTGGTGGATGTGGTAGTGGAAGTAGTGGATGTGGTGGCTGTGGTGATGGGTGGTATGTCAGTAGTGGTGGTAGTGGTGGTGGAAGAAGTGGCAGCAGTGGTGACGAAGGTCAGGCGACGCTTCTTCCTCTTCAATCCATGGGGTTGAGCCATCCGCTTCCTCCTAGTCCCGGTGGAAGTGGATGCTCCCCCTGCAGCTCTGCCCACTGAGCCCGGAACATAGTTCGGGTCAGTCTCTCTCTCTGAGGAGTCCCGAGGGTGTTCACCAACCACCCTAAGCCCGTGGTCTGTGGGAACAACTTTACTTCCCACAGTCCTAGTAAGGGGCTCCTCATCTGACTCCTCCTCCTCTTGATCCCCAGCTACAAACTCCTGATGGAAACCGGCCATCTCAGCGACCTCTCCGGCAGTGGCTGACCCCGGGGGAATAACATCTGAATCAGTGCCTCTAGATGGAGCAGGCATATCATCCCCGGCGTCACCGCTATCATCATCATCAGAGTCAGTATCTGGTATAGCAATATGCTCAACATCCGAATCACTGTCATCGTGGCGCCACTTTCTCTTGGCTAGTGCCACATAATCAGCACGGGCCAGATGCCCAAACAACCTCCTGACAGGGGGCTTCACCTGCTTCCCCCTGTATACCTTCATCCGGCCTAGCGTCGTGTCATCCATGACCTCAAGAACAACAACATCATCCTTCTCCTTTGGCAGGGAGGGGAGCTTCTGGTCAATGATCATCTGCATAAATCTGGGGTACATACAGAAGCCCTCCTTCCCTTTCCCCTCGATGTTCTCCACCAGGTAGGTGAATATCATCTTGGAGAAGCTGAACGGGTGGTTCAGCACCAACGCAACATATGCGTTTGGATCTGGTCGGAGAGCTCATCAAAACCTCCCTTCCTGGAAGCTATACACTTTAGCAGCACGTGCGCAAGATACTTAAGCTGGGGACAGAGGTTACTCTTGTTGAGTACCCCAGCATTGATGTCCCCAGAGTACTTGGCTCTCATGAAACATCCTCTGACAGTGAGGGGGTGTAGACGAGTAGGACAATCAGCATCATCCCCAAACTGTAGAACAATCCTCAGATCCTCCTCTGATACAGTGATAGCCTCACCAAAAATCGTACTCCTGATGCAATGAGGCTCAGAGGATCGATCAACAGTCGCGCCTTCCCAGAAGGCCTGCTGCACTGATCTATACGGCGTGCATGGTGTAGCGATAGCATGAGCGATCCTGGATCTCAACAGAAATGTAATAATGCCTGCGAAGTCAGCTGCGTTCCTGGATGTCAAATCCAGATGAGCACATATGTTGTGCTTGGTGCTCATGTTCCATCGACTCGCCATCTGTAACACATAACAATATAAACATTAGTTCCGTTGGCTAAGAGTATAATGAAACACTTAGACTTTGAATAAAATCTCTCTGTCATGCGATTGAGGTTGTACGACTGAAGACAGTCGTGCGACTGAACCGTGCGATTGAGGTTCTGACGTGCGAATGACCTCATGCGCACGACTGAGTGTGCGACTGGACTCATGCGCATGTACTCTTATGCGGTTACACCAGTCGTGCGACTGAGTCTCATTCGCATGGTTCAGTCGTGCGGTTAAGTGAATCGCCCCCTTCAGTCGTGCGACTGAAGTTCATCCGGACGACTAGTCGCCTGTCCCAGTTGTTCAGTCGCCAATCGTTCGAAACTTCACAAACTAAGTCTTTTAACTCAATTAACCGGTTCATTAGAGTCGCATTCTCGTTACTAATAACCTATTTAACTTAATTTTAACATTTTGCTTGGTTTTAATAGTTATTAGGGCTTTTTGTCTCGGTTCACGTTTCACAGTCGAACAATCCCAATTAGGGTTCCAATCTTTCTGTTTTTGATGAAAGAAGACTTCAAACTACCTGTATGATGAATGTCGAAAGTCAGTGAATCACAATCAGAGGTAAAACTAGGGCAAATAAAATTTTGGCAGAGTAACGGTAGGGAGTGCGATTTAGGGGCGATTTGAGGGTGATGAGTCTCTGCGACCGACTCCACCTCTATTTATACCAACCCTAGATCCAATCGTGCGACTGAGTTCATACGCACCTTTCAGTCGTGCGAGTGGGACTCAGTCGTGCGATTGGGTCAGTCGCCCTTCTCCAGTCGTCCGACTGAAGTTCAGTCGTGCGACTGACTCACTCGTTCGCACTTAAGCCTCCGACTGGACTAATCGTATGGACCATTCGGTTTTATGGTCCATACTCATAGTTCATTCGTGCGAATGGACTTCATTCGTATGGTTAGTCCATACGTATGGTCCATTCGTGCGAATGGGTCATACTTAGTTAATTTTCTGCCATTTTTACCAATTTACTTTTAAACTCTTTTAGATTAATTAAATTAACATTATGAGCCTTTGATCATCTCAGACATGATCCTTTTATCTTGAAAACACTTTGATCACCTCAGACGTGATCCTTTTAACCACTTTGGTCACCTCAGACGTGACCCTTTTAAAAAACACTTTGTCACCTCAGACGTGACTATTTTAACCTTTCAAAGCACATATGGTCATCTCAGACATGACCCTTTTAGTGAGTTGATTCCTTCTGATTTTCCTGATGTAGCCCGACACTTGACTCAAATTAAAATTAAAACGACTAACTAATTTAAGACTTTAAACTAATTACATAAAAAGACATATTTTTGGCTTTTTGTGAGAGATAAATCCAGAGATTGATATCTACGGGATTTGGTTCGGGAGTAGATAGCTTCAACTTAGATTGATCATATCTGGACCAATTCAATTTTAGAATCATACAGGCAGTCAAATCATTTGGGACTAGTTATTAAAACTTTAGATGCTCAAATTCTCGGTGTTCTTCCAGAGTCGTTAGCAACTTAAGGAAATCATACTGAAACTCTTAGATTTTCACATTGATTTTAACCTTTGAGCATGTAGCCACAATGATTGTCAGTATGTCTGTCCACTTAAATCCATACACAGACTTTTGACACAGACTGGTGACTTATTTAGGTTTAATTATTTCAACTAACATTTGTGGATCCCACACTTATATGGTAATCAACATTCCTCAGGAGCTTTTGAGCGGTCTACGGGTATTATTACAAGAAGAGACTATTCTTAGAGCTTTCAAAGAGAAGCCTGTCCTCAGGTCAGTGCCATCGCACATCAGAGAGGCGGCAAACAACAATGAATTCTAGAATATCTAGGTTATGCTTATCCTCAGGTCAGTGCCATCGCACAGCAGAGAGGCACACAACCTATCTCCTTGTTAGAGCAGCTTATTTTATTTTGCACAAAATGCACCAACAACATAAGTCATTAGCTTTATTGCATTTGTCTTTCCTTTTTTTTTGCTTTGCTCTAATTATGGTCATCCGCACACATTTGTGGCGTTTAATTGCTCATTACCCCTTATTGGAATATTGTTGATTGTGTTAACCAGTGATAAGATGGAAGCCCACAGTCAGTTGAACAACTTAGTTTGATCTTGAGATCACCAATCAGGTCTAATTGTCTATTGTGTTGAATCTACCAACATATCATTTGTGGTCTAGCAGCCTCTAAGTCTACTTTCTTTGTGTCACCTTAGGAGTTGCCAGTTTTCTATCATCTTTCCCTTTTATATTGCTTAGACTACACAGACTTATACTTTGAACTTTTGCATCTTGTCAAAACTTACATTTTAAAGTCCCTCTTGATTTGTTCCTGTGTACTATCATTTTCCAAAGGTATTGAATCGGTATCACAGACACAATCTACCTTATTTCAACTAGTTACTCCTTCTCCCTCATTTTTTTTAATGTTAACTTGCTGACATATTCTCCCCCTAAAATACTAAAATCATTTCTGGTTTAATTATTTTAGAATTTTCATAAACAGCAAAATAACATGAGTTTAAATAAAATAAAATAAAATAGACAAATAAAATAAAATAAACTGTAACTAAGCTACATCGGACTACACATTGTCATCATCAGGAATTACCTCACTTTTCTTTTTAACGCCGTTGACCTCTAGCAAATATTGAAAACGTGGTTTATCAAAGGCTTTAGTATAGAGGTCAGCGCGTTGAAAATCAGTATTAATTTTAACCACATCAATTAAGTTCTTTTCAAAGCAATCTCTTATGAAATGGTATTTAATACCGATGTGTTTGGTCTTAGGATGTTGAACCGGATTTTTAGTTACTGCAATTGCAGCAGAGTTATCAACAAAAATAGGAGTAGATGAGAATTTTAAACCGTAATCCCGCATTTGCTGTTGAATCCAGATGATTTGTGAACAGCAACTTGCAGCAGCAACATATTCGGCTTCACAGGTTGACAATGCAACCGATGTCTGCTTCTTACACTGCCAGGTAACTAATCTTCTCCCAAAGAATTGACACCCCGCTGATGTAGACTTGTAGTTCATCTTGCAGCCCCCGTAATCCGAGTCACTATACGCGGTAAGCTCAAAGTCATCATCATGAGGATACCACAATCCAAGTGTGGGTGTACCCTTCAGATAACGAAAAATCCTCTTGACCCCGATCAGATGGTTGACCTTTGGTTTAGCCTGATATCTAGAACATAGACATGTAGCATACATAATATCAGGTCTTGAGGCAGTGAGATACATGAGGGATCCAATCATTCCTCGGTACATAGTGGCATCTACTAGATCTCCATTCTCATCAGGTGCTATATCATGATTCGTAGCAAGTGGAGTCCCAGCAGCAGAAGCATTCTCCATGTCAAAGCGACTGAGAATGTCTCCTACATACTTGGTCTGATGTAGAAAGATTCCATTAGGTGTTTGATCCACCTGTAACCCGAGAAAGAACTTCATCTCCCCCATAGCACTCATCTCAAACTCTTTCTTCATTACTGCTTCAAACTCTTTACATAACTCTTCGTTCTTTGACCCGAAGATTATGTCATCAACATATATCTGTACAAGCAGTAGGTCGCCATCCTTTTCCTTAATAAACAGTGTACAGTCAATGACTCCTCTGCGAAAGCCGTGTTTCACAAGATGAGTCGAGAGTTTCTCATACCAAGCTCGAGGAGCTTGATGAAGCCCATATAAAGCTTTGTCGAGCTTGTAAACTCTATCCCGATGATAAGGATCCTCAAATCCCTCGGGTTGACTTACATAGACTGTTTCCCTGATTTCCCCATGAAGGAATGCACTCTTCACATCTAATTGGTAGACTTTAATCTTCATGTACGATGCATAGGCAAGGAAGATACGAATGGCTTCCATCCTTGCCACGGGTGCAAACACCTCATTATAGTCAATCCCCTCGACTTGGCGAAAACCTTGAACCACCAGTCGAGCTTTGTTCCTGATAATGACTCCTTGGTCATCCTTCTTGCATTTTAGTACCCATTTGGTGCCAATGACTTTAGCACCTTTAGGTCTATCAACCAGAGTCCATACACCTAACTTCTTAAACTGCAGAAGTTTTCTTGCATGGCACTCACCCACGCCTCATCATTTAGTGCCTCACTGACATATTTTGGCTCAACCTGCGAGACAAAACATCGATAAGCACCATCATGAATGTAACCTTTCTCCATAATCGAGGCGTAATCAGCTGAGTATAGCTGATTTCGGGTTTGTACTCCTGATCTGACATCCCCAATAACATTGTCAAGGGGATGATAGACATTTAGTCGTGATCCTGGAGTAGTAGGAACAGCCACCTCAGAACCAAGATTATGAACATTTTGTTCTGCATCTGAGGTAGTTGGAGTTTGAGGTTCCGAAGTCGAAGGTGCATCACTCGTAGATGCTTGTGGACTTTCAGGAACTGGAACCTGTTCCTCCTGACTGTTCTGGTCATCTGCTTCAGTTTCATCTTCAGAGGAGGAGTCACTGTTGTCGACTACTCCCCCTGACTGAGTAGATGATTCTCCCTGTGTGCTAGATGGTGTATTCAGAATATCATACATCATCCTAGTAGCTAACTCATCATCCGAGGGAGAGAGAGGTATGTTGAAGGATTGAAGAATCCATCATAATCGAAGAAGTATGCAGGTCCTTTGCCTGTAGGTGGCGTGGTATATCTCTGAACGTCGACATTACACCACACTTCTACAAGACCCGTTGAGTTATTGTAAACTCGCTTGTTCGGTATGTTGTATCCTAGAAAAATTCCTTCATCTGCCTTCTCGCTGAATTTTCCTTCTTGTGTCTTCTTCAGAAGTGTACACGGCGCGCCAAAAGGTTCAAGATACTCCAAATTTGGTTTGCGTCTTTGTAGTAGCTCATAACATGTCTTTCCGTGGCGCTTGACTATTAGGACTCGATTCAGTGTATAACATGCATTTGCTACTGCCTCATTCCAGAATTGGATAGGCAGTTTCGAGTCAGCCAGCATAGTCCGTGCAGTCTCTATCAAGCTTCGTTCTTTCTCTCAGCAACACCATTCATCTGAGGCGTGTAGGCAGAAGTGAATTGATGAACAATTCCCTTTTCCTTGCAGTATGCCTCCATCCATTGATTCTTGAATTCTGTCCCGTTGTCTGAGCGTACTTGTCTAACTTTTAGCTTGTAGAGAGATTCCAGAGTGGTTACTAATTCCTTGAATGACTCAAATGTTTCTGATTTGGATTTCAGAAACATTACCCAAGTGAACCTTGAGTAGTCATCAGTGACCACAAAACAGTACAAATCGCCTGCAATGCTCCTTGTACTGACTGGACCAAACAGATCCATGTGAAGAAGTTCAAGAGGAAGTTCTATTGAATGAACTTTCTTTTCCTTATGAGACTTCTTTGTCTGTTTGCCTTTCTTGCAAGCTACACAAAAGTCAGGAAGTTGGAAGTTCTTGACATTTACTCCTCTCACTAAATCCTTCTGAATCAAATGATTCATCTTCCTTTGACTAATGTGTCCCATTCTCCTATGCCAGGAGATTGAGTCCTTCTCAGTAGCTTTAGATAGAAAGCACTGAACCTCATGATCCGTTGTAGCAGCTGTTGACAGATCCAAGACATAAAGGTCTTTATATCTTGAAGCAGTCATCAGAACTTGGTCCTCTGGAATCATGTAGTCTTTCTTCAGCACGTAACACTTCTTGTTGTCGAAGATGACTTTAAATCCTTTATCGCAGATTTGGGAAACAGAAAGTAAGTTATTCTGAAGTTGTTGAACGTAGTTCACCTTATCAAACTTAACTTTCTGATTTCCCACTTCTCCCTGTGCTGTGATGTATCCTCCCTTGTTTCCTGCAAAGGAAACATGCCCTCCTTTTATTTGTTTGACGTTTGATAAAAGGGCTCTATTTCCTGTCATGTGCCTGGATGCTCCGCTGTCTATAATCCACGTGTTAGTCTCAGCGCTATATCGAACACCCTGCACATACAAAGTAAATGTATTAGTTTAGGTTAGGAACCCAAGCCTTTACTGTCTTGGGTTTCCCAGAGGCATCACACATCATAAACTCTACCCATTGACCCTTAGAGGGTGAGGGTAGCTCAGATTCCTTCTTGTCATCAGTATCAGACACGCAGGATGACTTCTCTTTCCATAAGCCAGATTTGTGCAATGCCTGTTTATGATAAACAGTCGTCTGGCTTACAGGTTGGACTTTAGGTTCACTAGATCTTCTAGGTGGAGTTAGAGAACTCCTCTTAGAAGACCTAGGTCTAGAGTCCTGAAGATCAATCTTCTTCCTAGGTGTCTGATAGAAAGGACAATAGGAAGCAATGTGTCCACATTCTCCACAGTTGTAGCATGACCTGCTATCAACTTTATAAGTAGACTTTCTTTGTGGAGAAGTGCGTGACACTCTAGTAACATCAATCACTTTAGGTTTTGACTCTTGCATGTTTGATGTTTTCTCTGGTTTAACAAATTTAACTGTTTTAACCTGTTTAACATGTTCCACCTTTTGGTTAACTGGTTTTTGACTTGTAGCATGTGAAAAGTTAACGTTTGAAGTCCTTTTAGGTTCTGATTTGACTCTGTTTGACCCTGACTTTAAGTTAACTTTTTCAAATTCATTTTCCAGATTAACACAAGGCAATTTACCCTTTGCCTTTGAAGTGGCCTCCTTTTGTTTCTGTCCAGATTCAGTAGATGAACATGATGTGTCTGGATCAGTAACAAGAGGAGTAGTCACCACATGATCCTTGATGGGGTTGTTGTTTACTGGTTTAGACTTGGTGTTCATCAAGGTCTCAGGTGGAGGTGGAACCACTTTGTAGCCTAATCCCTCCCCGTTATTCCTTTCTCTCACTAAGTGTTGAACTATGTGTGAAGAACTAGTCCAACTGTGCAGTTTCTGTTTTAATGAATTAACTTCTACTTCTAGAACTGCCTTTTGCTTCTTAGTGTCCTCTAGGGAGTTTAGATAGTACCTAATGTCATTTGCTTGGTTAAAGGCAACTACTTCGGTTTCCCTAAGCTGTTTAGTCAATAGGTCTATCTTTTCTTTATAACTATGCTCATTTTGTTTTAGAACTCTATTAGCCTCAGTGCACAGTTGTAAATCTTTTACTAAGTTATCATTGTGATCTAATAACCTAGCAAATTTTCATCAATGCTATTCCTAAACATATCACAATCAGAACAAGCATGATTATTAAACATTTGGTCAGTTGTACTTACCTGTGTTGGTTCAGAAGAGTTAGCCATCAACGCAGCATCAGACGTCTCTGGTTCTGGTGATTCTGACTTTTCTGTCTCTGACGTGGAAGTCTCCTCCTTTGGCTTGTAACTGACCTCAGCTGCAGTTGTTTCTTCACTATGTGACATTGCTATCTCAACTGCTAGATCACCTTCACTCGCAGAATCATCATCAATATCTTCAACACTGGCAATGTTAGATTCTGGTGAGACAAACCTAAAACTCCAATCCTGTCCTTCATCATCATGAGCAGTCAAGGCTTTTGGGTCCTTGTTTGATGAAGTAGAACTGGAGGCTTGCTTGTCTTGGCGAGTAAAGGATGAGAACGGGTTCCCATTACCCGTCTTCTTTGGCTTGACACATTCTCTCTTGAAGTGCCCCTTCTCTCCACAGTTGAAGCAGGTCACTTTGCTCTTGTCAAAGCCAAATGTGGTATCCTTAGTAGCTATCAAGTTCTGTCCTGTCTTCTTAACAAACTTCTTCGCCCTTCGGACAGCGCTAGCTAAGGCCCACATTATATCCATCCTCTCAAGCTCCATTTCATCTACCTGCTCGTAGTCCTCATCTGCCAGATGGCAGTTTCCAATCTTCCCAGCAACAAGTCCATCATATGAATGAACCACTGCGGCTTAGAAGATCCATATGCTCTCGTGCTACTTGCTACGGTCACATTACCGAGGTTCTCGGTCTTCAATTTGGTAGCACTTGCTTCTGATCCAATATAGTGGGTACATGATGACCCTGACGTGTCTGATCCAGAAGGAGAAGCATGTGAAGGACCTGACGAGCTAGACACAAATGCTGTCTGGAGAGGTGCTCCAGATGTCTTAGCTTGAGGCGTGGCGTTGTATAAAGCTGGATTTTGTGTGTACGCAGACTTCTGAGCTCTATACTTCATCCTTAGTGCTTCTTCACGCAACTTGAGAATGAAGTCATTTATATCCAGCTTTATCAGCATTTCATTCTGTCTAAGGTTAGACACGAATGAAGCCCACTTATCAGGCAATCCGTCTGCGAAGTTGCTTACTTTCTCTTCCATAGTCGTTTCAACTCCATGTGTATGCAATTCGCTCATCAAGTGGTAGAATCTGTCTATGACTTCGTCTAAACTCTCATTACCAATCGATGAGAAGTTATCGAATTCCTTCTTTAACTCCTTTGCCTTGATTGCCTTCAATGACGCATTCCCATCATATCTCTTCTCTAGCTCATCCCACAGTTTCTTGGACTGCTTGTTCTCTGATACTGGTGGAATATGTCTTTGGGGATAGACTGAGTGATCAATGCATAACCCTTTTCTCTGCATTGTACTTTACTTTCTGTGCGTCTGTCATCCCACTTAACGTTAATTAACTCCATCAGCTCCCACCGGTGTACTATAACCGACCTCAATAGCTTCCCACAGATTAGGATCTACTCCATTGAGGTAGATCTCAAAACGTTGTTTCCAGTGGGGAAACTCATCTAAAGTCAAGAGCTTTGGTGGTTTATTGTGATTACCCACCTCACTCTCAAGCAACAGCAGGTTCTGAATCCTTGAGTCCTTCCCAGCAGTAAAGGCTGACATCTGATCTTCCATGGCTAATAAACTTAGAATCTAATCAAACAAACTTTCAACTGATGCGACTGAAGGATGCGAATGGTCTAATCGTGCGTATGAACTCTGCGATTGGTTCAACCGTGCGACTGAACAGGGCGAATGGTTCAGTCGTGCGAATGAATCTGGTGCGTATGAGTTATGCGAACGAACGGTTCAGTCGGCCGAATGAGGGTGCGACTAGGTCCAATCGTGCGAATGAGCAATGCGAATGGAGTCCAGTCGTGCGAATGGGTCACTCGTGCGACTGAAGCTGCTGTTTTGCGAAAATTTCTAGGTTTGACGGGTTTCAGCCGTAAAAATTCGAAATTTCACAAGTCCTAATCGCCTAAGTCCGTAGAAACTGAACTTCGATGAGCAGGGAACGTCCAAGATCACTTTTGATGCCAAAGATTGCGTTTTTCGTGCAAAACACAAACTTTTATGCAATCTTGATTGAATCAACATAATCAAGAGCCAAAGCTCTGATACCACTTGTTAGGACCTGGTATTTGAACGAAATACCTAGTGATTAGCGTGTTAACCAAACCAACAATAGTGCGGAATCCTATTTGATTGGCGATCCAATCAGTGAGAACACACGATGAATCAATCAAGAATTGAAATCAACGTCAGAAATCGATTAGGAACGATCTGATGTGTTCTGTGAACTTGGAGAACGATTTGGGAGGCTTCTGGACGGCTAGGGTACGTCTGGAATCGTAATGGGATGAATGCTTACGTTTTTCCACGAATTGGGTCTATTTATAGGTTAGTATTGTTCAATCGTGCGACTGGGCCATAGTATGGTTCAGTCGTGCGATTGAACCATGCGGTTGATTCATCCGCACGACTGAGTGTTCAGTCGTGCGATTGAGTCAATCTTATGTGTCAATCATACGACTGATCCAGTCTCCTGGTTCAAGTCGTGCGATTGAGTCAATCGTATGAAGTTATTCATGCGTGTGGTCCATTCGCATGGGCCATTCGCATGAGAACTTCATTAAGTTAAGTTGAATGTTTTAATTAATATAACATAATGTGCAATCATTCAAACATTCATAAACCCAATCAATTCAATCACGACTCTTAATGAAATATTAAACATCACAAGTAACAACCAATTCATATCATTTCATTAATCGATACTATTACATCATAATCAGACAGACAAGATTTATTACATTACAACTCATGATCTAGGGACATACATGCATCAACAGTTTTGGTTTACCCGGCAAATTAGTGTTCTGCCGGGCGAAACTATAGTTTCGGCATGACAGTTTCGCCTGTAGCGAAACTGTCAGTGAAATTATGACTGCTATATATACAATTGTCATTTCACTTTGTATGGCAAGCTTGCAAAACCCTAATCGTGGATTTCTGTTGCAAGCTACCAATTCTAAGCAGTTTCTTCATTGAAATACTATTGTGCTTGTTGTTATTGAGTGATATTGTTCATTTGAGTATCAAATATGTCTTGATTCATCTTATACATTCTCAATTGTTGTTGTTTGGCTTGAGTGTTTGATATTTATCAAATTATCATATCAATTGTACTGTTCATCGATCACATGGACCAACAATATGGTATCAGAGCCTTAGTGCTCTTGATTTGTTGAGTGTTTGATATTGATCAAATTATCATATCAATTGTACTGTTCATCGATCACATGGACCAACAGATCTTATGTAGATCCAAGTACTAGAAATCGTCACCTTTGCTGATGATATTTGTGTAAAAGTTTCATTGTTATTAGAGAAGTATTTGGTAAATATTAGTAGTTACGAATCGGTTGTTGATAATTGTAAAATGTTAAGTTGATTTGATTTGGAATAACATTAGTAAGTTTGTTAGTGTTAACTTAAATATTGTCATTAGCAATGGCAACCGTGTCGATGTCACCTTAACATCACACGACATACACACCACACACAAGGAGAAACTCACACACAACAACTTCAGTCGCACGACAGTACCAGACGCACGCCACAACACTCCATCCGCACGAATCAACCCTTATTCGTACGAATCAGCTTCATTCGTACGATTGAAGCTTCATTCGTGCGACTTAGCATTCAGTCGTACCACACAGCACCCAATCGCACGACTCAACATCCATACGCACGAATCAACCTTCATTCGTACGAATCAGCTTCATTCGTACGACTGAACCTCCATTCGTGCGACTGGCATTCAGTCGTGCGATACACGCACAATCGCACACATTCATTCGGTCGCATGACTCAATCGCACACATTCATTCATCCGGAGGACTCAATCGCACGCATACACACAGTCGCACGACTCATTCGCACGACACACCCAGTCGCACAACTCAGTGGCACGATAGACACAGATGCATGACTCAGTCGCACGACTCACCCAGTCGCACGGCTTAGTCGCATGGTCGACCCAGTCGCTTGAACATCAGGATCGCGGCTGGAGAAGTGCAGAGCAGCCTTCGGCTGCTCCGTGCACGAGATTCACACCACAAGGACTTCCAGAAACACATTTTGCACACACCCAAACAAGAAGAACACGCAAGAAAAGGGACGACCAAGGTCGTCTACCTACAAGAATGGAGTAGACTCAGCTGTAGCCGAGGTCTTGCCGGTGAAAACGCGAAGAAAATGGGCGGTTTTGGTGCAAGGAGGAGGAGAAAAGTGGAGAAGAAGAAGATGAAGAAGAAAATGGAGTAATGGAGGCTAGGGCTGGAAATGGGTATTTATACCCAGCCCTAGTTTGGCAAAATGTCACATTTGGTCCCTGCACTTAGCCCCGAGTTTCTCAAATTCGTTTCGGTTGAAAACGACTTTAATAGGCTAGTTATATTAATGATAAAAATGTAATTAATGATATTTGTAACTTAAAAAATGGTTTTATTATTGACAATAATATTATATAAAAATGGTATATATAATGATAACGATGATGAGAATTGTAAAAGTTTTAAAGATAGCATACGTTTATGACGAGATCACAAGCATAAAGATGATAAAGCAAGTATAATATCCACACGAATAGTTTATAAAGATGAGGAATGAACGAGCGAAGAAAAGTTAACGTAAACCACGTTAATTGACGGACCTTTAGGTGACGGATGTCACAGTATCCCCCAGTTGAGAGAATTTCATCCCGAAATTCAGCTGGGGTTAGGTCCAAGAGTGTCATCCTCGAATAGATGTGGATATTTGAGTTTCATCTGGTCTTCCCGTTCCCATATAAACTCTGGCCCTCGTTTTGAATTCCATCTTACGCGAACAATTGGTATTCTACTATGCTTCAATTGCTTGACCTTTCGATCCATGATCTCAAGGGGTTCCTCGACAAAATGAAGCTTTTTGTAAATCTTCATTTCCTCAATTGGTACGTGAAGAGATTTGTCAGCCAAACACTTCTTGAGGTTTGATACGTGGAAAGTATCATGTACACCGCTGAGTTCTTGTGGCAACCTTAATCGGTAAGCCACTGGACCGATTCTTTCTGTAATCTCGAATGGTCCTACATATCTTGGGGCTAACTTCCCTTTCTTTCCAAACCGAATGATTCCTTTCCAAGGAGAGACTTTGAGTAAAACCCGATCCCCAATTTTGAATTCTAGAGGCTTCCGACGGTTGTCGGCATAGCTCTTTTGGCGATCTCTGGCAGCTTTTAGTCTATCTTTGATTTGGAAAATCTTGTTGGTTGTTTCTTGAATGATCTCTGGGCCTGTTAACTGACTTTCACCAATCTCAGTCCAACAAACGGATGATCTACATTTCCTTCCATACAATGTTTCGAAAGGAGCACATCCAATGCTCGTATGGTAGCTGTTGTTGTAAGAGAACTCAATCAGCGGTAGATGAGTGTCCCAACTACCACCAAAGTCGATTACACACGCCCTCAGCATGTCTTCTAGCGTTTGTATAGTTCGTTCACTTTGGCCATTTGTCTGAGGGTGATAGGCGGTACTCATATCTAACCGAGTGCCCATCGCTTTCTGTAGTGTCTACCAAAATCGTGAAGTAAATCGGCTGTCACGGTCGGATATAATCGACACCGGTACTTCGTGTCTTGTCACGACCTCCTTGATGTACAATCTCGCCAACTTATCCATTTTGTAGTCTTCTCGGATCGGCAAGAAATGAGCTGACTTCGTCATCCGATCCACTATGACCCATATCGAGTCATGCCCGCTGCTTGTTCTAGGGAGTTTGGTAATAAAATTCATAGCTATATTCTCCCATTTCCACTCAAGAATTTCAGGTTGCTGTAATAATCCCGATGGTTTCTGGTGTTCAGCTTTAACTTTCGAGCATGTTAAGCATCTGCATACGTACATAGCAATGTCTTTCTTCATGTCTGCCACCAGTACAGATCCTTAAGATCATGGTACATCTTTTCTGCACCAGGATGAATAGAATATCGCGTCTTGTGTGCTTCATCCATGACCAAGGTACGTACACCTCCCCATCTAGGTACCCATATACGATCCATGAAGTATTGTATACCATCATCCTTGCAACTCATTTGCTTATCCAACCCTCGGAATTCTTCTCCCGCAAGGTTTTCCTCTTTCAATGCCTCACTTTGTGCAATTTGGATCTGAGCTTTCAAATTCGTTTGAATGGTCAATCCCAACGCTCGAGCACGTAGTGGTTTCACGCGTTCTTTGCGGCTTAAAGCATCAGCCACCACGTTAGCTTTCCCCGGATGATACCGGATTTCACAATCGTAGTCACTAAGTAGTTCTACCCATTGTTGCTGACGCATATTAAGTTCCTTCTGATCCAGGATATGTTGGAGGCTCTTATGATCTGTGTAGATGATGCATTTGGTTCCATACAGGTAATGCCTCCATATCTTAAGTGCAAATACTACAGCGCCCAACTCCAAATCATGGGTAGTATAGTTCTTTTCGTGCACCTTAAGTTGTCGTGAAGCGTAGGCAATCACCTTATCCTTCTGCATTAGTACACATCCCAATCCTTGATGTGAAGCATCGCAGTATACCACAAGATCATCAGTTCCGTCTGGGAGGGACAATATCGGTGTGTTACACAACTTCTCTTTCAACGTTTGGAACGCTTGTTCTTGTGCATGTCCCCAATCAAACTTCTTGTCTTTCTGAGTCAGCAATGTTAATGGTTGAGCAATCTTTGAAAAATTCGCGATGAAGCGACGATAGTATCCGGCCAATCCTAAGAATTGCTGTATTTCTGAAGGTGTCTGGAGTGCATCCCATTTCTTCACCCTTCGATCTTGCCGGGATCTACATGAATCCCATCCTCGTTAACCACATGACCCAAAAACTTCACTTCTCGCAACCCGAATTCACACTTCGAGAACTTGGCGAAAAGTTTCTCTTCCCGTAGCAGTTCCAGTATTGCCCGAAGGTGTTCTTCGTGATCCTCTTTCGATCGGGAGTAGATAAGTATATCGTCTATGAATACATCACAAACCTATCCAAGTAAGGTTTACACACCCGATTCATTAGGTCCATAAACACAGCTGGTGCGTTAGTCAGCCCGAACGGCATGACCAAGAACTCATAGTGCCCATAACGAGTTCTAAACGTTGTTTTCGGTATGTCATCCTCGAAAACCCTTAGTTGATGATATCCAGAACGAAGGTCGATCTTGGAGAAATATGAAGCTCCTGCAGCTGATCAAACAGATCGTCGATCCTGGGGAGAGGATATCGATTCTTCAGGGTTAACTTGTTCAACTCACGGTAATCGATACACATGCGGAACGACCCATCCTTCTTTTTGACAAATAATACCGGTGCTCCCCACGGTGAGTGACTCGGCCGAATAAAACCCTTCTCCAGTAGTTCCTGTAACTGACTAGATAACTCTTGCATTTCAGATGGTGCTAACCGATATGGCGTCTTTGCTACCGGTGTAGCTCCAGGAACCAACTCTATACGAAATTCCACCTGTCGTGGAGGAGGCAAACCAGACAAGTCATCAGGAAATACATCTGGGTAGTCCCGTACCACTGGAATATCTACTAATTTCCTCTCCTCTTCCTTCTTCTCTACCACATGAGCCAGAAAAACGTAGCACTGCTTTCGTAAACTTCGGCGTGCTTTCATGCAGGAGATAAGCTTTAAGTTTCTTCCCGGTCGTTCTCCTTGAATCCTGAGTACCTCCTCGTTTGGCATGGGGATTCGTACTACTTTGTCCCGACAGACAATCTCAGCTCCGTGTTTCGACAACCAATCCATTCCCACAATCACGT
The DNA here is from genome assembly GCA_025215565.1 of Flaveria ramosissima. Lineage (NCBI taxonomy): Eukaryota > Viridiplantae > Streptophyta > Magnoliopsida > Asterales > Asteraceae > Flaveria > Flaveria ramosissima. Next base: position 61,732,550 of record CM046031.1, on the reverse strand, counting down.
CGAAACTTCCTAACTCAAAGGGTATCAAGTCTATATCGAAGGCATGGTCCTCCAATATTATCGAGCACTTCCTAATAATCTCATCGGCCTGAACAACCCTACCATTGGCCATTTCTATAGAGTAGCTAGTTTCTAGCCTACTAGGACTCAAATCAAGCAATTGCACAAACTCAGAAGATATAAAGCTATTGTCTGCTCCAGTATCAAATAATATAGATGCGAAGTGATGATTGAGTAAGTGCGTACCCGTGACAACATTCGGGTCCTGACGGGCATCGTTGGCTCCAATGACAAATGCACGTCCCCGAGCTGTATTTCCTTGATTTGCCGGGCCTTGATTTCCAGCTATGGCCATCACCTGCTGCTGGTTGTTCCTTGTTGACCCGGCGCCCGATTCAGTCTGGGGCACATGTTTCTGTAGTGATCAGGGCCTCCACACTCATAACAGACCCTGGCATTCCCGGCGGGGTTAACCGCGTTGACCGGAGCCACCAGATTCGGCGCTATTCTGCAGTCTCTCGCTAGATGCCCCGGGCGTTTACAGTTCACGCACACCCAGCACGGCATTCTTGGGGGATGATGGAAGTTGCACCTATCACATTTGGGGTGCGGCCCAACGTACTCTCTTTTTTCCTGTGTCACGGCCACAAAATTTCTGGTTGTCTTGGCCCTTTTGTCAAATTTCCCGGCACTCGACCGGCTCGTTTCCCCAACATCCTTTCTTTTCTCTGCTCCTCTTCCCAAGACCCCTGTTCTCACCATCTCGTCTGTCAGAGCGCCAGCCTTCAGAATTGCGCTCTGGATCGTAGGAGGAGCAGCTGTTGTTACCATCGCCCGGATTTGAGGCGCAAGTCCCCAAATATACCTCTCATTTCTCTTGGATTCCGGAGTCACTAGATGTGGAACCAATCTTGCCAACTCATGAAAACGGTCGGTGTAAGCTGCGTGCCTGGCTCCCACCATAGCATGATTCCAGAATTCATGCTCCAATCTCTGCATCTCGTTGAGGGGGCAGTATTTCTCGGTGATCAATGCCTTAAACTCATCCCACAACATCTGCATTGTCGATTCTCTTCCCCTAGCCTGAACCTGAGTGTTCCACCAGGTTAACGCCTTGCCCTGTAATGAACACGTGGCATACTTGATTTTCTGGCTATCGAGGCACTCACTGATATCGATCACTGCCTCCATCTATACCAGCCATCTGGTTAGGACTATCACTCCACCCTTCCTATCAAATTCTTTCGGTTTGCAGGCCACAAACTCCTTGTAGGAACATCCCCTTCTAGTATTAACAACCCCAGTTTCATTACCGGTTGTTCCACCATTCTCGGTTTCCTGATTACTTTCGTTCCCAGTCGGGTTCCCATCTCCCACTTCAGTTTCAATCCCACCTTGTCCTCTTTCTCCACCATCCTCATTATCATTGCCACCATCCCCGTGGGGGTGGTGTTGCTGAAGTGCATCGCTCACTTGGGCCACTATAGTCGGAATCAGTGCGGCCAGTTGTTGAGCGATCAAAGCTGCCATATCAGAGTCTCCTGTTCCCTGATTGTTACTGGCAGGGCCATCACTTGTTCTTGGTGCTCTACCTCTGCCTCTGCCCCTCGGGGCTTCACTTTCGCCACTGTTGCTGCGGGTAACTCTTCGAGGCGGCATTTTCTAATCATAAAAGTAGTAAACACATAAGCTTTAACCATTTCAAATTATATTGTCCACATCGTTCATCAAAGTCCAGCATTCCAAGTTAATATCACACTTATAGTCACCACACATCACATGCAAGTCGTGTAGTTCTCACACCATGAATTGGTAATGTCCCAACAGTAGTCCATTATAACAATTGTAAATCCATGTATATAATCACGTTTAGTCTAGCGAAGGTTGTCTATCTTCTCCTCTTTTGAGGTTTCAGACATAACCTCCTCAGGGTCAATCTCAATGTCCGAGGTCAAACGCAATAGCATGATCTGTGAAGACCTTTTCGGGTTCAATACCCGAATTTGATAAACCAAATCGACGCGTAGAGGGAAAAGAAGATCCAATAGAAGCATCCCATAAGGAGTGAGCACAAGGGTTCACTCACAGGGTGAAAAGATCACAAAACAGATAGATAAACGAACAAGTAAAGAGGAACACATACATGAGATATAAAATGCACACAGATCCTAGCATGCAAATCTACATGAAGGTTCCTAGGTTATAGTCTAGGTTAAGTGAATTGCCTAATTCTCTATAAACCTGGCTCTGATACCAGTCTGTCACACCCCCGCTAAAAGCGGAAACACGGGGATGTAACGAGACGGGATCGTCATAACACATGGTAAACAATAGAGATGCAATATAATAAATGATGATAAAGCGTGTCATGACGACACCCAACACAAATGGAGACTTGTGTTGTGTTTAGTCAATATTCACGACAACATAGCCATAAGCATAACATGATAAATGATTCACATAATCAAATGAAGATAACATTGTATTTAGTTCCCACAACCTGGGAACAAGTATCAAAAGAATGATATTCTTTAATCAGACTACAACAATGTTCCAAAATGAATGTTTATCAAATATGTTTAGTCTCAAAAATGCATCCTAGGGTCTCCACTAAGGCAGCACACCTAGATCTTCAATTAGCATTGTCACCTGAAAAGATATGCTCAAAATGGTCAACAAAATTGTTGGTGAGCTCGCAGGTTTAAATAGAAAAATAGTAATTGATGTTGTATAGTAAATGTTATGGAATACCGTGAATACAGTTATAAGTAAGCAAAATCACATGACAATGAGCTTTGCAACCAAATCTAATGACGTACACACAAAATCTTGTCGGAATATATTCACCCAAGGGTCCGTTCCTGGCCACTGTTGGTACCAACTAGTATACTAACAAACAAGGATGGGGTGTCAACCCAGTAGTACTACCAATACCTATCCGTCGGTTCCCACACTGGAATTAAGTAGTTGCAAAGAAAGTACCACACAGCGAACTCAAGCATGTATCAGATAAGTACTCACAAAACAGTAACACGTTGATTCCAAGTATTTAAATTGTATGTAAGTTGTACAGCATAGAAAGTGGGTGAGCATACTTTTCCCCCATGTTTGTAAATGTTTGAAGTATAGTATAAGCGTAAAAGAGGGCCACGAAACTCACTTGTTTGGTGGTAAGTATGAATGATCAAAGTTTCCAAATGTTGTATGCAGTAAACAGTCAAACACCTATTGACAGCTATTGTTAAGCATTAATGATATGCATACGGTAATTAGTAACGTTCGGTCGGTTCGGGCTATATCGGTTCGGTTGCGTGTAACACACACAAGCAGACACACGTATTAGATCTTATGTAGATCCAAGTACTAGAAATCGTCGCCATTGCTGATGATATTTGTGTAAATGTTCCATTGTTATTAGAGAAGTATTTAGTAAATATTAGTAACTACGAATCAGTTGTTGATAATTGTAAAATGTTAAGTTGATTTGATTTGGAATAACATTAGTAAGTTTGTTAGTGCTAACTTAAATATTGTCATTTGCAATGGCAACCGTGTCGATGTCACCTTATCATCACACGACATACACACCACTCACAAGGAGAAACTCACACACAACAACTTCAGTCGCACGACAAGACCAGATGCACGACTCAACACTCCATCCGCACGAATCAACCCTCATTCGTACGAATCAGCTTCATTCGTACGATTGAAGCTTCGTTCGTACGACTCAGCATTCAGTCGTACCACACAGCACCCAATCGCACGACTCAACATCCATACGCACGAATCAACCTTCATCCGTACGAATCAGCTTCATTCGTATGACTGAACCTCCATTCATGCGACTGGCATTCAGTCGTGCAATACACGCACAATCGCACACATTCATTGGGTCGCATGACTCAATCGCACACATTCATTCATCCGCAGGACTCAATCGCACGCATACACACAGTCGCACGACTCAGTCGCATGACACACCCAGTCGCACAACTCAGTCGCATGATAGAAACAGACGCATGACTCAGTCGCACGACTCACCCAGTCGCACGGCTCAGTCGCATGGTCGACCCAATCAGCTGAACAGCAGGATTGCGACTGCAGAAATGCAGAGCAGCCTTTGGCTGCTCCGTGCACGATATTCACACCATAAGGACTTCCAGAAACACATTTTGCACACACCCAAACAAGAAGAACACGCAGAAAGACATCACACGCACCCACATGACCTCATGTGCTCGGGTTGGCCCCGAACACCCGAAACCCTAAAAGGACAGCAGTAAACAAGCAAGAAAATGGACGACCAATGTCGTCTACCTGCAAAACTGGAGTAGACTCAGCTGTAGTCGAGGTCTTGCCGGTGAAAACGCGAAGAAAATGGGCGGTTTTGGTGCAAGGAGGAGGATAAAAGTGGAGAAGAAGAAGATGAAGAAGAAAATGGAGTAATGGAGGCTAGGGCTGGAAATGGGTATTTATACCCAGCCTTAGTTTGGTAAAATATCACATTTGGTCCCTGCACTTAGCCCCCGAGTTTCCCAAATTCGTTTCGGTTGAAAACGATTTTAATAGGCTAGTTATATTAATGATAAAAATATAATTGATGATATTTGTAACTTAAAAAATAGTTTTATTAATGACAATAATAATATATAAAAATGGTATATTTAATGATAACGATAATGAAAATAGTAAAAGTTTTAAAGATAGCATACGTTTACGACGAGATCACAAGCATAAAGATGATAAAGCAAGTATAATATCCACACGAATAGTTTATAAAGATGAGAAATGAACGAGCGAAAAAAAGTTAACAGAACCCACGTTAATTGACGGGCCTTTAGGTGACGGATGTCACATGTGTGAAAAGAAATAATTAATTTAATAATTAATCATTTAAAATTTGATAAAGATAATTTATTGAATACTTATTTATATGACGTGTTAAATAATATAATATTATCTAAAATCATTTTATAAAGTTTTTAAACGTTTTAAATAATCTCTATGAATATCAAAACCTTAAAACAAGAATAAAGAATATTAGAAGTTATTTTGTTTTATAAGTTTCAAGAATTTAAATAAAAATTTAAGGAATAAATTAATTAAAATAATTAAGATTTAAAACCAAGATGAACCGTTAGTAAACTTAGGAATTTACATACTACTCAAATATTTAATTTATATTAATTGATGAATAAAGTTAGGCATTTAGGTGTGAGAAGTAAATATCTAATTATTTACCATATAACATGGTTAAATAACTAGTTGTATATTTAGTGATTAAATAATAAATTAATTAATTATTTAAAGTACTTGTAACATATAGATTTTAAAACGGTTGGAAATAATATAAGTTTTAACTATAATAATTCTATAATATTTAAATCACATAAAATGTATTATCAATGTTTTTGTAAACTTTGTTATTCTTAGAGAAGGTTATTAAATTTAAAAAAAATTATATGTTTTAAAATCTTTAAAAATTTATTTAAGAATGTCTAAAATGTTTTAGTTAACAAAACTATTTTTATATCAATATTATGGTATAATAATAATTTTTGAAAGCTTATTTTGATATATAAAAAATGATCTAAAATATATGTGGGTGCCCAAGGTCGAACCTGGGTCGCCCGTATATATGAAATGTGTTTTACCATTGGGCCGAGGCCTTGGATCTAGTTTAAGTTTACCAAATAATTCTTATAAACATTAGTTAGGAAGATAACCCCAAATTGCAAGAACCCTAGAATCGATTGAATCCCAATTGGACATGAATTCGAAGTTGTTAACCCCATTAATCATGGGGCTTTTCCTTCCCACATGAAATCAAGTGTGAGGCTGTGTTTAATTACCTTGATTGGTATAGATTTGATAGTAATGAAACTCAAGAACGACCGCGACTAAGAGGGTATCGTTTTGATATGATGATGCTTATGTTAGTCCAATTGCTCTTACACGAAGCTTCTTCATATGATAACTAGTAAAAGCCCTCATCCAATTTTGGTTTACAATGCCTCGAGGATAGTTGTCGACTAAGTTGCAGGTCTGAAATAGAGACGATGATCAATGGTGGTGTATTGTTGTTTTGCATATGAAATTGAGGGTTCGATTAGTTTGAAAGAGTCTATTGGAGTGTTTACCCTCTAGTATATGCGATCAATTTTATTAGTTTCAATACGATCAAGTTATGATTTTGGTTCTATAGTTTCGGTTTCAATTCACGAGCATTAACATGATTTTAATCGCGATAATGTGTACATACGAATCAGAATTAATCTCAGAAGCGTTTTGGGTTGGATGATTGAAACATTTGGTCATTGTTCAAGTTGTAACGGATCAATTTTTTGATGGTATTACGTTTTGAATTAAGCTGAAATTAAAGGCATGTTTATTCGATTTTGATAATGCCTCAAGTTTGATTCCTGGTCACGAAGGTTGGTATAGGGTTTAATTAGGTTTAAATTGATGTTTTGAAACGATTGGGTGGTCGCCGGAGTAATGGTCGGACTTGGCCGGAAACAGAAAGGGTCGGCGGGGAGAGGGGGTTTAAATGATTTTACATTTTGCTCCCTGAACTTTATTTGTTTGATATTCCATGTAAAAACTTTTTAATTCAAGTTTTAAAATTTACAAAGTAAGCCCTAGACTTTATAAAATCCATTTGAATAATAACCCAAATTAATTATTTGTTAATCTTTATAATAATTAAAAAACTTGTAACTTTTATAATTTGATTATTCATTTCAAATAATTAAAATTTATAATTACCAGTAAACTTTATAAGTTTATTAAAAATCCATTTTATAACTTTATAAATCTTTTATAAGTTTTTTTTCATTTAGTGATTTGTTGTAAAATGTATAATTAAACTTTATAACTTTATAAAGGATTATTTATAACCCATAAATTACTACAAGTATTTAGATGTTTAATAAATGAATACTTTCACAATATGTATTGCACATTTAATGCATTTGATCCATTATTATAATAGTTTAAATAATAATAAAAAAATAGGTTTGGGTTTTAACTTTGAAAAATAGCGGATGTTACACAAGCTCAGCCTGGCATTCAGTCAACTTAGTTATGAGGTCTTTGATCTGAGTCCTATAATTGGTGTGTTCATATTTAAGAGTTGAAACGGTTTTCTCTAAGTTCTCTATCTTTAATTTATAATCATTTTCAGCTTTTAAAATCATATTTTAAGATATTTAAGGACTCAATATCAGATTTCATCTCTAAGTTATAGGACCTGTATCTATTAACTTTAGTAATACATTCAGGTGTACAGAGATGTTCCAATACCTTTTCTTTATCATGGTCTGCCATAAGTGCTTGGTTTCGAGATGCATCTTCCACCTGAAAGCTCCAGTCAAAGCCTCCTTCTTCAACAGCAACTGCAGCTTGCTGCTTTGGCTTCTCATTCTGGGGAGCTCTTTCAGTGTAGTTTGGTCTAGCTTGTGTTTAGCCACCATTTGTCCTTGGTGCCTTACACTCTCTATCAAAGTGGCCCATTTGGTTACAGTTGTAACACTTCACTTTGCTTTTGTCCAGCCCAAACTTTCCACTGGTTGCATTGTTTGGAAACTTCCTCCTGTCCTTTTGTAGAATTTCTTGGCTCTATGAGTGAGGAGAGCCACTTGCTAAACTATCTTCATGTATTCCAGGTCATTTGGATGGATACAGTCCAGATCTTCAAGGGTGAAGAGAATGTTGCATGTGCTTTCATCAGCAAACACAAAAGCATGTAAAGAGCTTGTCTCTTGAAATGGACTTTCTTGAGTGTAGCTTTCTCTTGGTGTCTCCGGGATGGTGATGAAAGGATCCTTTTGTGAGTTGTTAGGGTAGCATATAAGATGAGGTTGAGGTTCAATTCTATCCCTTTCAACCACATGAAGAGTTGAACTCAGTTGATTGCTGGAGTACCAGATGAACCTTGCATATTCATCTCCATCTGGTATCCACTAAGAATACCATACAACTCTGTCAAAGTAAGAGTCTTAAGGTTTTCAGCTCTCTTGATGACAACACAATAATGTATCCATTGTCTGGAAAGAGAGGACGTGAACTTCATTACAATGTCCCTATTCTAAAGAGTCACTCCAACATGCATTAGAGTATCCACAATTTCAACATACCTGAAGTATTATTGAGTCATGGTTTCACCTGATTTGAATGTGAAGTTTTCAAACTGCTGCTTCAAGAGGTCCTTCTTGTTCTCCTTGGCTTCAGTTGACCCCTCATACATCAGCTTCAGTACCTCCTATAGCTGTTTAGCTATTTTACACTTCTTGAAGCCTCTGTATATGGAGTTTGGAAGAGCAGTTGAAGGGCTGTCATGGCTTTCTGATCAATCTCTATTCTTTTTATGTCTTCATCAGAATAGTCAGCCACAACCTTTGGAATCATACCACCTCAAGCAGCAGCTGAAGAGGTGCTTGGTATGTAAGGTCTTGAGATAACATATTCCCACATCCTAGAGTCTTGAGACTTGATAAATCTTTCCATTCTTTGACAACAAGTATCAAAGTCTTCAGGAGTGATAAGTGGGGACTTTGTCATTGTTCCAGTTTCTATATCAGCCTTAGTGATAGCTACCATTTGAGTTGTTAAGTATTTTGTGTGTGAGGGATCTTAAGATGGTGAGATCTTATAATCAAGACCCTGGAATGCTCTGATACCAATTGCAGGACCGTTTAAGGGCTGGTGACTTACAGCACAACAACACAATGAGGAATGAGCTTTAGAACACTAAACATATTAAATAGATAATTGGTAACTTATATGTTTGATACTAAGAACACAAGTAAATATGAGACAGAACAAGAAGCAAACAACACAAGTATATAGTTTTCAAGAATGTTGTATATTGCTCTCAAATTCTTTTACAAGTATTACAAAGGATGAAAGAAAGTTACAAGGACCTGAGATACTTTATACTACATCCTGCAGCTGGCCATACTTTGAAGGCCAGCTAAAAACATTTGAACTAGACAACAAAATCAAATGTAGAGTCAAAAGGCAGATTGTCTTTTGACTAGTGACTATGACATGCCATAGCTCACATCCTAATATATTACAAAAAGGATAAAAGTACATAAAGTAGAAAGCACAGACTCAAGACCTCAATGTACAGTTACCAAAAACATGGACCTTTTCACTAACTCATGTAAGTTGGTGACTAAACAGAGTTGCAGCGGAAAGGTGGTCCAGCTTTATAGAAAACTACATCAGATAAAGCATGTATTCAAAAGTCTTCAAAAGAAATCTGTCTTCACTTCTTGGCTTCGGAAGACTTCGTCTTTGAAGCTTCAGAAGACTTCACTTTTGGCTTCGGAAGATATTGGTCTTGGTTTCGGAAGATTTTACACTTAGAATATTTTCTAGTGCATGGTGTAAAACTTCCGAAGCATTTCTACTCTGCACTTCAGTGCATGCATGCAGGAAAGACTTTGGATGTTTTGTATGCATCAGCCTTATATGAGACCTTACACATCAAATATTTACATTATTAGTATAACAATAACAATAATAATAATAATAATAATAATAATAATAATAATAATAATAATAATAATAATAATAATAATAATAATAATAATAATAATAATAATAATAATAATAATAATATATCTACATTTATTACAAGTCAGAAAAAAAGCTCGATAACACTCGTTGCATCACTATATATAACAAATATAAAAAAATTATGAACAGTGAAGATGTAGGTTTTTCTCAATGTCACCATAATAATTTTCTTTTTCTTCAAATTAAAAAAAAACCTAATTTATTTTGTAAAAAAATAGTGAAACCTTTAAAAAAAATTAAACTAATCACAATATATTCTCACTCTTTATTTATTTTTGTTTTGAAATTGATATCTACTCATTTTGTATTTTTAAAAATTTTATATTCAAGACTTCAAGTTATGTCAAATTTACATTTAATCACCTGAATTTTTTTAAAATTTTATACATAAACATTCGAGTTATGTCAAATTACATTTAATCACCCGAACTTTTTTTAAGTTTTGTACTTAAGTATTTGAGTTATGTTAAATTTTTTATCAGTTTATAATAGGGCAAGTTTCTCATGCAACTTTTTTGTGGTTAGTACTAACGTATAAATCATCAAATTTTAACTTTTATATCCCCTGCTGCATAACACAGGTCACACCCACTGGTCTTAATTTTTGACATAATTTTATGAGTCAAAACAAAACATCCGTATTGATTAAGAACAAGTTTGTAACAATTTTTACCAGGTGTGATTTTATTGATATCAACTTGAATTATCCAAGTTAAAAAAAAGTTCTAACCACTCAACTTCAAATCTCGATATCTATTTTATCTTAACTAAGACCACAACTGATTCGGTGTGATATTTTCACACAATAAAATACAAACAAATAAATAAGTAATTATATAATTCATATATAAATATAATTATTTGCATAAAAAATGGTGTCAAACACATTTTCACTACATGATTGATGTTCTTTTATAAATTCCCAACAATTTACTACAAAAGAATTGAATAACCTAGAGCATTGATATTTATAGTATATCATCGATAGCCTCTTAGTTAAATGTCACCAGATGTTTATTTTCATCAATGTAGTTCGTAATTAACTCCTATAAAATGAGTCATGGTTGGATTATAAAAGTAAATTTTAACGAGTTGTGTTGGTGGTTAAGAAAAACTTATGTATATATTCATCTATTTGAAATATAATAATATGCAGGGAGAAACCAAATTAAAAATAAGAACCGTTAGAATACAAAAAAAAAATTTAATTAATATGCTTAATAATATACTTGCCTAGTTGTCGCCCCCAACTGGTTGGTGAAACAAAAAGTCCATATTGAAGGACTCGACACTTTAGTGTCAAACGAATATAGTAATATAAAATATCGAAAGATGACAAGTTATTATCCAAATAAATAAACAAATCCGTTACATTGGCATCTATTATTAAATAATTAACTAATGATGGCTTTGAGTTATTATTTATTATTTAATGGAGGGGTAAAAGAGCCATGTGAGACCCACCTAAACTTAACACCATCTGCAGGATTCCCTTCCACCCTTTCCGCTTAGCATGTCCAACCCACACACAATCTCATAGTCATACATACATAGGTGTCTATATGTTGATCGAGGGGTCGCTTATAGTTAAAAAGAGGTTTTCTAGGAGATGAAGTATTCCTGATGCAACTTGTTGTGACTAGTACGTTTAAACGTTTATACCATTGTAATTAGACGATTCATGTTGAAACTAGTTTAAAAATATCTTTGTACGTAATTATACTAGTTTAGACGTACTAGTGCAACTAAAAAGATTTTTGACATTACTTTTTGATAAAGATGTAAAATTTTATAATCAACCGTTTATCAACGTTT
>CM046031.1:61653644-61716144 GCA_025215565.1 Flaveria ramosissima | reverse complement strand
GCCTTAGCTTAATTTTTATTCATAGGATAGAACATGCCTTAGCTCATCCATTACTATGTGACAAAATTAAGTATTGTGAACAAGTACAACATATCAACAACCTTTTTCTTATCAATTGTACGTATATAAATATCCTGATTAGATAAAGTCAAACATATAACAGGTATTTCGTACATATATAATTAGTATGAAGAATGATTAGTAGATGATTAGAATATAATTACTAGGATAATGAAAGAGGTATTTCTATGATTGGCAAGTAGTCCTAAATTCTTTAAATGATTTCCTGATTATTATGTTGGAACTTACAACTATTGTTTCTTTAATCTCTTCTTATATCATAATCAATTATTCTCCAACACTAAATTATTGAACGAGCATTTTTAGTTATATTAAACCTTTTAAAATATGACATACAACTATAATTATGAGTGTAATTATTAAATTTTTTTAATGACAATTTTAAGTCTCATAGACTCATATACACCTAAACTTCACCATAACAAGATTACATGAATCTGTCATAAGAGAGGCCCCAACCCTAACCTCAAACGGAGCATCACCACTTAATTACAATGGCTTTACTATTTGACCTAACACCCTTCCGAGTATTAATTCCTAAATCAAATAAATACCATATTAAAATAATTAGACTTTGAGTAAGGTTTATTTGTCTTTAGTATTATAACAGATACTTTTGACGCGAATGATTATAAGAGTGGTGTTAGACTTCATTAATTTCTAACTCGCTAGACATGAACCTAACTAGAGTATCTCTAGTCGATGACCTATTAGCCAAATGACACCTAATGTCTATAATCACCTGATTTGTATGGGTTCAAGTTTCATATATGAACAATAATGAATTTAAGAGTAGATATATGTTTTTCTTTAAGAATAAACTATATTAGCGTGTGAAATTTACGTACGCATACATATTAAGTCAAAGCACATTAAAAAGTAGGTCTTGGTTGTAAGAAGTCACTCTCTCATTTCCTTACTCGTAGATCCACTTCCAGTATCATTCTAGAATACTAGGAGTGGTCTGTTAGAATAAATTCCAAATTGGCTTGTTTTTTATTTCTTCCAACACATGTATTGAGCGCCGGTTAGAATTGCGGACAATATCCCGAGGTGTCGACTAAATTTATTTGTTGAGATGGTAGTTGTGATGATTTGTGAATTTTTTTTGCAAGACTTTCGTAATTAGTTTGATTTTTGACGGAGCAAGATGGTGATTTCATTTTGTAAAACATTTGTGTGCAGAGGGTATAAAGTTTAAATGATAGAAAAAGAGTGTAGAAAGATAGTTAAGTTTAGTGGTATCTAAAGGTTATATAATCCACTGATTTTTTTATAAAAAAATGAAATTGTCTCATGACGTTCCTACCTCGGCTTCGGACCCAGAAAATTTATTGGACCTCTGGGGAAATATTCTCAAGAGTAATTTTTAAATCTAATATTAATTAATTATTCATGAATTTTTAATCTAAAATAATCTGTCATGTTTATATTTGAATGCGAAGTTATTTATAAAGGTACAATAAGAATAATAATTATAACTAAAACGTAATCAAATCATATATGTTAATTATGATATACATTATAACTAATCCTTCGTAGTCGGGGCGCAAGGAAATCGAACGCTCAAGCGAAAACAGTAAGTATGTTGGTAAAAGAACAACATATAATCTCGAGAAGGAAAAGAAAAAAAAATTATAAAACTTAAACGTAAGAAAACTCTTTGTCTGCAAATATAACGACTGATACAAGACCATAACCGATACCCATAACATGTATTCACATAAATGTTATACAAACTTAATTTATAAAGTACTTGATTGACAGACATCAGTCAGTATAAACAAAGACCGAATTTTTTAGGTGAATTCATAGCTTTATACTATGTACAGTTTAATTAATAATTATTGATGCTACATTGGTTGTCACGGTAAGATATCGGAACCATTTGGACAAAACCTAACTCCGCCCCCTTTAGTAAGAGTCCTCTCACTACCAACCAGCAGACATCATCTGGCTGGGTCTTGCTGGTGTCAACTTGCTTTTAGGAACTCTCTTTCAGAACATCTTTGTCATAGGATACTTTTTAACCATCTCATGAACATACCGGTTAATAAGAAATTGTTTCTGACCCCCCGACCCTATTGTGGTTCCGCCCTTGGTTTTAAATATTTACATGATTCTCATGTACATGCAAGTAATGGATAATTTGTATGAAAGAAGGAGGATATGGAAGGGGGTACAATTACAAAATTACAGTAAAAAAGCAAAGCATTAGGAGGAGAAAGCAGGAAGACGAAAAATATTCATTTGAGGGGAGAGTTAACCTTTTAAGTCTGAATAGAGGAAAAGCATGTGGACTCAGTTAGGTCTAATAGGCCGAATATGTGGCAAAGTCATTTAAAGTTAGAGTGGTGAAACTCTTTTGAATTCAAGGGTTCGAGCTCCGCCTATAACGGGTTAATGTAAATTAGTTGTGATGTAGAAGACAGAATATGTTAAATAAGTGTGCGAGTCAATGTTAGATTAAAATTTATAAATTATAAATCACAAATACTTTTATATCTTTTATTTTCTCATTAAATACCATTGTATCTAGTGATTAAATTAACTAACACTCACTACTTTGCTGGCTTAATGGTAAGATACTGTGTTCTATATTTATAACCTCCAAATCAGATTCAAGGCCTGTGAACGTATCTCCAACACAAACTTCTGTTCCCTTTTAATATAACACACAGTTTTCACTTATTTTTTTTTTCTTTACTTGAACCTAACCCACACACATTATTCAGTTTTAGTTCATCATAATCCCTTAAATTTCTACACTCTTAAAGACAACATTTTTGTATATAATTCCTCTTATATAAATTTATGATGTTTTCAACGACTACCACAATGTTTCTTATTTTATTATATAAATTTGTGAAATTTTAATGGTTCGTTTTTATTATATATAGTTGCAACGAATGTACGAAGTGAATTTTTCTAATGGTTTTGTTTCTGTTAAACAAAGCCGTACAGTATTAGTTTACGTAAAAGTTTTGCTTTTTTATTAATGATTTATAAATACATAAGATATTAATCTGCATTTTCATAAACTTTTAAAAATCTTCCAGTGTGTATCGGAAAAGAGATGCAACAATGACTTGTAACTGGAGTTCATAGTTTTCAGCCCAACAGACCACTTCTTTCTTTCTTTCTCTAAAACCCCATTAGTGACTTTTAATTGGGCCCATATTTTATTTAACTAAACCAGCCCAACATTAAAAACTATGTAACCTTTGATTCATATGAATTAATATGAATTACATTAGGTTAGGTTATCGTGAAAACATGGGTTGAAAAATATCAAATTATAAAGATTTAAAAATTATAAAACAATGCTTTGTTATAAGATATGATTGAAATTACGTATAATTAACTAATTTATATGATAAAAAATAATATTGTTTTTTCTAATTTTGTTATGCAGAATTCTTATTTAAACATTTTGCTTTTAAAACTGTTTTTCAATTATCATTTTTTTAAAGTTCATTGTATTAGAAAAGGTTAATGTTTCATGTTATTATGTTTTTTTTTCTAAATAGCATCAAGCGTTTAGTTGCTTAAAAAATCTGTTTTTAATTTAAAAATATTGTAAACTAGGTTAGTATTTCATGTATTACACGGGTTAAATGAATAAAATATTAAATATTATTAATAAAAATTGATGAATTATAAAACGATCTTTTAATATAAGATATGATTGACATTACGTACGAGTGATAAAAGAACGATATCATTTTTTAAACTTTTTTTTAATTTTTTTTGTTTTTTCAAAAAAAGTTGGTTTTTAAACAAATTGTTTCAAAACAAACCGTTTTTCAAAACATGCCATTTTTAATAATTTATTTATTATAACTTTGAAATTTAATTACTTTTGTTTCATAAGAATTTTATTTTAAAAACCACGGGTTTTAAAATATATTGTGTTTTTTAAAAGTATGATATTTTTTTTGAAAAATTTTCTTATTTTATAAAAAATATTTCTTTACGAGTTGCATTTGTAGAAAAATCTATTTTTAAAAAAAGTTATATTTATAAATTAAATAATATCATTTGTAGTTAATGTAATATTTATTAGAAGAGAGAAGCGGGAAAATAAAACTTAATAGTTCTACAATTATGAAAAGTGGCATACAAAAACCTTCTTTTATTAGTATTGATAGATGATATCAATAGTATTTATAACATTATTAAATAGAAGAGATAGGAGTGAAAATTTATTTTAGGATGCTTAGAATTGTGTCACGTATCATTTTAATTATTATTTTATTTTCTTACTACTCTAATAAAATAGTAACTCAAGATGACATATGGCATAATTTTAGAGTATCAAAAATTTTATTTTCCCACCCAAACTATTTTTATTTTTTATGACAATTACTAATTAAAAAACTAATTTATTCACTCTTTTATGACTACCCTTTTAAATTTTTCTATTTAAAGAAACAATTCAATCTTTCCTTTTTTTCATTTACAAATGGAAAGATGTCATACATATCATACCTTTTAAAATTGTTTTATATATAATAATTTATTTCAGTAACTAAAAATATATATAAATTTATATTTATATTTTTTTTACTATTTTAACCGTGTAATACATGAATTTTTTAAAGCTAATTATGTATATAGATATAGATTCTAACAGGATAACTATTATTCTACTTTCACCACATGGTATCCTTGTTCATTAGCTTCTTAACATTTCTAATCATTATACAATTTAACTACTCAAAAATGTTGTTTTCTCTTCGGGTGTACACCATAAAGTGACACCACAAATGATTATCTTTCTTAATCACTTCTTCAAGTTATAAGTATGAGTATTATGCATTCTTTTGACCTCATATAAAACTTGACGCAATAAGTAGAAGGTTTAGGGTTCCAACATGTCTTGGGCATTACTCTGAAACTTAAATTAATTTTTGTAAAGAAAATGATTATTTTATTAATCTAAGATAGCAAAATCAAATTTAATATGCTTTTGTTGTTGGCTTTACTAATCAAAGAGTCGTGTTGTTGGCTTAACGTCTTAACCAAACAAAAGGTTGTGTTGTTACGATCAAAACCTTCAATATATCCATTAACGTCGTTTGGATCAAACCTAGCTCTGATTTCTTCACATTCCATGCATTAAACTGTGGTGGTGAGCCGGTGGTCGTCCATCACCCTTAGCTTATGGGAGCGATTATATTATATTAACAGTAGACGATGCGTATCGTATTAAACTCAATGACCTATTGTACTAATACAAACATTGACACAATAATAATATATTAAAACAAACATAAAACTAAAAATGATAAAAGTAGTAATAATATTAAGGGTATGGTTATAGTAACAATGATGTTTAATATATAAAGCATAAGAATGATTATGGGCTTAACACGTGTCCTTCTATTGTTTTAAAGAGGATGACATTTTGGCCATTGTGTCAAATACGTCAACTTATTGTGTCTTATATGTTCATTATGTCAAATATCAGTTCGTTGTGTCAAATATCAGTTAATTGTGTCATATATTTTACATAATTTGTTATATATATTCATCATTGTTCTTTACGTTTTAGATAATTATATGTTATCTTTGTCGTTCTTTGTATATATTATATAAACTTGTTATCTATCATTGTGTTTTAAAATTAAAAGTACACAATAATATACTTTTATCAATATATTTTTCAAAACTAGTAGTGTTAAAGATAACACAATGCGTTAATTTTGTTATTATTTTTTTAGTAGATTATACTTGTTGTTATCAATCATTATGTTTTATAATTATAAGGGGTAATTTTGTAAAATAGTAATCAAGTTTTAGAATTGTTTTAATTAGGTCACTCATAAAGTTTTTTTGTTCAAATCAGGTCACTCGTAAAATTTTTGTCCCAACTAGATCACTAAAGTTTCAACATTGTTTAATTAGATCATTTATAAATTGCAAAAAATTTTAAAAAAATGAAGGTTTTTTTTAAATTAATAATATTTATAAAAAATTGAATTATTTCAAAAAATGTGTGACTTATTTAAAACAATAAAGAAAAGTATGAGCGAACTGATTATAACACTCCTAAAACTTTAATGACTTGATTTAAACAAATAAAAATATTAGTGCCCAAATTGGAACACTTTTAAAACTTTAATGACCTTATTAGAACAAACAAAAACATGATGACCTAATTGGAACGCTGTTAAAACTTGCTTACTATTTTATAAAGTTATCCCTAATTATAAATACACAATTATGTTATTTCACCAATTTATTTTTTTCAAAGCTTATTGTGTTCAAGATAACACAATGACGATAAAAAAACACAATGAGACATGTGTTATTTTGATATTGTTTTTAATATATTAGATTAAATTAGTTGTTAATTTATTATTTTGTTTGCATATTATAGATACACAATAATATTATTCTACCATTTTATTTTTAAAAGTCATCATTTTAGAAAAGACACAATAGTATTAAAAACACAATAACTAACAAAAAAACACAATAAACTACACTAAATACACAATGACGATATACAAGTTTAAAAACGTAATTATTACATAATGTTCATTTTTATGGTGTAACCCTTATAAATATTAATGTCGTACAGTAAATAAAAATGACTATTTATAAACTAACTCTCTAACAAATTTTTTAATACAATTTGATATGATCCGGTTGAAAAACAAATAAATAGACACCAATAAAATGACATTAATCGCTCAAAACATGTTTGTACGTTCATTAAAATAAAATTAATATAAAAACAAAAAGGATGAAACACAACTCTAGCACCTAGTCTACATATCCTCCAATTTTGACCAAAGTCTACTCAACAGCTTTCAACTTTCAAATCAAGCCGTTAGATTCATCATCCAACGGCGCAGATGAATTGACATGAATAATAGCACGCACACCAAATCAAAACAGACAGGTTTGCATGTGTTGTTGTTTGTTTGTTTAATGTAAGTGAAAGTGAAAGTCAACGGTTGAGGAAAACATGCGTGGAGTGTCGGACGGAGCGATCTGCGTGAGCAGTGAGTCAGTGTATCGTATAAGGTAATATTATTTGGTACACTCTAGCCCCACACATCGTTTACTTTCTTCACGTGATCTCTACTATCAACGACCACAATATATTTTATTATATTGTTGTATGATTGTTGTTTACAAGATAAGGAACTATCATGTGTTCGATTTTTAAGTCTAATGATTTTCATGTAATAAATGTTATAGTTATTGTTGTTGTATGTAATATGTTTTATGTTATTTGTTATTTAATGATGTCGTGACATTTAGTTTATGAGTTTTTGTCATTGACAAAGCTTGCTTAGAATAAGAAAAGACTTTCATATCGTGACAGGGGCAAAAACGTGGACGGCTTGAGGGTATACTTCAAGACCGCAAAAAAAAATGTTTGTGACAATAGAGCGCTCATGGGAGAAGTGAAGACTTCTGGTCCTTGATATACATGCCCCGAAAGAACAATAAGGCTTTGAAGTGCTAGCACAGATGTCAAGGACCAAAGTTAAGGTTAGTGGTGGAACCAGAAAATTTTTTTTAATAGGATCACTAAAATTCGGTGTGCGGATGTGACATTAGACTATAGAATTTTCTTTCCGGGGCGGGTCGTCACATGTTATATAAAGATGCTTTTAGTATGTTTGGATGACTTTGAATGTAATTTCACTGTTTATATTAGTGGTAATCTTTAATCATTTATAACTTTAGTTATATATATCCTTAAATAGTTATTCAAGTTAATCTCCACATGAAAATAGCTAAAGGGTAAAATAAGATCTGAAGAAAAGAATTTGGAGACAAGGAATTAAAAAGACCAGAGGTAAAAAAAAAGCAAGGAAAAAGAACGAACGGGAAGAGATACGAACCAGTAAATAGGGAAGTAAGAGAATATTTCTTGATCATTTACCATGAAACCAAATTATACTTTGGAGTTAATTTGTATGGGTCAAATATATACTATATGGGGGTCACTTAGTGTTAAGACTCAAGCGGCGTAGCGGAACCAACACAAGAACACACACAAACGATTATCACGCAGAAAATAGAACAATAAACGACACAAGGATTTAACGTGCTTAGGTCGGTGTGATCTACGTCCACGGGCTGCAACTAGGGTTTTCTTAATCTGCTCAGTACAAAGATTCCAAATGGATATATATAAAGACTAAGTAGGGTTAACAACTTAATAAACATGATAAATATGGGCCCAAGCCCAAAGACTTCACAAACCCAACAATCTCCTATTTGAAGGCTTTGCGATAAATTCTAGCCCGTCATTCAAGTACAAAGCAACCCAGTCATCCAGAAACTTCATTAATCTTTAAACAAGTCTTCCAAGCCTCCAGTTCTCAAGGAACAAGCTAAGACTCAATCACATCTCCAAGTTGCAGCGACCCCTCATCATCAAGTACCAAAAGGGCCGGTTGAAGCTCCCCTGAGCTCCAACTCAGTCATGGCTAGTCCCGCCAACGACTCATCCCCCATCTTAATCGGTTTGGACATTCCACTGAATTCAAAGATACGCTGAGGATCACTATCACTCTCAAAATTCAGCAAACAATTAACAGGAGAGAATTTTTTAGTCGTAGTCTTTAAAACCCAACGGTACTTTGTAACTGTACCCGGAACACGTCCCATGCTCCCATTGTCACTGAATCCCCTGAATGGTTTAGACTTTCGAACTCGTTCACCTAGCATCCCAGCTCCAGACTTCACATTTGCAAAATGAACTCTCTTAGCACTAGATTTAGCGAAGAGGATTTTGTCGTGCTTAACTGGGACGGTCATACATCCCTCAACAGGTACCTCAACCATATACAATGACCCACGCTTTATACCACGAGCAATAACCAGATTACCATTGATCACCCTCCATTTACCACCACCAAACCTCACTTCTAGGCCTTGTTCATCCAGCTGACCAACTGAAATAAGTTTCTTCTTCAGCCATGAATCACCCTGACATTCTTTAGGTTCCATGTAGTATGCAATGAAGTAACCAGATCAATATCACCCATGCCCGTTACCTTAAGTATCTCGTCATTGGCTAATCGTACCTTTCCAAAATCACCATGTTTCAGATTCACCATCATTTTCCCGTTACCATGGCGTGAAATGAAGCTCCTGAATCCATGACCCAAGAGTCCATACTGTTTTCCACACTAAGTATCAATGCATCATCATCAGAAACATCCCCAGCAGCAGTGTTCAATTCTTTCTTATTCGAACTCTGACTCTTAACGTGTCCCACCTCATTGCAGCTCCAACACTTTACATTCTTCCTAGATTTAGATTAACTTCTTCCCTGACTCCCACTGTTCCCGTTATTACCCCGACTCCTGCCACCATTTAGTAGTTCACTATTTGATGGTTCACCCAAGTGAAAAGAACCCGACATCAAAACAACTAGGTTCTTGGTGTCATGTAACTTGATCATTTAATTAAATGAGACACTTTCATATTAACTTGTTACACCTTGTGATCCTTTTAACCCATTTATTCTAATTAATTTGTAAAGCCTCACCCATTTATGACATGTTGCAACTCGATTATTACTCGTTTACCTCCTGAAAATTCATGCTGAGTTTTAACATACGTTCATGTGCGTTTTAACAAGCCATTTAAATGCCTAAGCTGATAAATCATGTTGAGTTTTAGCTACTTTGTGCTTCAACTAAGAGTATATCTAACTAACATATGTCTTAAAAGGATTTTGAATTGATATAGTTATTTTCTTTTTATGTTAGAAAGCAATGATTCAAAACTTGCAAGTGACCTGCGCCGAAATAAATTAAAAGTCATTTAAAAAATCTAATTAACATATACTTGTCATAATTAAGTCATTTTAACCATTTCAGTCCAAAAATGATATTTGATCATATCATGTCATGTGGTTTATTTTATAACGTTTTGATCCCTAATACCAACTCTGTTAGTTTTTACAATTAATTGTAAGGGTACTTTGATCATTTAATATTTGGAGGACTAATTATGTCAATTACATTGATCATTTAACTTGAACAATTATCCTAATCTAATATAATTTTGTATAACTAGTTCTTGAAATGAAAAATGATCAAAGTACCCTTATGTTTACTTTAAAAACCAACAGAGTTAGTTCAGAGACTAAAACCATTACAAAAATGAAATCACAGGGTATGATATGATCAAATATTTCTTTTTAAACTGAAATAGTTAATATTGTTAAACACATGGATCAAAACCAAAATTTACTTTAAAACAAAAAGTGTAGAGACTATCATTAAATCGTTATACAACATAAATAGCCCTAGCGACCCTTATTCACGCATCTTATATCTAGTAGAAATAATTAATTGATTAACGTAACTAAAAAAACATAACACATCCTATAAAATCAATTAATTTTTTAGTTTTCTGTCATAATAAAGAAACAAACAAAATAATTTTCCTTTTTCTTCAACCAAACCAAATATAGACCTTTTTGGAAAATAGAAAACGACCAAACAGTTACCAATACCTTTACAAATGTATGACCTGTCATCCACGTGTCAAATAATAACCACTCAAGTAAGCCCTAATGGCCCACAATCAGATTTTGTGGCGGGAAGATCTATTGTGTCCCCCACCATGTTCCCGCCATATCGTTGGGTGTTTTTGAATATATACTAGTACTAGTTTAAAATTGCTAGAAGTTCAAAATTTCCTTTGTTTTCCATCAATATTTTAATTTTATAAAATTAGTGTTTTGGAAAATTCTACGTTTATAAATTGTTTATTATCTTGGACCTTCAAACTAACATGATATGCTATAAATAGTTAAATTAAAACTCCTTTTAGATTAATGATATCATTAAAACTCCTTTTAGATTAATGATATCATGCTGTTAGTTTACCTTGTTTCTCGCAGGCCGCGTAAGCTTAAAGGTTTTTTAAGGCAAATTTTTTCTTTTATTTTTCAGAAACAAAGCCACTGGCTTTAGTAAATGGGGAGAGGTTACTGTACAAACTAAACGTTACGTTAAAGTATACGAATGATGTGTTCCATTGATCATTCCAACGTACAACTCAGGTCATTTGCGTAATTATTACGCCTTTCTTATGTGATGATAGTTATCACATAAATGTAAACAAAATTTATTACTTTATATGAAAACACTTTGTATCTAAAATTTATTTCTGTAAGTGTTAGAGCATTCACATTCAGTTTCTTATTTTTATGTAAGTGAGTGTCCTACTATTGTAGGAGATGGTTGTAAGTGATTGTGAGTGAATGAGAAAGAAAATTTATGAGGGTTGTACCGTGGTTTCCCATATTTGAGAAACCACGGTACAACCCCTATAAATTTTTTAATATTTTCAAAAGTGGTTATGAGTGGATGAAAGAGAAAAGAAAAAATAAAAGTATGAAAAAATATTATTTAATTAAAAAAAGAAAAATATAGATTTTTATTGTAATTATAAATATGAGTACGTGGGATAGATTGTGAATGCTCTTAGTCCTCCCAAAACAACAATGTGTTCGTTTTCCACTTAGATAAATTGTCATGACATATATCTTTCACCGGTCAATTTTTTCTAAGTTTCATGTTTGCTCCCTGGGTAACACCAAATATGCAAAATGAAATCTATAGCTTGACAATTAAAAAATGCTCGCTATGTTATCACTTCATTTGACTCACGTCACTTCAGACTAATGTTTTTAGAACCGGATCGGACGTCGAACTGGACGCTTTAATGGTTTGATGGTCGGACCGCTCAGATCGGATTTAATAACCGGATGACGTCATAATTATATATATAGTATATTATATATATATAGTTATACATATAATTAAATATAAGTAATTTATATATGATTTATATATGTACTTTATAGTTATATATATAAATTTAACTATATTTGTATATCCAATACACTAATTAATGGTTCAACACCCCGTTTTTATCCATTAAAAACAAAAAAAAATCAAAATCATGTTCGAACCGGTCCGATTTCCTGGTCCGTCCAGCGGTTCAGGACGAATCGACCGGTTCAACAACCCAAAAACGATTCATAGCGAATCGGACCGGCCACCTAGCCGATCCCCGGTCGGACCGGTTGGACCGGCCTGTCCGATCCATTCCCAACAACATTGGACGTCTTACTTTAATGAAGTTTACCTTTAAACTGGATGTTAAGAGCATTCACATCTCATTTCTTATCTTTATCCATATAATTACACTAAAATTCATCACTTCTTCTCTCTCATTTCAATTAAATAATATGTTTTTGTATATTTTTCATTACTTTTTCTCTCTCATTCACTCACAACCATTTTCAAAAATATTAAAAAATTTATAAGGGTTGAATAGTGAATCCTTAAATTTAAGTATGAACAGTAACATTTTCTCTCTCCTTCACTCACAACCACTCAAAACCATCTCATATAATCTAAGGATTTACACTCACATAATTTAAAGCATGAGCTGTAAATGCTCTAAGTGACAACACCAAGCAAATGTTCAATATTTTAGAAATTGGAATTCAGACAATACTCCCAATGATATTGCATCATTTGCATATAACATATGCGAAACCATCGGCCCATTGTTTGGAGTAACAATACCATTAAAAATGCTCATTTTGCATCTCTTGTATGAAATAACATGTATAGCTTTCATGCGGATATTACAAAGAAAAGAGGAGAGGGGGTCTTCGTATCTTACATCTAGGCCTAATTAAACTCTTTTGTCGATGACTCGTTCATAAGAACCGAAAATTTTGTTATATTTAACATGTCAAAAACTTTAATTTGTAAAAGAATTGTTAAGAGACTTTTGTGAGAAAAAATAAAAAATATGTTAATGTTTTATATGTAAAAAGTTATTAAGTGGTTTGTTATAAAGGTCATAATATTAAGACACCCAAGCATTATTTAAATTGACCCCCTATACGCCACGTATAGCATCATACGTGGCGTATAGGTCTCCGTAATTAATACCGGCATTCCAAGTCAAATCAGTCGATTTCAGAAACCCTATATATGTCGTATAGTACCATATTACACAACAAAACCGTGGCTTGTCAAATCTGTCATTCAGAAGTTATACGTTGCGTATAGCGTTATACCCCACATATAGGCTTAACACGTATAACTAGCAAGGGTAGTATGACTGACACTTATACGTGACATATTGCCCTATACGTCACGTATATGTCAAGCTGACCCAAAATGTTAGTTGTTTTAGGGAAAAAATAACTCATACATGGCGTGTAGGCCCATACACCACATTTAGTTTCAGGAGCCACATTTAGTTTCAGCCGCCACTTGATTTCACACCTTGTACATTAGAGGAATGTAAGAAAATGTTTTTTTAACCCTATACATATCATATGGTGCTATATAAAATGTATAAAATGATAGAGGTATTGATTTAAAATTGCATTGGTTATATGAACAACCATTTAGGTTATTTGTACACACTTTTCTTTTTATATCTCTCTATATATAGTTGTATATGTATAGAGAGAAGAAGTGTGTTTTAATAATAATTGGATGTATCTATAAAAAACATTTTTAAAATGTAAGGGTGTTCAAATAACAAAACCCTTTATAAATTATGTTATTTTTCTCAAGGGCTTTTATACATTACTAATACTCTAAAAACCATAATGAAAACATTCAAATATTCAATGCATTAAGCACAAACACTTAATGCACATCATATTGATGACAAAATGATTATTTTCTCAAATCATATGGCTTTTTATTTCTATATATTAATATAAAGTTTTATATTTACTAACCCCTCAAGTTTCTTGAATTGTCACTTTTAACCCTTTAAGTTTTTTATAAAACTTTGAGAAAAGTCGCTTTGACCCCCACGAGTTTCTAAAGCTTCGGATTTACTGTGTTGTACATTTTTACTCAAAAAATCTAATTTCTTACATTTTTATTTTAATGTACGTGTCGGTGTATATTCGAATACATCTACGTTATGACGTAAATTTTGTTAGAAACACGCTGGTCAAATATAAAACGTTGCGTGCTAATTTTATGTACACTTTAAATTGATATACGTTTCCACGTAGATTTTGTTTAAAAACGAATGAGATCAAATATAATATTTTTTTGTTCATCAATATAAATTCAAGTATCTTTACTTTTCAACCTAAATTAAGTTTGAAAACAAGTTAAGACAATTTATTTTATACATACATTATTACGTCGCGCGACCGCTTTACATAATTACTGGTTTAATTATAAAGATCCTTAGTCAAAACGAATGGCGTGTGCATGTAGTAGGAGTGTAGGACCGACATCACAGATATTTAGGTAGAAAAAGGTTGGGTGTGGGTGACATCTGGACATTTTGCCGCTCACGTGACCACTCTTTTAGTATTATGATATGGTGGCAGCCTTATTCGCATCACAACACTTGTACCTTATGGATCAACACTTGTTCTATCCAACAACATTATTTGCCATAAAAATACAAATATACATAAACAAAGTTTCACCGATAATTTTTAGCACAATAGGTTAAAGTAATTTATCCATAACATATAAATATTAGTGTTGGCAAATCGTGTTTTATCATGTTTAACAGGTTACAGATGA
Source organism: Flaveria ramosissima (assembly GCA_025215565.1). Lineage (NCBI taxonomy): Eukaryota > Viridiplantae > Streptophyta > Magnoliopsida > Asterales > Asteraceae > Flaveria > Flaveria ramosissima. The sequence goes on along the minus strand of CM046031.1, from coordinate 61,701,478 downwards.
CGCGATTAGTACAAGTATCAAACATGAAAACAACACATTTAACACTTAGATTTGATGGTTTGAATGTGACAGTTATATGTTTTAGGTATCAAGAAGAACAAAGTGATAAATCCAAGACTTTTAATTTTAATTATTTTAAAAAAGTAAAAAAAATACATAGTGCTTTTTTGTTTTTTTTGCAAAACAGGTCTTATCGTGTCTAAACATGTACCCATTTTGCTAGCCCTAATAAATATGAGGTGTCATGGGTTCAAGTCTCACTCTAAGCAATATTCTTAAAGTTGAACCAGATGGTTTTCTTAGTAATGGATTTCCTACTTATGAGGTTGGATGTGCGATTGCAGTTGGGACACGGATAGGTGTGGCCGATTAAAATAACATATATCATTCGAAGCAGGGTCGCGCGTTTGCCGTTAAATAAAAACATTAACAAAGTTTCTTAAGAAACTTAAAAGTAAATTAAAAATAAATTCAGTGTACACTACGTTACATGTGTGCTGATTGGTATATTCCGAATTAAGTTAATTAAACAAAAAAATAGTATAAAAATTCATATTAAAAGTTTTTAGATAATTAAACAAAAATAGTATATTCCGAATTAGGTACTAGTGTTTGTGTTGTTCATTAAAGTTCTTTATTTATCTAAAATTTTAAATATTAAAAAACCGGCTTTATTTTTAGACAACGGAAAAGCCAATTAAAGGGCGGTGGTTTGTGAGCCCCAACATGTAAGCGTGTTCTTTTGATCTATTTAAAATGCAAATTATAAATATGAATTACAAATTGATTTTAGTGATTGTATAATATGTCCACTAGAGAGTTCTTGTATTAGCTGAATTTTTATCAAATCAGTAAATTTATTGTTAGAAATTTGTAGTTTAATAAAATTGGAGTCCTTTAAATTTGAGGTTGTTATGGATCAAACAAAAGAACGTCAACCTAAAGACGAATGTCAACCTAAAGACGAGTTTGGTAAGTGAAGTAGTCCATTTGACCTATAAACTCACATTTGTTGTCATACAACCATGTAAGGATTCCTTAAGTCTGATGCAACCCAAAACATCCAAAGTGTCTCAGTAACATGCACTAAGTACTGAAGTGAAGAATGCTTCGGAAGTTTTACACAAGACATTAGAAAATACTCTAAGTGTAAAATCTTCCGAAGCCAAGACCAACATCTTCCGAAGCCAAACATGAAGTCTTCCGAAGCCTCAAGACAAAGTCTTCCGAAGCTTCAACCTATGAAGACAGATTTCTTCCGAAGACTTTTAGTACACATGCTTTATCTGATGTACTGTTCCATAAAGCACCTTTTCCGCTGCATCTCTGTAAAGTCACCAACTTACATGAGTTGGTGAAAAGGTCCATGCTTTTGGTAACTGTACATTGAGGTCTTGAGTCTGTAACTTTCCACTTTATGTACTTTATCCTTTTTGTAATGTATAAGGATGTGAGCTATGCATGTCATAGTCACAAGGTCAAAAGGCAGATATGCCTTTTGATCCTACAATTGATTTTGTTAGTGTCTAGTCAATTGTATCCAGCTGGCTTTCAAAGTATAGCCGGCTGTAGGTTGTAGTATAAGTATTTCAAGTTCTTGTATCTTTCTTTATGCTTTGTAACACTTGTAAAAGAACTTGAGAAAGCAATATACTGCCTCCTTGAAACCCATACTCTCTTGTTCTGTCTCTTACTTTACTTGTGTTCTTTGTATCACTTTGGTTAAACCAGTTCACTGTTTGATTAAAGTTTAGTTAATCTCCTCATTGTGTTGTTGTGTTGTAATTGTGTTAAAGCCCTTAAACGGTCCTGCAATTGGTATCAGAGCATTCCAGGCTCTTGATATAAGATCTAACCATCTTAAGATCCCTCTCACACACAAAAACTAAACTCTTCAAATGGCTTCCATCTCAAAGACTGATATGGAGACTGGAACCATGAACATCACTCTTGATGATTTTGACACCTGGTGCATGAGGATGGAAGGCTTCATCAGGTCTCTTGATTCAAGAATGTGGGAATCTGTTGAGAATGGACCTTTCATACCCAGCACCCCCTCTGCTACTGGTGCTGGTATGATTCCTAAAGATGTGGCCAACTACTCAGATGAAGATAGAAAAAGAGTAGAGATTGATAGGAAGGCCATGACTGCTCTTCAGACTGCTCTCCCAAACTCTGTATACAGAGGTTTTAAGAAGTGCAAGACAGCCAAACAGCTGTGGGATGCACTGAAGCTGATGTATGAAGGCTCCTCTGAAGCCAAGGAGAACAAGAAAGATCTTCTGAAGCAGCAGTTTGAAAACTTCACCTTCAAAGCAGGTGAAACCATGACCCAACAATACTTCAGGTATGTTGAGATTGTGGATACCCTAGTGGATGGAGGAGTTCCTCTTGAGAACAGGGACATTGTAAGGAAGTTCATGTCCTCACTTCCTAGGCAATGGACACACTATTGTGTGGTGATCAAGAGGACTGAGAACCTTAAAACTCTTACTCTTACAGAGTTGTATGGGATTCTCAGTGGATACCAGATGGAGATGAACATGCAAGGTTCATCTGGCAACTCCAACAATCAAATGGGTTCAGCCCTTCATGTGGTTGAAAGGGACAGCATAGAACCCCAACATCATCTCATATGCTACCCTGACAACTCACAAAAGGGTCCTTTCATCACCTTCCCGGAGACACCAAGGGAGAACTTTACTCAAGGAAGCCCATTCCAAGAGACAAGTTCTTCTCAAGCCTTTGTGTCTACTGATGAAAGCTGTGGGAATTATCTCTTCACTCTTGAAGACCTGGACTGTATCCATCCAGATGACCTGGAATACATGGAGATAGTTCAGCAGATGGCTCTCCTCACTCACAGAGCCAAGAAGTTCTACAAGAGGACAGGAAGAAGATTTCCAAGCAATGCTACCAGTGAAAGTTTGGGCTGGATAAAAGCAAAGTTAAGTGTTACAACTGTAACCTTATGGGTCACTTTGCTAGGGAGTGTAAGGCACCTAAAGCAAATGGGGGCCAAACACAACCCAGACCAAACTACACTGACAAAGCCCCTCAGGCTGAGAAGACAAAGCAACATGCTGCTGTTGCTGTTGAAGAGGGAGGCTTTGACTGGAGCTTTCAGGTGGAAGATGCTTCTCCAAACCAAGCACTGATGGCTGACCATGATGAAGCCAAGGTATTGGAACATCTCTGCACTCCTGAATGCATTGCTAAAGTAAATAGATACAGGTCCTACAACTTAGAGATGAGATCTGATCTTGAGTCATTAAACATATTAAAATCTGATTTTAGAAAGTCTGAAAATGATTACAAGTTAAAGATAGAGGACTTGGAGAAAACCATTTCAGTACTAAAACATGAACATACAGATTTTAGAACTCAGATCCAAGATCTCATAACTAAGTTGACTGAGTGCCAGGCTGAGCTTGTGATCAGCAAAGCCAAGGCAGAGAAAGTGTTCTTGAAGAAGAGACCTTCAAGAACATGATATCCTCATCCCTGCACAACAAAGTTGTTATCAAAATAGACAGGGACTGGGATCAAATGAGATAGCTCCTCCACACACAATCTTGTCTGTAAGATCTCCTAGGTGTGGAACTTGTGAAGATGAGCTTCCTCTCATAGATCCTATAAGTGAGGATGATGAAGAAGTGATAGTGAAGAATTCCTCTGAGAAGAGTGAAGAAGAGGATTCTTCCAAGGGCCACTATCCTTCTGAGGAGAAGAAATCAACTGTGATGACCAAGTCCAAGAGAAAGAACTTGATCAGGAAGAGCAAAAGGAAAGCAAAGAAGGCTCAAGAAATCAAGGCTACTTTTGATGCTAAGCAGAAACAAGTTTTTATCTCTGCAGGTTTCAAAGTAGTAAGGACTGAAGACATCAACCAAGACTCCTCAGCTAAGAGTCCTGGTTCTTGTTCAAATCATCTCAGTGCAAAGAAGAAGACTGAGCTGCTGTGTACCACTGCTGCACAGCCTGGACCATCAAACTCCAAGAACAGTTCACAGCCCAAAGAACTGTCTCAGCATCTACCAAGATGAAGGTGGAGAAGGGATGTGACCAAAGCCAGTCTTGCTCTCAAAAGGAGACTTCTTTGAAGAAGAAAATGTTATGTGTCATGTGTGAAAGTACTTCTCACATTGCTAAGGATTGCCCATACAATCCTAAAAGTACTATCCACATGACCAATACAAAGACTTCAAAGAGTCTCAAGAAGTCTCAAGCTTCGGAAGGAAAGTCTGTTTCCTTCGGAAGCTCCAAATCAAAGAAGAAGGTAAATGGAAAATTACCTTCGGAAGCAAAGTTGGTCTCGGAAGAAAGGAGTTCTTCCGAAGCACTGAAGTCTGCTGCAGTGACTGTAGACTCTTCCGAAGGTTCAGTCATCAAAACTTGTGAAGTTCCAAAAGCTTCTAAGGTTTTGAAGGTCAAGTCCAAGACTCCAAAGGTGGTGTGGAAGTCTAAGAAAGACCAAATGACTGAGGTTTCTCCATCAACAACAGCTGAAGATCCCCATAGTACAACCATAGGATCTATTACTGTTGCATTACCTTCTATTACACTTAATGAGCCCAAGACAAGTAAGGCTTGGGTTTCCAAATGTAACTAATCATTTTCTTTGTGCAGGAACAGCTCAAGACAAACAGGAATGTCTGGATAATTGACAGTGGCTGTTCCAGGCACATGACAGGCAATAGGTCTCTACTCCATAATTTTGAGAGAATTGATGGAGGACCAGTTGCTTTTGGAGGAGATGAAGGTGGTTACATTTCTGGAAGGGGCAAGGTCACAAATGGTAAGCTCAGCATTGAGAAGGTAAACTTTGTTAAGGAGCTTGGGTACAATCTTCTGAGTGTATCCCAATTTTGTGATCAGAGTCATAACATGCTCTTACTGAGCATGAGTGCATTGTTCTCAAGCCTGGAGTGGTCATTCCTCATGAGCATATCCTGCTCAGAGCCCCCAGGAAAGGGAACATGTACAAGATGGATTTGCAAGAAACATCTCCCTCTGGAGAAGTTTCATGCTTTCTATCTAAAGCAAATAGTGATGAGTCTTTCCTATGGCATAAAAGAATGTGCCATGTAAACTTTAAGAACATGAATAAATTAATTAAACATGATCTGGTAACTGGAATGCCAAAGAAAGAGTTTACAAGTGATGATCATTGTGTTGCATGCCTGAAAGGGAAGCAACACAAGGTATCTCACAAGCCTAAGGAAAAAACTCCATCACTACTCCCCTACACTTGTTACATATGGATCTCTTTGGCCCCACCAGTGTAATGAGTTTAGGAAGGACCTCTTACTGTTTGGTGATCACAGATGATTTTACAAGATTCACTTGGGTCTTCTTCCTTAGAACTAAGGATGAAACCCCTGAGATTCTGAAGAATTTCATCTTAAAAGTTGAGAATCAATGTGATCACAAGGTCAAAACCATAAGATGTGATCAAGGAACTGAATTCAAGAACCAAATCCTTGATACATTTTGTGATGAAAAAGGTATTACAAGACAATATAGTGCTCCCAGGACTCCTCAGCAAAACGGAGTTGCTGAGAGGAGAAACAGGACACTTATTGAAGCTGCAAGAACTATGTTGTCTGACTCTAAACTGCCTATCACCTTCTGGGCAGAGGCAGTTAATACTGCTTGCTATGTGCAAAACAGAGTTTTAGTAGTTAAGACACATGGTAAGACTCCTTATGAACTTTGGCACAAGAGGAAACCTTTCATTGGTTTTCTCAGGTCATTTGGATGTCCCTGCACCATCTTGAATACCAAAGATCAAATTGCCAAGTTTGCTGAGAAATCAGATGATGGACATTTCATTGGATACTCTTCCCAAGCTAAAGCTTATAGAGTATACAATCTCAGAACTAGAATTGTTGAGGAGTCAGCCAATGTGACTTTCAATGAGCACACACCCTGTGTGGCTGGTTCTGGTCCGGATTGGCTGTTTGATCTTGATTTAGTTACCAACTGTTTTAACAAATCTTGTGAGCATGTTTCAGGATCTGCAGAAAATTTAAATACAGGTGATCCTGATCCAAGATTTGAGCTAGGAAGACCCTCAACTCATACATCTTCAGCTCCAGTTGGAACTACTTCAGCAAATGAGGTTTCTATCAGCACAACAATGACAAATTCAGCTGATACATCTGGCATGCCTTCAAATTCCAGCTCAGAGGCCTCTCAACCAGATAAAGACACCTCAATTGTAGAAGACAACAATGGTGATGGTGATAGTGATCAGGAATTTCTTGATGCTAATAACCATACCATAGATGACAACATCAATGATGTCACACACTCATTGGATCAAGTTAATCTTGATAAGTGTGATAATGTGGAGGGTGAATCTTCCAGACCAGATCTAAATTTCTCAAATTTGGATCTTTCTCAACAACTTGCTGTGATCCCTCAGCTAAGGATCCACAAGTCTCACCCCACCACAAACATCATTGGAGATGTTGTCACAGGGGTAAGAACAAGAGGACAAACCCATGAAGCAAATGTTTGTCTTCACTCTTGTTTCTTATCTCAGATAGAGCCCAAGAAAGTTGATGAAGCTCTAAAGGATGGAAGTTGGGTTGAAGCTATGCAACAAGAGCTGCTTCAATTCAAAAGGCAGAAAGTTTGGAACCTTTGTCCTCTTCCTCATGGGAAGACTACCATTGGAACCAAATGGGTTTTTAGGAATAAGAAGGATGATAGAGGAATCATCATCAAGAACAAGGCAAGACTAGTTGTTCAAGGATACACACAAGAAGAAGGGATTGACTACACTGATGTCTTTGCTCCTGTAGCAAGACTAGAAGCTGTTAGGATATTCCTGGCATTTGCTGCATCCAAGAACTTCAAGGTCTACCAACTTGATGTAAAGTGTGCTTTCTTATATGGAGTGATTGATGAGGAGGTTTATGTCAAACAGCCACCTGGTTTTGTAGACCCTGATCATCCTGATTATGTCTGCAAGCTTGACAAAGCTCTTTATGGGCTGCATCAGGCACCCAGGAAGTGGTATGAGACACTATCTGAGTATCTTTGTAAACATGGATACAGGAGAGGTACTATAGATGGAACTCTCTTCATCAAAGGACAGGGAAATGACTTATTGCTGGTTCAAGTATATGTAGATGACATCATCTTTGGTTCAACTAATCCAAAGCTCTGCAAAGACTTTGAGAAGCTGATGAAAGACAGATTTGAAATGAGTTCAATGGGAGAACTCAACTTCTTTCTGGGAATTCAAGTGAAGCAGGTTGAAGATGGCATCTTCATAAGTCAGTCAAAGTATGTTCAAGACATACTCAAGAGGTTCAACATGACTGATTGTAAGATTGCTAAGACACCCATAGCCAGAAACCACTCCCTTGGTCCAGATCTTGAGGGGGAGTGTGTAGATGAACACTTATACAGGGCTATGATTGGGTCTCTTATGTATCTTACAGCTAGCAGGCCTGATATCATGTTTGCTACATGTATTTGTGCAAGATATCAAGCCAACCCTAAGATGTCTCACTTAATCACTGTGAAAAGGATTTTAAGATACCTCAAAGGTGCTTCAACACTTGGTCTATGGTATCCAAAGAATCCTAATTTCAATCTGTATGCCTATACAGATAGTGATTATGGTGGTTGCAACATGACTGCAAAGTCTACATCTGGGGGATGTCAATTCCTTGGTGGAAGGGTTGTCTCATGGCAATGCAAGAAACAATCCTGTGTGTCTGCATCAACTGCTGAGGCTGAATACATTGCTGCTGCAAGCTGCTGTGCTCAAGTGCTTTGGATTCAAAATCAGATGCTGGACTATGGATTTAACTTCAAAGAGACTCCTATCCACATAGACAACAATAGTGCTATCTCTATCACTGAGAACCCTGTGCAGCACTCAAGGACCAAACACATCAACATCAGGTATCATTTAATAAGAGATAACTATGAAAAAGGATTAATTAAACTAGTCAAAGTTCATACAGATGAACAATATGCTGATCTGTTCACAAAAGCTTTTGATGAACAGAGATTTAAGTATCTGATATCAGCTATTGGGATGATTAACTTTGAGTAGACTTTTTCTTAAAACTAATTCTAATTATTTCTTCTTAAAATATGTGTGTCCTAAGTTGTCTAGTTCATCACTTTCATAAGCTCATGTTTTCTTTGGATGTAAAATTCTTTTTGAAGACTTTCCTTAGATTCTTGAAAATTTTCTGATACTTCGGAAGATAAAGTTTTATCTTCGGAAGAAAAACATGTCTTCAAAATAAATAACTGTCTAAGAGATTTTACCTTCGGAAGAAGTCAAATTCATCTTCCGAAGCTTAAAATTCTTATCTCAGACACTTATTCATTTTAAGGACTTTTTCCTTCCGAAGCAAAATTAACCTTCGGAAGCTTTTTATTTCTTATACAAAGCATCCAAGGGTTTATTTCTCTTCCGAAGCATAAATCTTCAAGACTCTCAGGAAAATCTTCCGAAGCCATTTTAGCTTCGGAAGCTTTTTCAATCAAAACTTCCGAAGACAAATTACCTTCGGAAGCTTTTCGAATTCCAAGAAAACTACTTTTTGAGCAAAAGTAAACTACCTTTTCAGAGGTGGGACCGACTTCCGGATTTCAAAGTTTATCCTCTTTCATTAACTTTGGTTCAAATCCCTTTTCACATAAATACCCAACGGTTCCCCCTCTTTCCCACTATCTTCCTCAATTCTACTATTCCTCTAACCTAATTCTCTAAACCGCCTTTGCTTTCTACCTTTCTTCACCCTTAAGCTTCTGAAATGGCCAACCTTAACCGCAGAAACAACCCAGATTTCTCCATGCAACTTCACAGGCAACATAATCAAGTTGCTCTGTTAAGCTCTGAGAAAGATGCAAGTTTCTCAGAGATTTGCCAATTCTTGACTCTGTCAACTATTTCACCTCCCTGACCATTGATCCTACTCTATATGAGGATCACTTGCTTGAATTCTGGAAGACCTGCCAAGAGGTCATTATGGATGGGGAGAAGGCACTGTCTGCCACAGTGCAAGGGAGGACAATCTTCATCACTCCGGCCATCATTAACCAACACTTACAGCTGGATGATGAAGAAGGTGAGGTGTCCTTCCCAAAGGAAGCTGTTAATCATTCCTTTGAGCAGATGGGCTATGAGGGAGATTTCTCTGTAAAGACCTTCAGGAAAGGGAAGGTCTCATCCCAGTGGAAATACCTGCTCCATGTGGTTATCCACAGCTTATCAAACAAGCATGGTGGATGGGACCAGATTCCTGAGGATCTCTCCTTTATAGTTCATGGAATGGTTCAGGGGGTCAAGTTCAGGTATTCACAATTTGTTTATACTAATTTACTTGCAAACTTAGACTCCTTAGAGTATTACATGTTTCCTAGATATGTTCAACACATTCTCAACTGTGAACTGGGCTCACAGTTGAGGGAAACAAGTAATATTCTTAAATTGGGACAGATGAAGCCCGGCATCTTTAAAATAATGAAGAAGCCAACTGTAGGCTTCTCAGGGGTAGAAACAGCCCTAGTCCCAAAAATGTTAGAGCTCATTGCTCAAGGTGACAACCTAGCAACACAAGCTAGTGTTGAACCCACACCTCTTTTATCCTTACCCTAAAAAGACCAGAAATCACCCTCACCTACCAAAGAAAATCCAAACGAACCCCTGCTCAGGCTATTGAGTCTGTGCAGGCCCCCATATACTCAACCTTACAGGAAGAAGTGGACACTAGAGCTCCCACTTCTCCTGAGGAGCAAACCACTCCCATTACTTCACCTATCAGGGCTGAGGTTCCTCATGCTCACCCTGATGAGCTCACTAGCCCAACAGCCTTAAGCCTTCACTCTGAGTCTCAACACTCAAGTGAACAACCTTCAGGGGACAGCTACCATCCCCAGCCTTTGGATCTCAACCAACCAATTCCCAACCTATCCTTCTACACTGATGAAGACTTAGGATTCAGTGAGTACCATGAGTCTCTCTTCTCCTCCCCTACTCAAAGAGAGATGAGTACCTCTGACTCTCCTCAGTCTATCCCACATCAGTCACCCACTACTGAGGTGGACACTTCTGAACCTGTTCAGGATGTCCATATGGAAGAGGCTCTCACTTTTGAAAGTGATTACATATTAAGACCTCAACCATGGCAACTCAGCCCACTGGCATCTCAACTGAGGCTGCCAGTGAGCAGAGGAAAACCAGCAGCCAAGAAACTCAAGCTGGTGGTGAGAGAGAGGACTTTGGTCCAATCATCTCATCCCCCAATGATTCTTCTGATGAAGATGAGGGGAATTTGAGACTAAAGGTGCAGAAATTGTCAAAAACATGCACCTATTTAGTCTCTAAGGTTAGTCACTTGGAATCTCAGGTGACTACCTTACAAAACAGGGTCAATGATCAGCAATTCAGATTTCATATCTGCAGGAAAAACTAGCTGGGAGACCTTTAAGGAGAGCTCAACCAGGAACACAAGAACCTGTGGAAGTGATTGACTTATCCTCCAGCTCACCTATGCAAGTGGGTGATGCTACCAAAAAGGGGGAGAAAGTTATTTCAAAGAGAATGGACATAGAGGACTCACCATCCTCACTTGCTGTTGTGCATTCTCAGCAACTTCCTCAAGTTCACATTAATGTGGACTCTATAGACTCAATCATCAGGAGTCTCTTTGAGGAAGGTATACCAAGGGCTGTCTCATCTCCACCACAAGGAACTGGCAACTACATCATAAGGTGGAGGTATGATGATGACAGAAGAGCCCTTATACTTCACAGAGTTCAAGGCCAACAAGAAGTTTTCATTCCAAAGCCTGAGCTTCTATGAAAGACTGGATTTAGTCAACATGCCACTTGTCAATCCAAGCAATTCAAGACAAGCTGACAGGCTGGCTCAAAGAATCCAAGACAGGATCCTTGCAGAGTTCTCTCTAAGAAGGAGACTTAGGCAATCAGGCAATGTCATCGGTCAACTGGATGTTGAGGTGGACCCTAAGATTAGTTTCATAGGGGAAACCTTGACTGAAGGCCCAGTGGCAGAACCTGAGACCCCTGTCTCATCATCAACAACTGCTGCAGAGGTCCAAACTCCATCTGAGACACCTGCTGGTGAAGGTGTTTCTCAGCCTCTCTCTGGCCAGAGCATGGAAGCTACACCAAGCAATGAAGGCCAAGCCTCAATCCACCCTGAGTCACAAAGGTCTGTTGGTGACAAAGGGAAAAGGATAATGACTCCTGAGGAAATTGAGGAGGAAGAGAGAGAGAGAGGAAAAGGAGGCTAAGGGGAGAAAGTTCTTCTGGGTCATCTAGCTTCATGCAAGCTGCAATCAGGGCTGCCCCAGACCAAATACTCAAGATGATGAGTTAAGGGCAGTCAGGATTACCTATTTACAGACCAGGAACTATGATATTGATGAAATCATCTCCCTCCCCTTAGAAGAGTTAAATGAACTGGCTGACATGGAAGTGTCAAGAGAGATGAAGGAGAAAGAGGATGCAAGGTTACTTCTCCAATTCAAAGAGGAGAAGAGACAGAAAAGACTTTACAAGCATGCTCCCACTCTCTCTCCAGTTCAAGAAAGTCCTGCACAGGAAGATGTGGCTCCACAAGAACCTCAGGTAGATAAAGAAGAAGATAGGATCAAGATGATCAACTACCTGAGTGCCACAGGCTTCTATCAGGCAGATGCACTTCTTCCCTTGTCCTATGACTTCATTGAGTTCGAGTACCTAAAGCAACTTGAGCTTGAGCTAGTCAAAGAAAGAAAAACAACCAAAAGAAAGCTAAGGGAAGAAGCTGCAAAGTCAAGAGCCATCATTCAAAAGAATGCAAAGAAGTCTGCTGACAGACAAAGAATGATGAGCTTCTTGAAGCTATATGGATTCTCCGGAAGGAGACTTGGCCCCATGTCTCTATCCACTATGGATGAGCATATAAGGGTGATCAAGCAGAAGATTAAAAGTGGAGAACTTATTGACTTGCACTCTCTTCCAAGTCAAGTCCCACCTGAAGTGGAGGTCAAGTTTGAACAACCAGAGACACCTCAACCAGAACCTCCAGCTGAGCCTCAGCAAGCTTCATCTTCTGATCCAAGGCAGGGTCAAACTCCCTCTCCTTCTGAACCTGTGAGGGAGGAACACCCAACTGAGAAAGACACTGATGATCAACATGGTGCTGCAGACCAGTCTTCTCAGTTAAAGTCATCTAAGAGGAAGAAGAGAATGGCTTCTAAACCAAAGACTAAGAAGAAGAAGCCAAAGTCATCTACCTCTGCACCTCAGGCTGAATCAGATCAACCTGAGGAAGTGCATGATGAGGCAGCCCAATCAACTCCTATGCAAGTGGCTCCTCTAACAACTGAGACACCCATCTTGTCCTGGACCTACTCTACCAATCCAGAAAGATGGAATGTTATCAGAGATCAAGGTGTTGAGAATGTCTACTCATGGCAAGACATAATCAACTTACCTCTGCATGATCTCTTTGAGATGAGAAGATACTATGAGAGTCTTGATGATCCTGACCATCTAATGAAGAAAGGAATGGTCTTGATTGTACTGAAGACTACCAACATTTGAAGATCTTCTAAGTGTTTTGGTAGCATCAGCCTAGGGGAGTTTGTAAGGATTCCTTAAGTCTGATGCAACCCAAAACATCCAAAGTGTCTCAGCAACATGCACTAAGTACTGAAGTGAAGAATGCTTCGGAAGTTTTACACAAGGCATTAGAAAATACTCTAAGTGTAAAATCTTCCGAAGCCAAGACCAATATCTTCCAAAGCCAAACATGAAGTCTTCCGAAGCCTCAGAGACAAAGTCTTCCGAAGCTTCAACCTATGAAGACAGATTTCTTCCGAAGACTTTTAGTACACATGCTTTATCTGATGTACTGTTCCATAAAGCACCTTTTCCGCTGCGTCTCTGTAAAGTCACCAACTTACATGAGTTGGTGAAAAGGTCCATGCTTTTGGTAACTGTACATTGAGGTCTTGAGTCTGTAACTTTCCACTTTATGTACTTTATCCTTTTTGTAATGTATAAGGATGTGAGCTATGGCATGTCATAGTCACAAGGTCAAAAGGCAGATATGCCTTTTGATCCTACAATTGATTTTGTTAGTGTCTAGTCAATTGTATCCAGCTGGCTTTCAAAGTATAGCCGGCTGTAGGTTGTAGTATAAGTATTTCAAGTTCTTGTATCTTTCTTTATGCTTTGTAACACTTGTAAAAGAACTTGAGAAAGCAATATACTGCCTCCTTGAAACCCATACTCTCTTGTTCTGTCTCTTACTTTACTTGTGTTCTTTGTATCACTTTGGTTAAACCAGTTCACTGTTTGATTAAAGTTTAGTTAATCTCCTATTGTGTTGTTGTGTTGTAATTGTGTTAAAGCCCTTAAACGGTCCTGCAAACCAATACGAGATAAACCTCATGTCTTACAACAGTTTCAGTGCGTAACATTCGACTCTTCTTAATGGTCAACGTCATCGTTGGTCATAGCATGGTTCCCTCCAAGCCTTTACTTTGTTGCTCATCACTATTAAGTTTAGCTTTGATACCACTAATACAGTCCAAACAAAAAAACTCAACCTAAAAGAACAGTCTGATAGTTACAAAATACCACCACTGGCCTAAAACAAAAGTTAATCTTTAGAGACGTTGTATATAAAAGTAGACTAATATAAACAAACACTACTAATATCATTACATCTTTTTATCAATGTAATTAATTATGATCATAACAATTTCTAAGGTGGTCACCACCTGCCGTTGCTTCTTTTGTAATGGTCCTATGGTTTGAAGTTGAAGGCAAGCAAAGGGTAGTAGACGACCCAAACTCGGTCCTACGTGTAATTCATTTATTTGACACGTGGCAGGTTGACTTATTTAGAAAGATTTTGAAATCGTTGCTAATTACGGCCACTACCTCATGATCCATATAAAGCACATTTTTTATTTTTCAAATTGAATGATCTTTTATTAGGTAACAAAATATCTTCTTATATTGAAATTAGAAAAAAAATATTCATAAGAATAACCTGGATTTAAAAGTAAACTTTTAGTATATAAATTAAGGGGGGAATTTGGGAGTAAATATAACAAAAGAAGCCAAAACCCCCTTGGTGAAAAACTAATTTTCACTTGAAAATTTGTTAAAGTTAAAATTTTACTCTGAATTAGTTAAGTATCAAAGTTCTTCATCTTTTTTAATGGGTGATCAAATTTATTCTTATTAACATTATCAAAATTGTTATCTTTAGATTTTTTCATTAAACGTATATACTTAGTAGAATATTTATAATATAAAAATATGAAAATATTATGCTTCTTATATGTAATAAATACGGAATAACCTTTTAATATATATTATTTTTGATGTTATTATTTCTCTAAGTTCATATATTTATTAAAAATATATTAGCCGGTTTTGAATTTTTTTAACTAGGAGATGATAGTCATATCCAATGGTGGATAGCTACTTTTCTACAACTAACTAAACATAGCCGGAGATTTGTGATTGCAAACCTAATGTTTTTCTAATTATTAGCTATTCCGAGCATAATATTCAAAGTAATATTTACGTATTTATATATACTTAACCTTATAAAAATATTACGTTTTTTTACAGGGAGAAGCCTATTTTTATATCGTGTAAGATTTTTTACTTGCAAACATAACTTTAGTTTCATTAATATTAACTTAAATGTATATGACACGTGACCAACATGTGTGTATTAACTTTTCACATGCGTATAATTGGTAACCACCATTTCATGGTAGTTAACTCATAAAAAATTTACATGTAGTTAACTCACTAAAATATATGTAAGCATATTGACTTGAGCGTCATCTATGTTTTGTGGCATTTTAGTGTTGGAAATAACGACAAAACACTCAAGGTGAATCACACATTTTTACATGATTCTTAAATATTATTTTGGTATCATAAAAATTTTCATTCGCTATATAAATGGCACACATCAATATTAGATATAAAAATCATTAAACACATATAAAGAACACTTAATGTTTATATATACACACATCATGATGCATGAGAGATTCGATACGGGAGAATGGTGATCCGAATACGAAAGCTATTGAATCAACATGGGACATGAAATCACTAAAGTAGTAATAAAGGTCATTCAAATCACAAGAACCATTATTTGTTCGTGCTCATTTTAGTGGTGATAGCTCTAAGTCTATAAAGCATTACATTTCTGAGAGACGAGTTACACTAACAAGTGATCAGCTACAACAAGTACTGATGATTAATGCAATTGCATATGAAAAATTTAAAAATATGACTTCTTTTGTAATTTTGTCTTGTTAATAAGTTAAGTATCAAGTCCATAACCGTTAATTTTCTTTTGTTAATATTTTAAGCATCAAATCTATAACGACCAAGACACTCACCGGTCACCGCATCCCTTTACAACAACTCCTAAATGATTAGTGATCAAGGAAATAAAATCTCATCATTTAATTCTTTAACTTTTATAAATTTTGGTAGTACTAATCAAATCCTTAAATGTTATAATAAAAAAAACTTATCACAATTAAAACCAAAATAAAAAATTATATAAAATTCAATATACGAATATTATTATCTTTCCTATTCAAATTATTTCCTACCATTATTCAAAAACCAATTGCTTCTATATAAACAAGTCATTCCCACTGGGGGACAATTAACCGAAAAGCCTGCATCACTTCATCTTCTCCAAAGACAGCTTTCATGGCGGTTTAGTCGATAAAGCGATCAATTTCTTCAAATTTGGGCTCTCTGTTATCTGTACACTTTCGCTTTGTTTTCTTCTTCAACCCCCATATCAATTCCTCCATAAAAACCACTTCAAATCCCAACCTTTTTCACAGGTTTTGACCCATAACTTTCCGTCGATCACTCGCCGGAAAACCGCTACAATATGATGCAGATGGATCGAAAACCGGTGCTCGAAGAGTATGAGAAGCTAATTGTTCGTATGAACACCCCTAGGTGAGTCAATTTTGTTGATGTTAATAGACTCTTAGTTAATAGACAATTTTGATTGTGAGTTGTTGTTCCGATCGATGTAAGTTTTTAGCTCAAGATTTTTGAGGGTTTTGAAGTTTTTAGTACCAATTGTATAGATCAATCTTGGGTTAGATTAATATTATAATATACGATTTTAGAAGATTTTCACGATTCTGTTTTGACTTTTCGATTGACTTTTTTCTTGATTGCCCTAATTTTCAATTTCAAACTGTGCTTTATCTGACTTGTTTGATTTGATGTTTGTTTCACAGAGTCATGATTGACAATGCTGGTTGTGTAGATGCTACTCGCATCATGGTAAGTTTCATATGTTCTTGATCAATAATTCAATTTACAGTTAAATTTCTAAACTTTTGAGATGTTTTATGCTTGATTAGTTGATTATATATTTATATGTGTAATTTGAAATGATTTCAGATTGATAGTGCTCGAAACGATGGGATTCTTCTTGAGGCGGTTCAAGTGCTCACAGATCTGAACCTTTCGATCAAAAAGGGCTATGTTTCTTCAGATGGAAGATGGAACATGGATGGTAAGCTTACTTTAATCTTGGGTTAACATGATTAATCACTTTTTAAACTTTAAAGAAACACTTAATCATGCTGTTAGATTTACCTGTTTGCTACTTTTGTTTACTCATTTTGGTTAATCTCATCATCTACAGTCTTCCATGTCACCAATTTGGATGGCAACAAATTAACAGATGATAGCATCATCAATTGCATTGAACAGGTTAGTGATTGATTGATTGATTAAATCCCTTTTGATTAATATTTAATATGATTTGGTTGATGAATTTGGACTGACAGATGATTATATTCTGTGTTATTGTTAATTTATAGTCACTTGGAGCCATTCATAGTACAAGATCAAAGTCCATTGATGGAATGACAACACTAGAACTAACTGGTACAGACAGAGTTGGACTTTTATCTGAAATTTTCGCGGTTTTATCTGAACTCAATTGTGATGTGGTTGAGTCGAAAGTATGGACACACAACGGTCGAATTGCAGCTATAATTCATTTAAAAGATTGTGATTCGGGGTCTCCTATTGAAGACTCTAAAAAGATTGACAGAATAGAAGCGCGGTTAAGAAATGTCTTGAAAGGGGATAATGATATAAGAAGTGCCAAAACTTCAGTTTCTTTAGCTGTCACTCACACTGAAAGAAGACTGCATCAGATGATGTTTGCAGATCGCGATTACGATAGAACTCCAATTATAAAGACTCATGGTGGATATTCGCCGTTGGTATCAGTTCAAAATTATTCAGATATCGAGTACTCTGTAGTGAACATTCAGTGCAAAGATCGACCCAAGCTTTTATTTGACGTCGTTTGCACCTTAACCGATATGCAATATGTCGTTTTCCACGCAACTATCAATACCAGACAAGATGTAGCATATCTGGTACTTAATTCTACCATTTTTATGATAATTTCAAAATGGGTGTTTGTTCATTTGCTAAAGTTTCAATCTTTATCATGGTTTTTGCAGGAATTCTTTATCAGACATACAGATGGAAGCCCAATTAGTTCAGAAGCCGAAAAGCAACGGGTGATCATGTGTTTAAAAGCTGCTATCGAAAGAAGGGCGCCTGAGGGTGTGAGGCTTGAACTATACAAACCGGACAAGCCCGGGCTCTTGGCACAAGTGACACGAACGTTTAGAGAAAATGCAATGAATGTTACACAGGCTGAGATATCCACAACAGTGGGCATGGCTCTAAACATTTTCTACATAACCGACGCGATTGGAAACCCTGTGGATTCAAAACTAATAGATTCGGTTATGCAAGGAATCGGGTCGGGTTATTTAAGAGTAAAGGAGCTACCTTTGATGTATCATCAGAAGATTGATAGTGATGATCAGAACACAGGTAGTCTTGGTGGTGCAGTTTTGTTTTCACTTGGTAGCTTACTCAAGAGGAATCTATCCAATTTGGGGTTGTTGAAATCATATTCTTGAGTGTTCATAGGACAGTAGCATGCATTAGAGGGTTGTACATCATGGAGTGATGATTGTATTGTTGATGAAAAGAGTGGGGCATGATTGGTTTGGTTTAAGGGTGTTATTGTTTTGTATATAACATATAGAAGGAAAGTGATTGATATTGATGGTTTGGTGGATACACATTAGGGTTTTGAAGGTAAATAGGGGCTGTTTCTTATTTATTTGGATGAATTCATTATAAATATATTGGTTCATGATTTATTTCTTGTTGTGTTCCCTATATTGTTTTATGATCTTTGATATTGTTTAGAACAAATAAAATGAGTTGGTCTAACATATAAGAATGTAGCAAACATAGTAGAATACATACCTTCTATCTTTACCTTCTAAATTTTTTTAAATAAACCAAAATTATCTTCCATACCCTTTTTTTGTTAAATCAATATAAATAACTAACAAAGATAATTGTTATATTGCTGAGAGTTACATTAATCGTTAATATTTAATTATATGAATGGTTCATATGATTATATTACAGTGTTGGTCTAAACTTTTTGCAAGTTGCATCAATAGTCTTGCATTTTCACTCATGAGTAAAGTGTTTGGTTGTTGGAGTGGATAATTCGTTAATTTTATAATCATCCGGTGCATTTGAAAAAATATAAATTACTCAAACCTTCATTACGCATCTTCTTTGTGCCCTTGAATATAATATTAATGTCACATATTGTTTTCTTATCTCTGATCACACTCCCCTCTCGCCACCCTCCCTCTCTTTACCAACCATATCTAGCTTCTCGACTAGTGAATTAAATATGCTTTTGTGAACACACCATCACCACTCCCCCTTTTAGATTCTCTTCGACGAACTATCCTAGCTCATTCCGGTGCGCAGGGCTATGTAAGATGAAGTATGTGATTTCTAAAAGGAAGAAAGGTGAGGTGAGAGGTGGGAGGAGATAAAATTGTTTTTTTATGATTTTATTTTAATATGTTTTATAATAATAAGGTGAAATGTTATTTGGATTTAAGACCTACTTTTTAAATCAATTAAGAATTAAAAACGTAAATGAAATTGAAAATTTAAAACCACCACCACAATATGACGTTACCTTAAAAGAAACAAAGTTATTGCTTCATATTATGACTTTGAACGAGGGTGTTCAGATCTAATGTTAAACTTTATGATGCACATAGCGCTCACCACTACAAGGATGATGACATAGGTTGTCACAAGGGCAATTGATCTATAGGAAGACGTGGACAAGCAGCGACCCACCCTTCCATGCTAAGTGATGAAGACAAAGAAGCTGTGAAGGCTGTACGGAAAGTCTCAATGCACACTAATGTGGAGGCGGTGAGGCATAATAACTTTCACGCCGATACATCGATGATGGAGTGGCACTAGTGATGAAGAGCGGTAAGCACTGTATATACCTCAAAGTCTAATATGAAGTGCTAAAGTAAATTGTGAAATATAAAACTTTACAAGTTAGACAACTAATTTACAATTTTTAGGAGTATAACTAGGATAGATTTGTCGTTCGTATGGGTTGATTTACGAGTTTAAGTTAATCTCAGTTTTCGTCCTTGAGTTTTGCAAATTGTCTACGCTTGAGTACCAACGTTTATGTTGTCTCCATTATTGGCCTGAGTTTTGTAAATCGTGTATATTTTCGTCCTTACTTACGGTGTTAACATTTTCTGTTAGATTTTAAAAAGAAGACCAAAATACCCCTAAGGGATATAAAGAATATCACAATCTCATTATCTCTCTTTCTTCCTTCTCCACAACACCACACACCATCGCTACCACATACCACCACCACCACCACACACCCCTGCACCTCGTACCATCGCACCACACACCGTCGCCACCACACACCACCGCCAGCACGCACCACCGCACCTCACACCACCACACCACACACCACCACCACTATATACCATCGTACCACACAACACTGCTATCACACACCACCACCCCTACCCTTTGGCAACGACCTCCACTGCCACCGTCCCACCCCATACCATTCCCTCCCCCATCCCTTCGCATTCAACTCTGCTCCCCCATCACCACTATCATACCTTTAACTCTCCTCCCCTACCACTACTGCCACACCAATTCCATCATAACACCAACAACCAGAACCACTACTGAAAACCTAATCCACAATCACCACCGGAAACCTAATCTGTTGCCCCCACCCTCCTACAACCACATCCAGCGCCACTTTGAAGAAAAACACCATGAAGACCACCACTAGTACATCGAACCACAGTCACATCTGCACAATAGTATCACCACCATCATCATCATAGGGCTTCACAGAATGTAGAGAAATGTTGGAGTGGTGGTGGTTGTGGGGTGGGCAAATGGTGTAGAAAGTAGGGCAGGGGTGTACATGTATGATTAGGGCTTTGCGTTTTAGTCAGTTGCCGGTGTTGCGATGGCGATGGTGTGCAATGGTGGTGGACAGATTAGGGTGGAAGTATGCGTGGAGGGCAAGAGAGCTTCTATTTTCATGGTGGCTAATGTTGTGGTGGTCTATTGTTGGTGTTGCGATAATTGATGGTCGATGCTGTAGTGGTCGATGCCCGGTGTTGTGGTGGTGATAGTGTGGCAGTGGTGGTGGAGAAGGTGACAGTAGTGTTGTTTATGGTCAGTGTTGTAGGGAGTAGAACTAAAGAAGAAGATGAAGAAGGGGAATGAGTCTTGGGGATATCTAATATTTTCAAATTAATATTTAGTTTTCAACATTGAATGAGGGGTATTTTAGTCGTTTGACAATCACTAGACTGAACAATGTTAACACCGTTACTCAAAATGACTAAAATAGAAACGATTTTCAAAACTGAGGCCACTAATGGAGACAAAATAAATGTTGGTACTCAAGTAAGTCCAATTGCAAAACTCAGGAACGAAAACCGAGATTAACTCTAACTCGTAAATCAACCCATACACTAAAAATTTTGAATTACTTTTTCTTGAATGACAAATCTATCCTAGTTATACTCCTAAAAATTGTAAATTAGTTGTCTAACTTGTAATGTTTTATGTAACCAATAACTATCGTAGAAAGTTTTTTAAGTTAGAAAGTAAAATATCGAATCATTCTACAACTTCAGTCATATATTCTGATATAAACTAAAGTAGAATAAATTTAAAAGATAATAATTAACTAGCAAATTAAACTTCTTTAAAATGGAAAAGGATAGCACACCGCATTACCAAAAAATAAAACAAACTAAAAGTGCTAGTTTGGCTTCTTATGCCCATCAATTAAGTTATTGTAGGTTAACACTACACAGGCCTGCATGTTGAAAAAAACAAAATATAAGCATTAATATTTAAGGCTTTATATATTATATATGATAGGATTATGCTAATTGTTCATCTATAAATGCATTATATTCTATTAATTAATAACTGATAGTACCACTTCCTTTGGAATGTACTCCACAAAAAGGCCTGTTTTAACCTTTAAAATTCAAACTCAATTAATGCATAATGAATGTTTGTTCCAACAATATTTTGTCTTATTAACTTCTACTTGCATCGCTTAAAGATTATTTATTATAAATTTTTTCTAACATCTATACATTGTTTTAAATGTTATTACACTTTTCTTTGAAAACTGTATAATTTCAAAACTTCTTGTAACAAATGATGAACATTGCGTGACAAGGGTGGTGAATGGTAAGTTTTTGCCCTGCAACTCATCTTACAACCATGATTTTTAAAAACTTTGAGCCACAGAAAGCTTGATTCCTCTTGGGTGCGGGTTTTTCTTTCATTTTGCTGTTACTTTTTAAGGTGGTTTCATGCATCCCAATATACGGGCTATGATGATAAAATCTGAACAAGCTTACGCTTTGGATTTTGGTGGCTATGATGATGAAAACGGATGCATTTGACCCACTTTGATTTACCTAACTATTAAGTCGGTTTGCCTCACCGCGAAGCGCAAGTGAAAAAACCACTAGTTATCATGATATATTAAAATGGGTTTTGAAGTTGTTAACTTTAAGCTTAGATTGTTATAACTAAAGTACAAAATTTCAAAAATAATAACGAACTAGCAAATGTCTTTTTTTGTTGACCAATTTCTTGGAAACGGAAAATGAAAGCACACCATATTATCAAACAATAAAACAAACTAAAAGAGCTAGTTTGGCTTCTTATGCCCATTAATTTTGTTATTGTAGGTCGAATATTACAATGGCCTGCTTTGCTTTAAGAGAAAAAACAATGAATATGCGTTAAAATGTATTGCTGATTGCTGAATAATATATTATAGGACTAAATGAAATTGCATTATTATATTCTATTGGTCGATAACTAAATGACACCGAAAAAAACAATGACACCCAAGCCTTCAAAACAAAAATGCTGGTCAATTTCTTAAGTAAACTAATAGTTAATTGGTTTTATAAAAAAAGACAACATTTTTATAAATGCTTGTTCCAACAATATCTCATCTTACTAAAATTAATGATCGCTAGTAGTTTCTTAAACTATGTATAGTCGTTTTGGTTAATCTTGTACTTAAAGTGATATGTAAGCGTCACATAACAGAAAAATTCAAATAAAGCCTCGTTTGATTTCAGTGTAGTGATTTTGACCAAGTCCAATCATAAACTAAACCGCCTATCAGTCAAGGGCGGCTTATCTTTCACGCCGATTAAAGGCTTGGTGATGGTCCTCTTTGGCGCCACTTTCAGCACCGAGTATTGGCTTTGGCACCACAATTTTTTCCAACTCATTAAATATGGTGCCACAATTTCAATCCACTTCGGCAAGTCTTAGGGAGACATGTATTGACAATATTGTAAGACATTTTTTTGTTTATTGTCCATTAGTTCATGTAGTTTTACATTTTTTTTTCATTACTAAATACTATAAAGTTCCGGTATGAATCCTAATAAAATCAGCATGTCACATACGAATAGCAACAAGAACATGGAAACACCATCATCAAATTTTAGTCGAAAACATAGTGATTTAAAAGTTGTAATTTAGTAGCATTGCTAGCGCACGAGTGAATCGAGTTTCTCATACCATTTTTTTGACTTTTGTTCAAACTCTAGATCAAATTTTTACAAGTCCACACATATTCTCTTAGATTTAGAGATCCACTTTTCATAGTCACATGGATAAGTCACTTATGCCACAAATCAACCATATTTCTTGAAAATATTTACAATAATCTTTGAGATCATTGGGCACGATGTGTATAATTTTGAACCTTTCTTACCTCTTGCTATGATCAAAGAACCAAGTCTGAGTCTCTACGGTCCATTAAGTAACCATCATCTCTATGTGTCATGTAGAAATAATGTTAGGTTTCATAGTGTGGACATGTATTAACCTCTTCAAAACAGGTTCCCCCCCTTCATACACTGTGTGAAGGAGCTATAGAATTAATGCTAGCTATACGATAACAACAACTGGGATTACAGAGAGTAGCCAACCCAGTCCAGTAACACAATCCTACAAGCCAACGATTGCTAACGTTCTTTCAAATAAGACCTTAGATGGACGCATCTCATACAACCTTTGATAACTTGGCACAATCCATCCTAACATCACCAATGATCACATGTAGGACCAACGTAAACTAGTAATTGCTTAAGTTCTAATCAACTAAAAATTTGTCATGGTTATAATTTTAGAATTGACGTTGTGGCTTCAAACAATAACTTTGAGTTGGGCTAAAGTGTAAAAACACATGATAAATCAATAAATACGTACTAAAAGTAACAACCTATAAGAAAGAAGAAAACTTGATTTTATTAAATGAACTAGAATGTATCTTTATACAGAGGTGATCCATAATTTTAGGATCTAAGCTATTGACTAGAAATTAAGTAAACTAATCTACAGCTAAGTAACTAATACAAAATTTAAATTACAAATTCAAATACAATTAAGTGGAGGGAAGGAATATTCAATTGTTATTGTTGTGTTCGGTTAATATGGCCCCTCAAGATGGACGGACGTATGTGAAGTCCAATCTTGGAAAATAATGAACGGAATCTGTCTTTTAACAAAGGTTTGGTTAAACCATCGACCATTGATCATCACCTTTGACGTGTGTTACCTGAATAGTGCGTTGTTGAACCTTTTCACGGACGAAATGAAAATCTAATGCTAGATGTTTCATTCGAGAGTGAAATGCCGGATTGGCTGAGTAATGAGCTGCACTAAGGTTGTCGCAATAGATTGTGGGTTTAATTGTTGGATGTAACTTGAATTCAGACATTAAGGAAAGTAACCATTGCAGTTCGGTGGTTGTTGAAGCCACAGCTCTGAATTTAGCTTCGGTGGATGAACGTGCTAGAGTGGATTGACGTTTTGAGCTCCAAGCAATTGGGTGTGAGCTGAGGTAAACAATATAGCCTGTAGTGCTTCGATAGGTGGATTTATCGCCAGCCCAATCTGCATCTGTGAAAGCATGTAAGTTTAAGGGCGAATTTCTGCTAAAAAATAAACCATTATTAATCGTTCCATGAAGATATCGTAACAGGCGTTTGAGGGCTGCCCAATGGAAATCAGTTGGTTTGTGCATAAATTGTGAAAGTTTATTCACAGCAAACGAAGCATCCGGTCATGTGAGCGCAAGATATTGTAAAGCACCAACTAGTGAACGAAATTCAGTGGGTGTGGACAGTAGCTGGCCATCCAATGGGTCTAAGACAGCCGATGGAGTCATTGGAGTGGACGCCGGCTTGCAATTACTCATGTTGGCTCTATGTCGAAGATCAGAAATATATTTGGATTGAGATAGGAAAAGACCTTTTGGAGAGTTGTGAACTTCAATCCCAAGAAAATAAGAAAGATTACCCAGATCTTTTAAAGAGAAACGGGCAGCAAGAGAGGAGATAAAAGAATCGAGAGAGGATGAATTGGGACCGGTAATGATTATATCATTGACATAAACAAGGATGTAGATAGGAGATGAGTTAGAAGAAGAAATAAATAAAGACGGATCGTATATGGTAGGTTTAAATTTTGATTGAAGAAGAAAGGATTTTAATTCATCATACCAAGCTCTTGAAGCTTGACGAAGATCGTAAATAGCCTTGTTAAGCTTACAAATATAATTTGGTGTGATCGACGAACCCGGGTGGCTGTGACATACACACAGATTCAGTTAAGGTACCTTGTAGAAAAGCGTTGTTGATATCTAGTTGGCATAAAGACCAACGATTAGAAGTTGCAATGGAGAGGATCATGCGAAGAGTAGCCAGTTTAATAACCCGACTAAAGGTTTCAATGTAGTCCAGACCTGGGCGTTGATGGAAACCTTTAGCAACTAGCCGTGCTTTTAGGCGATCAACAGAACCATATGGTTTGAATTTTGTTCGATAAACCCATTTACATCCAACAAGGTTTGGAATTGAATCAGGCGGAACGAGTGACCAAGTGTTATTTGAAATTAGAGCATCAAATTCTAATTGCATTGCCTGGCACCAAGAAGGTTGTTTGAGAGCTTGAGTAACAGAAGTTGGTTCAATGGGTGGTTGAACAGAAGCGTTGTGCAAGAAAAAAATTAGAATTGTGGCACTATCCCACATACTGTTGTTCCAGGGGCTGTTTTGGTCGAAAGTTGGTGCAGAGTTGGCTGAAAAATTGGCAGGGGGACATTCATCATGTGAAGTTGAGGCTGGGTTTTATTTGGGCGAATTTGTTTAGGATATTGAGGCAATTGAATAGAAGGATGAAGGTTTCGAAAAGTGGGACATGATGTAAGGGAATGACCTTGTAGAAAACACCATTGGCATTTCCCAAGGAATGGTTTTTTGTGTGTGGATGTGGGAGTAGGAAGAAGTCCAGGAGAGGGATTAGGAGATCTGTTGTACCCTGGTTTGTTGGTTGGACGAGTGTGAGCAGCAAAAGCGGTGACGGGTTGGTGTAAGTTTGAAGTAGTGGATTGTTTTTGCATCAAGGTTAGTTCATGGGTGATAAGTTTTTCATGGAGCTCCGGAAAAGGAATGGAGGTGTCCCTTGCATGAATAGCATCGATGACCGGTTTGTATTGATCTACATCAAGACCATTAAGAACATAATCTGTAATGTCCTCCGGATCAGTTTTTTTCCAAGGATTGCAAGTTCATCAGTGATGGATTTTATGGATTGCATAAAGTCAATGACCGATTGGTTAGGGGTTTTGGTGCACATTTTCAAGCGATGTTGAAGCTGTTTGATGTGGCCCCTGTACGGTTTAGCATATGTATTGGATAATAGGTTCCATGCTTCTAGAGAAGAAGATGCGTTTGATATGATTGGTGCGACATTAGAGGATAGACTTCCAAGAAGAGCGCCATAAAGGAGGCGATCCTGACGAAACCAGGCGGTGTAAGCCGGATTAGGTGTAGTTGGCCGTAGTGGTTTTGGGAGGGTCGGTATGGGTACCATCGATGTATTTGTACAGATCGAGGCCTTAGAGGAGAGCAACAATTTGATTTTTCCAAGTTAAGTAATTTGTGGGTGTTAATTTGAGGGAAGCAGGAAGATTGATCATGGTTAAAGAAGAAGATGAATTGATGGGGATTGAATTGACAGTGGATGAAGAATCGGTGGACGTGGTTGACAGGGAAAGATCGGCCTGGGAATGATACCATATAAGAAAGAAGAAAACTTGATTTCATTGAATGAACTAGAATGTATCTTTATACAGAGGTGAGCCATAATTTTAGGATCCAAGCTATTGACTAGGAATTAGGTAAACTAATCTACAGCTAAGTAACTAATATAGAATTTAAATTACAAATTCAAATACAATTAAGTGGAGGGAAGGAATATTCAATTGTTATTATTGTGTTCGGTTAATACAACCTCCTTGTAAATTTTAAGTTTTTAGCTAGTATAAGTATCATCATGACTTTCAGTTGAAAATTAAAGTAATCGAATCGAGGCTTAGCTAGATTAATCCTACGAAATAAAAAATAAATTAGAGTTATTGGAGATAAATGATCACAACTTTCATTTATTGGTCGGGATTAATCTCAACTCAGGAAATGTTTACAGTCACTTCTAACTTTGAACTCATTTTCCTTCAATGCTTCCTTACTAACTGAGAGTTAACCCTCGTTACTGTTTTGATGAAATGAGGCCAACTTTGAGCCATTTTTTAACTACAGCACCGCCTAGTATCAATTAGGTCCGTTTTCTATTGGTTAGCCTCCATCATCACCTGAAATCTACCTCCAATGGGTTCGGCGGTTCATATTAGAAGGGGGAGATTGACGGGTTTTTGGGTGCGGAAGTTTCAAATTGACGAACCTGACGATAGATTTCAACTTTCTGTTTAGTGTATTGGCCACAAAAATAGTTATCGTCATAAAAAAACTAACGGGGTTAACTATCAGTTAGTAAGAGATCGTTGGAGGAAAATAAATTCAAAATTTAAAGTATATGTAAACATTTACTGAGTTAAAATTATTCTTGATCAATAAATAAAACTTTGAATTATTAAAATCTAATAACCTAATAAATTATGACTATCAAATTAATTATTTGGTTGACCAATTTTTTGAAGATGGAAAATGAAAGCACACCACATTACCAAAAAATAAAACAAACAAAAAGTGCAAGCCTGGCTTCTTATGCCCACAAACTTAGTTATTGCAGGTCGAATATTACAATGGCCTGCTTTTTTTCGAGGAAAAAAACAAGGTATAAGTACTAAATTTATTAATAATATTACGTATTATTGGATTAAAAAAATATTAGTTGTTCATTTATTAATGCATTGTTATATTCTATTGGTTGCTAAACTAAGTGACACCAAAACCGCCATTTCACTTAACTCTCAGATTTACGGAGTTAAAGAATAATTAGTCCATAACAAGTTTATGAATGTTGTTTAAACAATATTTTGTCTTATTAAAATTAAAGTATTGCTAGTTGCATGGCTTAAAGATTTATTATTTATTGTAATATTTTGTTGGTACTACTCCACTTGTTTAAAATAGTTATTTTCTTAATTCCGTTGCTAAATTATTTTAAGAGTTTCTAACAAGCTCCAGCACAATCAACATAACTAGCAACAAGATAATCATCACCAATTATTAAATGAAAACATAGTGAATTAGTGATCAAGAATATTTTTAGTAGCTACCCCATGACGTAATCAAATTTCTAGTGCCATTTTTTAGCACTTGCTTCAAAGATATAGAATGTTCGTACGTCCACATACCGGTTACTAACTGGTTTTAATTTCAAGATCAAGGCTAACCTACAACATGAACACTTCCCTTGTTCAAAGCTAGAAAGAAATCCCATTAAAATCAAAACCCATTTCTGTGGCCAAAGCCTTTGACAAAAATAGGAGAGATCGGGGAGCTTGTATCTCGTCATCAAAGTTTACATCTATAGAGTGTTAACTTCAAAGATTTGGTCAATATGGTTTAATTCAGGTGTTATTCTTGTCAACTTTGTTAGTTGAGATACTAAGATGTAATTAGTTTGTTAAACCTTCGTTATTAGGTGGTTAGGAGAACTGATCTGGGTGATCTTTTTCTTAACCCTTGATAAACAATTGAATGTGATAATTCATTGTTGATTCCTCAGTTTCTTTTGTTCTTTTATTGTATGATGTGTTTGATTACTTCTTTAATTTCGGGTTTATAATCAACAATTGGTATGAGAGCCCTGTGAGCTTGATCGATTGAGAAATTAAAAGCGGAATTTGAAAGACAAGTGAAGAAATGGTGTCAATTATGAAGTTCGATCTTGAGAAGTTTGATGGCAAGAACGATTTTGGTCTTTGGACGTTGAAGATAGTGCGTTATTGGTACATCAAGGTCTTGTAGATGCCCTAAAAGGAGAAACTGGTTTACCAATGACCATATCAGATAAAGATAAGAAAGATGTGATGGAGAAGGCTTATTCAACAATGATTCTGAGCTTGGAGGATAGGGTACTGAAAGAAGTTTTAAAGGAGATCACAATTGCAAGCCTATGGAGGAAACTAGAGTCTTTGTACATGACAAAGTCATTAGCTAATATGCTTTACCTCAAGAAGCAATTGTATACCTTTTAATTGATAACAGGTAGGTCATTGGAAGATCATACAAATGAATTTAATAAACACATCTTTGATCTTAAAAATATTAAAGTAGTGATTGAGGATGAAAACAAAGCCATAATCTTATTATCTTTACTACCATAGTCGTAAAGAATTTTGTACACACTCATGTTCTGTAGAGACACTTTATCTATGGAATAGATACCGGCAGCTATGAATTCTAAATAACTGTAGAAAAGAACTAAGGTTAAGGAAGACGGTTGGTAAGGGGGCGATCTGATCAAAGGGCAATGAAGCAAAAGAATGTGAGCATATCTAAGTTAAAGGGCAAGTGTAGGTGTTTCATATGTAACTATGATAAACACTTGAAAAGGGAATGCCCCGAATGAAGAAGAGAAAGCAAGAGTTTACCAAGACAAAGATGTATGGCAACTCTTCCCTAGAGAGTTCTGCTGATTGATAAGAAAGCTTAGAGTTCTTGTTGTTTCAAACTATGAATCAGGTTAGGAGTGGATCATTGATTCTGTATGTTTGTATCACATGACCCCCACAAGCATTATTTCAAAGAGTTGATGTTAAAAGATCAAGGAGTTGTCCAATTAAGAGATGATAGACCTTGCAAAAGTCAAAATATTAGCACCATCTCATTTAAACTGGATAATGGGTCTGTAATTGATCTTACTTGTATATACTATATATAAAACATATGAAAGAGATATTTTAAGATACCATAAAAGTAAGAATACTTACTATATTCAATTCATAAAATACAATCAATTTTGAGGGTAAAATAGTATTTGTAACATTATTTACAAATTACCCCTTACAATTAGTTACCTAATAACCTTACACTTACTAACACTTGCATAAAATTTTATATTATCTACCCATAAGCCAAAAAAACTTAATATGTTTTAAGATTTCAACTATATATTTTAATCTATCACATTTAAAAGCGTTTTGAGACTACAACTTAACCTGTGTTTATTTAAACGTTTTGGTGTAAACTTTTTGCTGAACAGATCTGTATTTTGTGAGATACAATACGTTTAAGCATATATGTACAAGTAGTCATACATAACCCATTTATTTGGTGTTTTAAATATTGGTTTAGAAAAAAACATAATACACTTTTGTAAAACTATTACAAAAATAACAAAATATTAAATGCATGTGGCGGATGTAAAATGACACCCCGCCGCATTGCGCGGGCACCCTTCTAGTGTGAGATATATACCAAATTTAATGAGAAATCTTATTTCTATTGGCATGCGTTAAAGTAGTGGCTATCATTTAGCTTAAAGATTGGAAAGGCTAAAGTTTTCAAGGGTTCCATAGTGCTACTTAGTCAAGAAGGGGAAACAACTTTTATTTGTTAGAATGTAAGGTTTCTTCTAGTTTCGTATCCATTGCAGAAGGAAAGAAAGACATAATAGAAAAGACATGGCATAAAAGACTGGATCATATAAGCATACAAGGCCTAAAAGAGCTTAATAAACATCATTTGTTGGGAAATTTTGAATGAATGTGATATAGGGTTTTTGTGAACAATATGTTCTTGGCAAGTTACATAGAGTGAGATTTTGTAGGAGTTGGCATAAGACTAATGAGATATTGGATAAATGCATGTTGATTTATGGGGTCCTTCTAGAACTTCATCACCATGGAGTGTGAGGTATTTTTTGTCTCTAATTGATGATTATTCAAGGAGAGTGAGATATATGTTATGAGGAGTAAAGAGGAAACATTTGATAAGTTTAAAGAGTGGAAAATCTTGATTGAAACTCAAACAGAAAGAAAGGTAAAAAACTAAGAAGAGAAAATGACCCAGAATTCTGTAGTCAAAGGTCTGATCACGTCTTCAAAGCTAATGGGATAGCTAGGCATCTGACTGTGGTAGGCATTGCATAGCAAAATGGCTTGATAGAAAGAATAAACAGAACTCTACTTTAATAGCGTAAGATGCATACTGATAGATTCTAGGCTGCCTAAGCAATTTTTGGTAAAAGCTTTAGCAACTGCAGCCTATTTTATTAATAGGGCACCGTCTACAACAATCAATATGAAAACTCCTATAAAAATATGAATGGGTTAAAAGGCAAGGTATGATCATCTTAGAGTGTTTGGGTCACTTGCATATGCCCACATTAGTCAAGGAAAGTTGGAGCCTAAGGTTTAAAAGTGTATTTTCTTAGGGTATCAAGGAGTTAAAGGGTACATTTAGGGAGGATGTCTTGTACAAGCATGTGAACATTAATAAAGAGAGCCTAGATGATGGGATAGATGGTGAGATTGTATTAAAAAATAAATAGTTTTATAAATGCATTTAAAATATCAAATGGTTTTAAGAACAACATTTAGAAAATAGACGATTTAAACACATTAAAAAGCAAACATTTTATAAAATATGTTATTGAAAAAGTATTCATGCATTTAAAGTGTAATTATTATATAATAAGCATATTAATAATGAAATAATATAAATATTAAAAAATAAAAAACTTTAGAAAAACAAGAATATAAAGCTTTCCTTAATAAAAATAATACTATAGTTTAAAAGGAAATTAAATGGATGGTCGATGCGGGTAAAATATTATTTTTATAATTATTTAACATTAATAATTGTTGACTATCAGAACTTAGGACCATAGATGAAAAATAAAGAAATATTAGGGATCATATTCAAAATTTTTACAAACTCTAATGACAAATCTAAAATTTTGACATAACATAGGAACCATGTGTGTAATTTACACTATTTTAAGTTTAACTTTTCCAACCCATGTAACACACGGATAGTTAGGATAGTATCTAAATAAACTAAGAATTATAAAAAAGCTCCCTTCAAGAAATTAATTAATTAACAAACAAATAAGTAGTTCAACTTCTATAAATCCTAATTTAGAAGTAACATGATCCGTTATATCTTGAAGTTTAGCATGAGTTGGATTTTAACATAGCTTATATAATTTGCCATTATATGCATTTGTTCAATAACTTTTCATATTCATTTATTTCCGATTTAAATATAGAAAAATAAAGGAGCTAAACATAATATGACGAGAAACTCAATTTGTGTTCGTTCAGCTTGTTTAGAACATACAACGTTAAGCTTTAAAGTTTAAAGCTTTTGCAAGACAAGAGCTCCCCTTTAAATTATGTTTTTAAGCCCAACACCAAATACCTCAATATTATTACAAATTTATAGTTCATATGAGGCCCTATAATAGTATATGGGCTTAGTCATTTTTAGTCCATTCCTACCTTAAAACGTCTAAGGACCTCAAAACGTGTAACAGTCAAAATATTAACCTTGATAAAAATAAACATACATAAAGGATGGAATTTATAAAACATTATATTTAAAAGATGTAAAAGCAAAATAAAAATAATTGTAAAAGAATTAACCTTTAATTAGTTTTAAAGGCTTGTAAGTTTGTGTTTTAATGGATTGTACGTTATGACTCATAAACTCATTCCGAACTAAAAGATCCAATTTTTTTATATATAAGCACGATGAAATAAAAATTCCAATTTTTTTAAAAAATAAAAATTTAAAACTATACGATAAAAAAAACTAAAGAAGCCTAAAATTTTTTAATGCGTCATAGATATGGGTAGGGATGTTCACGAGAAAAATTGAGCCGAGCCAGGGCAAGCTCGAATTCGGCTCGAATTTATACCGAGCCAACACGGCTCGGCTCGGATTTAAAACTGAGATGAGAATTTGAGCTCAAGCTTGACTTGTTTTTTAACCGAGCTGGCTTGGCTCGGTTCGTTTTGGCTTGCTTTTAAATTCCTAAACACAATTAAAAAATATACAAAATAAATTCAACATACTACATTACCGATAATCAGTGGTCCATGTCAAGTTCCATAAAATATTAAAATAGTTTAAAAAAACTAAAATCAATTTTAACAAAATACAAATAACTTCATTAGCATTTGAACCAAACAAACCAATTAAATCTGCAACACTATTTAACAACTAGCAGTTTGTTTTTAGCATCGAGCGAGCCAAATCGAGCCTCCTTGGTTCATTACGAACCGAGCCGAATTCAACCCGTTTTCATAACGAGCCAGCTCAGCTTGGTTCAGTTTCAAACTGAGCTACTTCGAGCGAACTTTTTTCGAACGAGCTCCGAGTTGCAAACTATTTAAACAACCCTACGGGTATAAATTGTATATCTAACTAAACTTGATTGGTTATATTACAAAAAAATATTCATACACATGGTTAACAGCCAAAAAAAAAGTTAAGACAAAAAGAAATTATGCATATAGAAGTTTAACCATATGTTTAAAAGTATTTTTTTATGAGGTTTAAAGTATAGTATAATGTGGTATAACCATCCTTAATTTTACTATTTGCTTTGCGCGCTAAACCGTGTCACGTGTATCTCGTATGACATGGTATGGATTATATATTTCAAATGCACTCGTTATTGTAATTATAAGTCTTTATAAAATTAAATATAAGGATATGTCACATCGTTATTTATTTAGTTTAAGAATATATTTTTGGAAAGAAATAAAAAGTTGTAATGTTGCTTTAAAAATTGCATCTCCACCTACAATGGAAATATTTTGAAAATGTAATTTATATGAAGTTCATTAAATTCACCTAACTCGTAAAAGTGATAAACCTAATAAGAATTTATGCATGCCTAAGGTATAAAGATGGAAAATTGGGTAAGGAAAGAAAAGTAGGATAGTTAATGTTAGATTAGTCTATTTGGTAAATGTTTTTGTCATTTAAATAGAAGACCCTAAGCAATAGCTTAAAGTAGTTTAGTTTGGAACAATTTACGAATAAAAATAAGGTAGAGTTTATTTAAAAAAACTAGAATAATTTAGAGTGAATAGTTTTTCGTTAAGTTTAGAGTGAATAGTTTTTCTTTCATCGTACACATAAAATGGGTATTAATGTGAAAAAAGAAAGTAAATAGTGTACGTAGTGTAGGAAGAATTCAAGACGTCACATGTGTCTTTTTAATGAGATGTGATTGTAATCTATTTATCGGGATGTGATCGTGAATGTGTCTATTCTATAGTAGTGGATGCATCTTTCATAATGGGTTTTATGCACACACTTTATTCATACAATAAACCATGAAAAACTCTATTGTAATAAGTTTATATTCTCTGGTGTATCAACTTTTGATTCGTTGTATTTATAGTGGGTCAACGTTCTTCTAAAATCATCATTTTCAACTTTAAAAATTATTGTCTATTTAATGCTTTATTTTTGTAGAAAACTAATAAAGCATTTAAAGTTATTGGATTATAATTTTTTACGAAACTAGATATAATCTTGTTATCACATCACTTTTAACCTTTAAATTAGAGTTATTAGTATTTAATAATCATTCCTGTACTTACTAGTCTAATTCTCTTCTTTATTCGAATCTCTTTCTATATATTTTAGTGGGTCAAAGAGTGAAAAATTAAAATTCTAATGACCTTTCATAAAAAAACAAGTACTATTCATGAAGAGCAGTAAATTCTTCAGATTATTTTTTTCTCAAAAAGTTCTTAGTTATATATAAAGCTTTCAGAAAATACTATAGATTATGTAATCTGATCACAATAATTTTGCTTAAATCTGTGCCTAGTCTAAACTATTTACTTTGATGATGTTAAAATTCCAACCATATAGGTTAATTTTTTTTGGGAAACCAATATGTTCATACAATGTGCATCTCCTTTGCTTGAATAATCAGCAGCCTCATAGTCGGTCCATGGTTTAATCCTGGAACGAACAACAACCCAATTTTTTGGCCAAAATACTTGAACGTCCCACTACTCATTGATATGTAAATAAATATACATTTTAATAATGTATATCGTCCCTATTTTTTAGTTGCAAATCCATCCAGATGGATACTTAATCATGTTTAATTTGAATTTTGTAGTTTTGGATGGATGCTTGGTGATTTTGGTAGAAAATGCAAGAAAAAAAGTGAAGTTGGAAAGTCTAACATTCTACATGGTCTTGTGACATTTTGACATGGCCATCTGATGTTAAACTTGCAGAAAAACACCTCACATGACTGTTAGTTTTGGGACATGCAAGTATTTAGGCTCAGACATTATTTTTAACCTAGTTTGAGCCTCATTTGGGTCATTCTCACTTTGAAACAACTTTAGGGGTGAAAATCCTGGTTCTCTCCAGCCCCCAAGATCTTTTGAGCATCTATTAAATGAATATAAGTCAAGAATAAAGTTCAAGCACTCAAAGGAAGAATCTAACAACATTTAACCCATATAGCTTGATTTGGTTTGATAAGTCTACAAGGTAATTATATTATTAGATCTTTATGGAATGGCTTAGGTGGTTACTATGTTAACATCGTTTTAACTCTCAAAAGAGTCATATGATTAGGTAGCCGTGATGGCAGGGGGTCTAGTCTATCTACGTGTTACATGTGTATAAAATGACCTCCCCATGAGAATGTGTATGTTATCACTGTTTGGCTAGGTCGATTTAAAGTTTAAGTGAACAAATCCTTTGCTTGATTATGTTTTATTCTATTCATATTTATCTATTTATATTTATTTGATTTTAAAATATAAAATTAGCATTTCATATGTATTTGTTGACTAAATTATAACAAATGTTTACTATTAGTAGTTACCGTGTCCTTGGATCGATATTTAGTTCTTGCCAAAACTATAAGACACATACGCTAGGTACACTTGGCTATTTATGTGAGTTTTGAGGTAAAAATTATTATATATATATATAGTATATATATAGAGATATAGATATATATATATAGATATATAGATATATATAGATATATATATATATAGATAATATATATATATATATAATATCTATATATATATATATATATAGATATATATAATATATATAATATATATTATATATTATATATAGGTCAGGATCTTTTCAGGACTCCTAAAGATCGCGAGAACTGCGAAAAACTTATCCTAGCCATTGATTATATAGTTTTGTTTTTTATTTAATTTTATAAAGGGTGTTAAGGTAAATTTATAAATATATCATTGATATCTTCCTTATTTATCTTCTCTAATTTTGGAAATTTAAACTTTTATGATTGACCATAATATTAAAAACATTTATCTCAATGATCTTTTTAAATCAAATTTGTTCTAGGTCCAAGAAAAAACAATTTGAAATTATGTTCGAATTCAAATCCCGTTCCATCTCATGTAAATACATCACGTGAATTTGGAACTTCCGGAGGCGGTACCGGTAATATTGAGGGTGACTGAAGAAGAACCGATGTGTCCTCCGACAACCGTTAGATTTTGTTCAAAGCTTCATTTAACAAAGCCTGAATTTTTTAGTGAACGTGCCAACTCAAGATTCGATTATGATTTGATATTGGAGAAGTATTAATACGAAAATTTGAAATCAAATAAGTGTGATTTTGGAGCATATTTGTAGCGTTTATGGTGGGATTTGTATAAACTTTTTCTTGCTTAAAACCATATGTGAAATCTCAATACTATTATCTTACCCAACCCACATTAGAAATCAAAATTAAGCTTCAAGGAAGAAGGGGGTTCGTAATGTTATTATATACATCTTTGATTTAAGTGAATCGTATTAGTGTTTCTTATAAAATTTATAAATACAAAATTAACTACTATTTTATTGGAGTTTTTGTTTATGT
The DNA here is from genome assembly GCA_025215565.1 of Flaveria ramosissima. Classification (NCBI taxonomy): domain Eukaryota; kingdom Viridiplantae; phylum Streptophyta; class Magnoliopsida; order Asterales; family Asteraceae; genus Flaveria; species Flaveria ramosissima. Next base: position 61,664,764 of record CM046031.1, on the reverse strand, counting down.
ACAGTTTTGTTTTTACACATATGTGTATGTTTGGTTTCAATTGGAAACAACTATTAGGATAGTGTGGTTTATCTTTATAAAACAATTTTAATATAACATTACACAAATGTGTAAACGATCGTACTTTTGTGTAATTTTAGTTTATTACATGTGTACAATACTTTTGTTTAAACTAAATGTAAGAGTTGTGTTACTACTTAATACTTTTATATATATTTAATTTTACTATAAATAATACCATGTTTTCTAGAGACAATGTAAAGCGTAGTTCTTCAATTGAGGCGAATATTATATGCATGTTAATATTTGTCATGTTTACGGTAAATGTAAACATTTTATGCTTCTTTTTCCACATTTCACACTATCATAATTTCTTGAGCATGTTTGTTACCGATGCGTAAACCCACATACTTGAAACTTATTTTCGTTTTATATTTGTATCTTACATCAGTTGATTGGAAAATGTATGCTTACTTTCCACAAGACCCTAATATCATATGTGGAGAATAGGTGTGCTAGTATGTACATATTCATTGAATATGTTTACTCATATGAGACATATATAAATAAGAAACATTGAAAATATCTTATTAATATATTATTAAGAAAAATATTAGCTTAAAACAAACTTGTACAAAATACCACACCAAATGTTTCATAACCATCCATAATACAACTTAAAAGACCAAAGACAAAAAGGTCCATCAACCATTAAACTATTTAAATATTCAAGTGTAAAATACCGAATTAAAATATCACCCAATCATTCATTATCTTTGATATCATTTGACACATTGATTACCCTCTTCATATGCATGTTTTCCTCTAATAATAGTATATGTAAGCGTACTTGATCCTTAGCTTTCTTAACTGAACATCTTGTTTTAGTCCTCCTTTAAAAAACCTGCAACTCTAGCTCTCAATACATCTCCACATGCCTCATTACGAACACTCCACATTCAATAAGATTATTCTTTGTCGCCAAAGTGACTTGTTTTCTAATTGGGTTGCAACTGATCTCGCCTCTTACTTTCTATGCGCAATTGATTGTAAATACTACACATATATATGCTTCTACACAAAAAGAAATCCGTAAATTGGTTTTCACTTTATACATATGCAATCAAATTTTAAGTTAGTCACATGTATAAAGAAAAATAATAATTTATCATGTATATATGTACATATATAGATTATTATTATTTTACATATACATAAACCCAATAGTTCTATCATATTTTCTTTTCCATGAATATCTATATTAGTTACTCATATATATAACCAACATAATAGTTATTTTACATATACGTAAAACATTTATCAAATATATATAATCATCACACTACTGATGTTACATGTATGTATATCAAATGTTAAATATAAACAAGAACACAATAAGTAAACATGTACAATATTATGTATATACTAAATTTCAAGTATGTTTATTAGCTACATATACATACACATATAATCATTCGATTATTCATCACTTCACATTTCAATAATTAACCCGTCAGACATACATTAATATAAACCCACTCGTATTTCAATACTAAACCCGTCATACATACGTTACTATAATCCCAATCCTGGTAAGTATACATGTACGTAAATTAGCTATATATACATACTAACATCATGACTCTAATTTTACATATATGTATACCATGTATATGTTAAACTAATAGACAACACTAGAATGAGATAATTTCTGCATATCAGGTGCAAACCCATAGAAAATATAAAATACCTTGTATTATGTATTTACATGTACGTATAATAGCTACATATGTATACACATATAATCATCAGACTACTCATCACTTCTGATTTTAATACTAAATCCATCAGGCATGCATATATATAAACACATTCCAATTAAATATACTTGTATGACTATTAGCTATATATACATAATAACACCATGACTCTAATTTTACATATATGTAGACCATATATACATATATATGTATCAAACTGGTAGACAAGACTAGAATCCGTTTCTATTTATGTATATCACGTGCAAATCCATACAAACAACAGAATACCATGCTTTCATGTATTTACATGTACGTATAATAGCTACATATGCATACACATACAGACTAGTCATTACTTCTTATTTCAATACTAAATCTAGAACAACATAATTTTTAGTTTACATATATGTATAACAGTAAAGCACACGTACTGATATCATATTTTTATAAAACAACCCAAACCTCCACAATTAAAACACATAATTCATCGCACTTATGCCTATTTTCAAAAATCATGGACTATCAGAAAAGAAGTGAGGGATTGGACAACGGACGGGACAACTAGCTAATTGGGGGACGGAAGGACAGAGAGAACTCTTCAACGAAAATAAATCTTGAAATTAAACAATAATAATCTCTATCGTTCAGTAGGAAATTTTATTTACATGATTTACTTCAATCGAAACTCATAGGCGTAAAGAACATTGCCAAAATAAAGGTAATCTTTCATTTCACTTGGACTTTAAATCACATATGAACTTACTTGACGACACCAAAATAAATGTAATATTTTAGTTAGACTTTAAATCACATATGAACTTACTTGACGACATCTTGACTGCTACAAGATTTCTTTATTCAATTCTCCTGAAATAAAACAAAACATATGTAAATCTCAACACATCATTTCATCTTATATATTGCTTTTCATTAATACCAACTAGAAACAACTATCCTGTATTTATAAATTTGGAACCATGATTTATAAATACATATACATAAGCAACTAAACTAATCAATCTGTTACCTACATATACTTCAGACATTCGTCTTCTGCCCCTAAAAGAAACCAGATATACACAACTACACCTACTAACATTGTATCATGTTATCATTATTTTACATAAGAATTATCATAAGTTTTAACTACAAACTAACATCTTCCTCCAACATGCAACATTAATATAATCAATAATTTCTAGTTGTTTCCAACCATCTTCAAATTCACTATCCCGTTATCTATATAGAAATAAGGAACTGAATAAATACTATATTAGGGATTATATTTCATATTTACGTATATGTATATTTAACAAAATTTGACCAACATTCAATCTCTTACAACAATAAACCATAGGTTCAAATACCAACAATTATCACAACCAAATTAAATTTCAAACTAGGGTATAACATCTGCATTTTGTATCATACGGAAATCAAATACATACCATACAGACCTATAATTTCTCAATGACTACAAACATCAGTCGCGTATTTTGGCATTATTAAACCCTAATTCGCAACAATTCTAAACCAAATTCAGTAATGCAGATTTAATTGTTCATCAATTGAATGGTTTTACAAAACCCTACAAAAACAAAAATTGCAATTATCAAACAAAATTAACATATACCGATGAAACTTACAATCGATTCCTACTTCGGACCTTGAACAACCGTCTGCGCTCTTGAATGGACTATGTATGTAAACCCGAATGAGTATTCTATATTCATAAGTGATTATTGATTTAATTTAATTGGGGAGGGGAGGATTTATGGGATTTCACAAAAGCAAAACCGGTTACCATAAAAAAACCAAATGTCAATTTACATCATTACCCTTCTCATATAAAATTACATAATTTTTAAGTTGATAAATTACTATATTACCCTCTTTAATCTCAGCCATCAATTGATGTAATCAATGGTTACAAACAGTTCTTGCCGTTCTTATTTATAACATAGTCCTGCAATGAACCGAACCCTATATATATATATATATATATACATATATATATATATTGTATATATATGTGTGTATATATATGTGATATATATATGTGTATATATATGTATAGATATATATGTATAGATAGGGTGTATAGATATGGACAATATATAGATATAGAGAGAATATATATATATATATAATAGATATATATAATATATATATATGTATATATAGATAGGTATATAGATATGTGTATATATATGAGATAGAGATGAGATCTATATATAATTCAATATAGTATACACATATATATATAGACACATAGATCGAGACATAATATATACACATAGAGATATAAATATATATACACACAATATATATATAGATATATATATATATATATATATATATATATATATATATATGTATTATATACACCGTATATATATGCACTGCACACATCAAGTTTTTGGCACCGTTGTCAGGGACATGACAAATTTGAGAACAGCCCCAAGTTGTTAGTTTAGCCCTTTTGTATGTATTTATTATCTTTATATATTTTTACATAGTTTATTTTACTTTTATTTATCTATCAAGTGTCTGTGATTTGTTTGTTTAAGTTTTCATTACAATAATTCTCATGGAGCATTACTATAGGGACTACTACAGAGGATACCATCATGCGCATGGGGATTATCAAAAGGAGATTTGATGCGAGATATGTGGATGACCCCCACTACACAAAGAACTATTTTTACTCATCGGTTCCTTATTTACAATCATTTGAGAAGTCTACTATACCACTATTACAAACTAAACCTCATCTATCATTATACGAGTTACTACAACAAAGAATAAATATGTTTTTACATCTGAACACCGATTGTAATCAAGATATTGTTGAGCAACACCTCGTTGAACGAGGTCGTGTATTAGAGTCATTAAGTGGTGAGTCAATAAGCTTTACGCCTATCTTTTACATGAGAGCCCATCTTGCAGCACTGATTTAAAACATGAGGATAGAAATGAAGCCTATCCTGCTCCACTCTTTGATGTGCTAGAGCAAGAAGCGGAATAGGAGATGCCAATGTATACAATAAAAGTCCCACCTCCAGTTTAGTATAGGTTCAATTATAAAGACCCGAAGTTCCTTCATCCCCGTGTGTTGACCAATATTGAGCCAAATGTCGAAGTAAAGCATCAATCCATTCTTGAAACAAGTTTGTTTTATGAGGATGATATGATGTAAGAATCACAGCAGGATGACAAATAAAAGGATGAGCTCATGGAGAGGATAGAAAGGATTTCACGTAGCTTAATCAAAAGGGAGATCGTGAATCATAATATACCATCTTTATAGAAAGAGTTTGGGAATGAATTGATGGATATATCCATTTTCGAAGTGAATAAAGGAAGGTTTAACCCGGTTAGTGATCTTAATGAACTAGAAGCATTGCTTTATGGTAAGCCAACCGTGATGATTAAGGAAGAATTGCAACAAGAAGAAGAAATGCAAACGAATGGTTCACCAACAAACCAACAAACAATAATTTATTTCCATTTTTTTTACTATTTCAAGAAGTTAACATCACACATGCTGACTTGTTTTTTTGCAAATCAGAATATACATAATAATTGTGTACTCTTAAGTGCATTTATAACTTCATTACAAAGTCTCAAGATATCAAGCAAGATAATGGCAATATTAGATAAAAAGGAGTGTAGCACAAACACAATGATACTTGTAACATTCATGTATTGATGATCATTCCAAGTGTAACATAGAGATAAACATAGGATATCTCCACTTTTATGCAAAATTGTTTATGGTGATCACGACTCATTTAATGACACGTTGTAACGGTGAACCTCTACTGGATTAGAGAGACGTTAATGACGAGAGTAATTCTTGATCGTGGATCAAGAAGTGGATGTACGGGGAAGTAATTAAACTTCTTTAAAACCACTACACATCTTGGTGTTTATGTGATGACATCTTTCTACCTTTTATCATTTATTTAATTTTCAAGTCTTGATTTATTCACAAAAGAAATCATATGCATTTTCTTTAGGTTTCTACCAATAATGTGAAAGCAATATTACCTTTACTTTTTGAATTAGAAATTACTTATATATTAATTGAAATATTTCATGAATAGTTCTTGGCTTCTATTGGTGGGCTGGGCGGCTAACCATTTAAAGCCTGTCACTTGGCATTTTTTTTTGAAAAAAAGTCATTTTTGAAGTCACAATATATATAATTGCATCCAGTTCAATTTACAACTTAAAAGATAGATGGACTGGTTAGGAACATGGTGGCTTCCACAAACAATCCAGGTTTTAATCTTGGCAAGATTGTTTTCATGAAATTTTTTTAAATGGGGTCGATTGTAATCTATACTTTATCGGATATGTACGGTACTACCGCTGCAAAGTGCAGCCAGTAAAAAACTAGTTAATATCATTTGCCACTTATTTTGTTCTTTATTCATCATAAATGTTTAATTTTTAATCCATGACTTAGACGAATTGCACAGAGTGGGGGTTCTATGGTGAGACCGCCTTTGCTAGAAGAAGAATGGTTGTGTTTTGATTTACAATTATCGAATTATATTAAAAATAAATTGTTGTTTGAAAATAATGACTGGTTGTGTTTTGATTTACGATTATAGAATTATATTAAAAATAAATTATTGTTTGAAAATAATGAATGAAATATCTAGTGGTAGGTTACACAAAAGATTTGAAAATGTGTTATAAATTATTAATTTGACATTACAAGATGATCATTTATATTTAGTAAAGCTTTAGACGATGTGAAGCCATAGAAATCATATTTACCTATATATATAGAATATGTAGACAAAGCTAATCTACAATATTCCTAACCAAGACTTGATTATACTAAAGTTTGATACACACTTTTCCTATCTATTGACAAGAAGTCATAATCAAAAACTAAGTTTGACCCCACATAAAATATACAATCATCAAAGAAGATAGAGACAAAGTTAATCAAGCATTTCAAGATGCATCCCTATCAAAATAACAACTAGTGTTGCTATTACCTAATTGCAATCCTAAAAATGAAGAAAAAGTTCATGTGAAGTGCAATGTGCAATCAATTCTCATCAAACTCCAAACTAAACTCTATATAAATATTCATATTGGAATAAGTTTGAAGATGAAATCATCTTATTAGAATGTCTACTCATTACTTCACATGTTTAATTTTTAAATTCTAAGTTTCTTTATGGAAAATAGCTTGAGCTTTCATACTATAGTTATGACATCTCATCCCTCTAGGGTTGACTTGTCATTATAACAATAATCTGAACACAAATGTCAACCCATAAATATTTAAATCATCAAAAGACAAATTCATTACATTTATTGCTGCAATGGTCTTCTACTTCTAAACTGTAAACACTCTACCATATATAGGTATATGTGACTTCTAGAACCATTTTCAATCAACTAAACTAATAAAAACACTAATTTTCTTTTAAATTATTAAGATTAACACAACACAACAATTCCATTAGAATCAACTTTTTCACCTATGTTTGAAATATCAATTTAATTATTGTTTTCTTTCTTTGTTTCTTGTTTTAAGGTTGTTAATGGGGGAACTATGTTGTTTAACATAAATGAGTACTGATTGTAAAAATTACCACATCATTAATATCAACATCATCTTTTAAGTGATCTTGGCCGCTAGGGTTTTGTGCTCTTGTTCCTTGTCCTCACCGATCGACTAAGTGTTCAAGCAACTTCATCGTGTGTTCATTAATAACATGTGTTTGTGAGAAATCTGTGCCGACTAGTATCTTGATTTCGTTTTAGTTTTCTTGTATCTGTACTTTCAATTGAGTGTTTGTTTTGATCTTCACATTTATTCAAGTCGATTATTGAGCTTGTTCCATACAAGTTTAAAACCTAGTAACAATTTAGTTTGATTTAAACATGTTCTAAGCTTATTAGTTCATTTTAATCAATGAGTGATGATAAAGAAAAACATATGACTAAAACCCCACGTCAAATTTGATTAATGAGCTAAATAACAGTCATAGGCTCATAGCTAACTTTAATTTGACTAAGGATTCATGATTTATGAAATCCAATGATATATATACTCCTGCTATAATATTTCTACATCTATAAATATCATAGTATCCCTTTGTTTCCAGATTCAATATCAATTTTCACAATTCATCATAAACTTTTATTTTCTCAAGCTCTAACTTTTCAATCTTTGAGAGTTATGTTTTTTTTATTGAACAATGATAATATTCATTTAATAAAAGCTACTAGCAAGGTGCTAGTAGAAAGAGTACCCCATGAATACAATATTACATCAAAATTACATACTTACTTCCTTGACTAGGATTGAAATCCAACGAAATCAAAATTACTCCACATTTTTCATTCCAAAGTGTCACATCTTTCATGATATTTTACCTATAAATATAAGCTTGTCTTGATTTTTTTCAAAAAATTATGTGAGTTTCTAGGTTTGTTGTGAATTTGACTCATTCCTTGCTTTCCGTATCGTCCAACATGTAGTTATGAATATCATCTATATTGTTTTCCTCATTTGTTTCGTCAACTTTAATTGTCTTGTGTACTATAAATTTCTACAACAGATGAAAAGCTTATGTATGGTAATTTACACCAAATAAATATCCATACTCCCAAGGCATATGAACATGAAGCTATCAGATGGTTAGCATCTTCTTGCTCCATATCATAATGATGGCAAGAAACATTATTTTCGCTCACTCCTCTTCTACTTAGGGCCACTTTTGTAGCATTCTATTTTGTTTCGCTCTCCATACGAAAAAAATACGTTTCAAGGGAACTTAGTTTGGCCAATCGAGCTTGTAACCACCCTCTAATGAAATTTTATTTTCCAATTCTCTCTTTATTGCTTGGACAGAGAAGGAGCTAGAGCTATCCAAGGTTCGTGACTACTTATCATTAGATTCAATAAGATTGCAGGTGCTAATCATTGCAAGACATTGGTTAAGCTCTTTGATATCACATCTATTTTGTGAAATGTTTTTCATTTCTATGAGTATTACAAGTTGCCAACTCTATAAAGGATTCAATCTCTCACCCGACACTATTTATCCTACCCAAGCTTGACTAAGGAAGGAAAAGAACATTGAATAGGATTGTTGAAGCCCATCTATCAAGCCAAAAAAGGTTTTTGTTTCATTACCTACTTCACATTTCAAACTTCCTAGAAAGTCAATGTTATTTTCTGCCAAAGACTTATCAAAGCTGTAAATCTTCTTCCAATTTTCATTACTGGCTATTTTACAAGGAATTATTTTTGCATTAAATTACTATAGTGAATGGATGCAATGACTTTGGCCTATTTTTCATTCATAATTTAGAATCTTTGACATATATATATATAACCACCTCGCTTTCAATCCTTATGCTAAAAACTTCAATTTTCTAGCAAGTTAACTATAAGTCCTAATGAGGGATTGACACATCCAAGAATTCTTGTAAGATTATAAACTATTGAGGAAGATCATTTGCCCAAGAAAACTATTTCATAGGCATAAAAGATAAAATAGGAATGTTATTAGGAATTGAAATCCCATGAAAATTACCATTTGACTGGCTTTTTTGTCACAACATACATATAGTGCCTCCACAATAATGATAAAATAAGAAGGGGAGAGGGGTCATCTTGCCTTAAACCTTTTTGGACATTGAATTCCTTGGTGGCCACTCCGTTTATTAGAATCAAGACTTTTACGGATGAAAGACAATTGTTGATCCATTTCTTCCTGACATTTGGAATCCCATTTGAGCCATGATTGAGTCAAGAAAGCTCTAAACTAATGAGACACAAACTTTCTCAAAAACAACTTAAATATCATTCTTTTTCTTTTGGTATTTCTTCCAGACTTTGGAAAATCCCATTTGAGGCATTGATAATGGTTAATATGCATGCACGTATCATAGTTAATATTGTGTTTTCAATATACATTATGTATCGAATGGTATTACTTTGTTGCATTTTTTAAATGTAGGTTAAATGAATCTTAACGAACATTATTTGAGAAGAAAAAAAGGATAACAAGACTATGGCTTGAAGGTGCTGAAAATGAAGAAAACTATGTAAAGTGCAGGGAGGCCGTAAGCTACGGCCTGAGGCCGTAACTTACGGCCCTGTGATGAGGCTGGCTGTGAACCCCGGAGACAAGAGGGGGGGGGCGGGGGGAAGGGAGGCCGGACCGACGGCCGAGAGGAGGAGGAAGAAGAAGAAGAAGAAGAAGAAGAAGAGAAGAAGAAGAAGAAGAAGAAGAAGAAGAAGAAGAAGAAGAAGAAGAAGAAGAAGAAGAAGAAGAAGAAGAAGAAGAAGAAGAAGAAAGAAGAAGAAGAAGAAAGAAGAAGAAGAAGAAGAAGAAGAAGAAGAAGAAGAAGAAGAAGAAGAAGAAGAAGAAGAAGAAGAAGAAGAAGAAGAAGGAAGAAGAAGAAGAAGAAGAAGAAGAAGAAGAAGAAGAAGAAGAAGAAGAAGAAGAAGAAGAGAAGAAGAAAAAGAAGAAGAAGAAGAAGAAGAAGAGAAGAAGAAGAAGAAGAAGAAGAAGAAGAAGAAGAGAAGAAGAAGAAGAGAAGAAGAAGAAGAAGAAGAAGAAGAAGAAGAAGAAGAAGAAGAAAAGAAGAAGAAGAAGAAGAAGAAGAAGAAGAAGAAGAAGAAGAAGAAGAAGAAGAAGAAGAAGAAAGAAGAAAGAAGAAGAAGAAGAGAAGAAGAAGAAGAAGAAGAAGAAGAAGAAGAAGAAGAAGAAAAGAAGAAGAAGAAGAAGAAGAAGAAGAGAAGAAGAGAAGAAGAAGAAGAAGAAGAAGAGAAGAAGAAGAAGAAGAGAAGAAGAGAAGAAGAAGAAGAAGAAGAAGAAGAAGAAGAAGAAGGAAGAAGAAGAAGAAGAAGAAGAAGAAGAAGAAGAAGAAGAAGAAGAAGGAAGAAGAAGAAGAAGAAGAAGAAGAAGAAGAAGAAGAAGAAGAAGAAGAAGAAGAAGAAGGAAGAAGAAGAAGAAGAAGAAGAGAAGAAGAAGAAGAAGAAGAAGAAGAAGAAGAAGAAGAAGAAGAAGAAGAAGAAGAAGAAGAAGAAGAAGAAGAAGAAGAAGAAGAAGAAGAAGAAGAAGAAGAAGAAGAAGAAGAAGAAGAGAAGAAGAAGAAGAAGAAGAAGAAGAAGAAGAAGAAGAAGAAGAAGAAGAAGAAGAAGAAGAAGAAGAAGAAGAAGAAGAAGAAGAAAGAAGAAGAAGAAGAAGAAGAAGAGAAGAAGAAGAAAGGAAGAAGAAGAAGAAGAAGAAGAAGAAGAAGGAAGAAGAAGAAGAAGAAGAAGAAGAAGAAGAAGAGAAGAAGAAGAAGAGAAGAGAAGAAGAAGAAGAA